>OU744336.1:99516321-100116321 GCA_916610165.2 Gymnosoma rotundatum
TACAAAACCAAGTTGCACTCTTTACTTGCCGAATGTTTTTGGCCGCCGATACCGATAATTTCGAAATGAGACCTTTGATAGGGTATTTGAAGGCGTTGTCTTACTCTTTCAGTTAAAAATGTGCGTTGAGACCCAGGGTCAATTAAGGCTCTTACTGTAAAGAGTTCTCCTCTATGTTCTATCTGTACAAGAGCAGTACGCAATAAAATATTTTCATTGTTCATAGAACAATTGGCTTGTATATTCTGCGATGTGCTAGGAAGTTCTTCGTTTCTTACAACTTGAGAATCTGTTGTGAGAGATTTTGATTTAATTCCTGTGATATCGTTTGAGCTGTCTCTGTGCCGAGTGTTTTAGTAGTTTTGAGTTTTCTGTTTCATATGTAACAGGGTGTGATGGGGCTTCTTGCAATAGAGACATGTATGTTTACCACTACAATTTGCCTTAAGGTGAGATGAGGCTAAACAGTTGTTACAAAACTTGTTTTTAAAAACGAAATCGACTCTCTGTTGTACTGTGAAAGCACGGAATTTAGGGCATATTCTAAGAGAATGATTTTCATTGCATAACTTGCAAGAAGGGGAGTATAAATTCTCTTGAGACATGTATGTCTGTGTTTTTGATTTAGATGGGTTAGTGATAGTAAAGCAATCTTTTGATGTTTTTATACTATCGAGGCGTTCGACTGCTTCATACCTATCTACGAGAAATTGTGACATCTGGGTCCACTTTGGAAGCTCGCGGGGACTTGTGAGTGATTGTTCCCAGAGCGCAAGAGTCATGTTTGGGAGTTTAGTCGAAATCAAGCGAATGAGAATAGGGTCCCAGCTTTCCACTTCAACACCAAGAGTTCTCAGTGTCGCTAACGAATCATTAACAGACGATTGTATTCGTCTTATAGATTCACTATCCTCATTTTTGGCCGATGGAATATCAAAAAGAATCTTTATCTGATTATCGACTAGGACACGTTTGTTTTCATAACGAGTTTTGAGCGCATTCCAAGCGAGTTCAAAATTTTCATGCGATAAGGGATATCGCTTCACTATGGCGCCTGCCTTACCCTTCGTTTTATTTCGAAGGTGATAAAGTTTCGTGACTGGGGTGAGCTTTGTGTGGTTAATGTACACGGCTGTGAACATGTCACGAAACGAAGGCCATTGCTCATAGCTACCTGCAAACACTTCTGTATCACAGGGAGGAGTTTTATACAATTTACTAAGCTTTCTTGCACGAAGGTTTGACCGGGAGCAATAGGGTTCGTAGAATATCTGGTAGTCGATTGGAATCTTGGGTTACTCGGACTATCTAACTGGAGAACTTTTATTAAATCCAAAATTTGGGAGGTGCAGCTGTAGTATGCTTCTGTACATACTTCAAACCTTTCTGTGGCCTGTTGCCTAAATTCGGGTGTGACTTCCGAATTTTTTGTCAATACAACACATTCGTAGGACGCATCTACTCTACTCCATCTTGCGTCCAAATCCTTTAACTTGACCTCGAGAATGGTCTCACTGTGTTCTTCTACTGGGGTTCTATTAAATTTTTCACAAAATTTCAGTAGGTGATCACAATCAAATTGAAAATGTTCTTTGGGTGTGGGATTATAGTCATCGCGCGATACGTTAGGCATGTTTCAGCAACTATAGAAAGTTAAGGGGATTGGTAAAACGGGTTTTTCCTTTTTTTCAATCTATTTAGGGTTAGGTGTGCTGTCAAATTGATAATCTGAGAATGTAAGGGCTAAAAGTACTGGTCCTATTTTCCAAGTTTCTTTCCTTTAGAAGGGATAATATAAATTTAACAATATTCGTGGTTGAATAATCTGATTCGGAAATTACCGCTGTAGTTCCGTCGGTTTTACGGCTATCACAGACTTCCAAGGGACATAAATGTGAATTGAAGTAAAAGGGGCTTTCTTCTCTATATTTGGGTTAAAGAAATCGTGTAATTTTTTCGCCAGAAATTTAAAATTAAAATGGGAAAATGAAAATTGGACAAGATATTCTGTAGAATTTGTGTATATTTGTTGAATAGTGGTTATAGAGTAATAGCACTACAGAAAATTTTGCGCAACAACTGGCCGTAGAAATCGAGCACGAAATATTGTAAAGGTTATTTATACTCAATAGAAAGGGGCTATAGAGTAATAGCACTCAAGGGTTATATATACAAATTGAATATAAATTATGCCAAATACAAATTTTCATGTGTTTTCTAACACTGAGAATTTAATCCAGAAAATAAATCTTATAACTTTTGCTTATAGTATGAACTTTATTATATAATTGATGCTAATTAAATTTTATTTTTTATTTATAAAATATTTCCGATGGAATTCTAAATTAGTGTACTAAACTTTACAGATCAAAGTACCTTTTTTTATTTTTGTAATGTAATTCACCATGTATTACAAAAAAAATTTTTTTTTTGTTTTTGGGTGTAATTAAATTCTTAATATTTAAAAAATTCTCCGGGTGTAGCATGTGTTCTACAATATCTCATGCAATTTTTCGGGTGTATGATTGATCATACAGAATAATATAACGCAGGAATAACGTAGGTTTATCGAACTTGTGCTGTCTAATTAGAAAAAATATAGGGTTCTATTATAGATATATATTAATATGTTTGACCTTTATTTATTTTAGGAATTAAAATATATTGTTGAATTCAAAAAATTTTAATTTTTTTTTTTTTATATAAGTAGCAATTCTCATAACAATTGGTCGAGGTTTAATTTAAATTAACTGCAAAATTTAGGAAATATTCTTGCGCTATTGTATTATTATTATATTATGAATGTTCTTATTTTGCTTTTATTTTTGATTACAAATTACAAATATTTTTTCTTCTAGTGTCCTTATTAGTTTGGAGTTTATTGTAAAATTCTTTGTACATAATTTTTGGGAATATACTGTAATTATAACATTGGACTCACTAGATTGAATGTTTACCAGTTAAACGTGAACTTAAGTGTGCGCTCTTTTTTCACCCTTTTTGTATGTTTTTATTACAATGAAGAGGAGATATTTATTTTTTAAATGCTTGGTTTTTTTACATATGTACATATATAGAAAAAGAAAGAGAATAATATACAAGAAATGTCAATTCAATCTTTGTTTTCTGAAACGTTCTTTAATATCAACTGTGTACTTATATTTTCTTTTAACATTATTACTATTTTACTGTAGATTACTTTATTGAGAAGATCTTATTTCTTTTTCTTTTTAGTGGACTGTATGTTATTTATGTATTTTAAACTGCATCTTCTTTACATTCATCAACAGAAATCCCAGTAAATGTTATATTTCTTTAACTCTTCTGTTAAAAAATAAAGTATAGATAATTAAGAAAATGCAAACTTCTCTTTATTCTTAGTTAAAAGAGCATGGGATTAGAAATTCACCACACATATGAGGGTTTAAATAAATGAGAGCATTTGCTATTTGATTTTCAGAGTCAGTGTTGTCTGATTACGGGTTTTATCCTTAAATCGGGGATCTTAATATGTAAGTGGGTATGAAATTTAAATTGGTGATTGAAGAATTATTTGAGGATATTTTTTTTCTCTTTAAATTATAGTTTTGGTTATTGTACTTTTACTATTATTGAATAAATTTTGGTTCTATTTTTTTTTTAATTTACATGAATTAGCCTTTTTTCAGCTATAATATCAATTTTGAAAAACAAATAAGAAATAAATTGCAAAAATGCTGCGCAAATTTTCACTGAAAATACACATCTTATGTACAAATGCAACATTAACCGTATCCCAATAATCAAATCGAATTAAAAAAACAGTATTATCGTAGTGGGGATTCAATTAATCTAATTGGGAAAACGACTCGAAAAAAACTGGGAACCCTGGTCAGAATTTATATAAGCAGAGGTTGTTTTTGTATAATTTATAGCGGTAAATTTTCATACATATATATTTTTTTTATTATTTCATTCTTTATGTACCAAAAAATATGTGTAAGTATTTGTGTATATTTTAAAGAAATACCTTGTTTTCTGCATATAGGGGTTATCCAAAATTATATTACGAACATTGGTAACTTTATGTTTCTTTATATTAATATTTTGAAACTTTCTTTATAACTTTACAACTTTTATAACATTTATATAATATGTATGCACTCATGTATGTGCTTATACAAAAAAATTTTCCTTTTCTCCGATCTTCAATTTTTTTTGTTATATTTGCACAAAACTACCGGTATGTAACTATATACATTTGTATGTATTCTGTAAATATACATACATATATTCGGTATATAGGTACTTTTACACTATTATAACGGTTCTATTATGCAACGTTACTTTGTTTTTTATGGCACTTTTAAGTTATGCAAATATATTTATGCGTTTTTAATTTAAGTTTTAAACACTTATGAATTTTCAATTTTGATTACTTATTAAAATTTAATAATCATGGACAATCACTTAAATTTCGTTTTTAATTACTGTGCTTTAGATCTGCTTGACTTACTCTGTTAACCTTTTTTTGTGACTGATGAACTTTAATATTTCAGCATTGATTTACCTCATTTTATTGTAGATTATGGTGAGTACTGTATGTTGATGTTTATTAAGAGAGACTTCTGGTTTCTGTCTGTTGACTCAAAAGGACCATGAATAAACTGAACGTTACCACGGAAATCGAGTTTAAGTGTTAGAATAATCGTTTCTTAACAGCGAATCTAAAGAAAGATTATTTTTCTAATTTACTCGAATGGAGTAAATTATAATGGAGCGGTTTGGGGAAAAGAAATAAAAAGGGCGTTAGAATTATTTCTTTTCAATAAACCAGGTTTATTTATAAAAGTCACCTTATTAGATATTCTGATGAAGGTTTTAAGTAAGTTTAGATGGCAAAAACCCGTCCAGTTGCTAGCACTGCTCAATAGATAATAATAATAAGAAAATAAAATCGCTACCTTAAGGCATGAAATGCTTCGGCAGATATAACCCGCATGTGCGGTTGGAAATTTTGGAGATTTTCCAGTAAATCAGTATGAGCAACTGTACAGGTTTTTTTCTATTATTATTTACATTAGGTAATTTAGGTAAGTATTTTAAGCGCTTTTCTTATGTTTAACATTTGGTAAGTTCAAGTAAGTATTAAGAGAGTAAATAAAAATTAAATAATAAAATTATCGATGAGTATAATTAGGATTAGTATTAAAGTATTAATAAGTATAATTGAGGTAAATATCAAAATATATGTAAGTATAAACAATGGTAATAATCAAAGTATTAGTAAGTATAAACAATGGTAAGTATAATTTCCAACGAGGTTATTATCCAGCTACCTTACAATTGTTTATCATAATAAGTAATATAATTAATTATGCAATATATATATATATAAAGGTTTATGTCCAACTTAGCTTGGACAAATTGAAAACAATTTGTATTAATAAGCAACGTGCACATGCAAATATATCAATATGAAAATTTATTATTCGGAATCTTTTAAAATTTAATTTACTTTATTCGTGCATGATTCCTTGAAATATAAATAGTTCATGATATTCTCATGAAATATTTATTAATTTAAACTAAACTAAAAATGAAATGTATTACTGCGGGGAAAACATATCCATATGGCCATTTCACTACTGCTCAAATAGCTCATCAGTGGATTTTACCCAAATTTTGTATAGAAAACTAGAAAGTCTTATATCAAAAGCCAAATTGATTAAATGAGAACTCCATTGCATCAATAAGACAAAAGACAATAAAAACTCAAAAATGTTTTATACAAAAAACACAGCAAACATTCAGTAACTCTTTTTATTTTTTCATTCATTTTTCTACATAAGGGATCCCATTGGGAACCATTCATATGTATTTGAAAGATTCAATGAAAAAATAAAAATTGAAAATAATTTTTAATAGTAAGCAACATGCAAATGCAAATATATCAATATGAAAATTTATTATTCGGAATCTTTTAAAATTTAATTTACTTTATTCGTGCTTAATTTAAACTTAACTACAATGTATTACTGCGGGGAAAGCATATCCATACGACCATTTCACTACTGCTCAAATAGCTCATCAGTGGATTTTACCCAAATTTTGTATAGAAAACTAGAAGTTTTATATCAAAAGCCAAATTGATTAAATGAGAACTCCATTGCATCAATAAGACAAAAGACAATAAAAACTCAAAAATGTTTTATACAAAAAACACAGCAAACATTCAGTAACTCTTTTTATTTTTTCTTTCATTTTTCTACATAAGGGATCCCATTGGGAACCATTCATATGTATTTGAAAGATTCAATGAAAAAATAGAAATTGAAAATAATTTTTATTAGTAAGCAACATGCAAATGCAAATATATTAATATGAAAATTTATTATTCGGAATCTTTTAAAATTTAATTTACTTTATTCGTGCTTAATTTAAACTAAACTAAAATGTATTACTGCGGGGAAAGCATATCCATATGGCCATTTCACTACTGCTCAAATAGCTCATCAGTGGATTTTACCCAAATTTTGTATAGAAAACTAGAAAGTTTTGTATCAAAAGCCAAATTGATTAAATGAGAACTCCATTGCATCAATAAGACAAAAGACAATAAAAACTCAAAAATGTTTTATACAAAAAACACAGCAAACATTCAGTAACTATTTTTATTTTTTCTTTCATTTTTCTACATAAGGGATCCCATTGGGAACCATTCATATGTATTTGAAAGATTCAATGAAAAAATAAAAATTGAAAACAATTTTTATTAATAAGCAACGTGCACATGCAAATATATCAATATGAAAATTTGTTATTCGGAATCTTTTAAAATTTATTTTACTTTCTTCGTGCTTGATTCCTTGAAATATAAATATTTCATGATATTCTCATGAAACATTTATTAATTTAAACTAAACTAAAAATGAAATGTATTACTGCGGGGAAAGCAAATCCATATGGCCATTTCACTACTGCTCAAATAGCTCATCAGTAAATTTTACCCAAATTTTGTATAGAAAAGTAGAAAGTCTTATATCAAAAGCCAAATTGATTAAACGAGAACTCCATTAAATCAATAAGACAAAAGACAATAAAAACTCAAAAATGTTTTATACAAAAAACACAGCAAACATTCAGTAACTATTTTTATTTTTTCTTTCATTTTTCTACATAAGGGATCCCATTGGGAACCATTCATTTGTATTTGAAAGATTCAATGAAAAAATAAAAATTGAAAACAATTTTTATTAATAAGCAACGTGCACATGCAAATATATCTTTATGAAAATTTATTATTCGGAATATTTTAAAATTTAATTTACTTTATTCGTGCTTGATTCCTTAAATTATAAATAGTTCATGATATTCTCATGAAATACGAGTATTTATTAATTTAAACTAAACTAAAAATGAAATGTATTACTGCGGGGAAAGCATATCCATATGGCGATTTCACTACTGCTCAAATAGCTCATCAGTGGATTTTACCCAAATTTTGTATAGAAAACTAGAAAGTTTTGTATCAAAAGCCAAATTGATTAAATGAGAACTCCATTGCATCAATAAGACAAAAGACAATAAAAACTCAAAAATGTTTTATACAAAAAACACAGCAAACATTCAGTAACTATTTTTATTTTTTCTTTCATTTTTCTACATAAGGGATCCCATTGGGAACCATTCATATGTATTTGAAAGATTCAATGAAAAAATAAAAATTGAAAACAATTTTTATTAATAAGCAACGTGCACATGCAAATATATCTTTATGAAAATTTATTATTCGGAATATTTTAAAATTTAATTTACTTTATTCGTGCTTGATTCCTTAAATTATAAATAGTTCATGATATTCTCATGAAATACGAGTATTTATTAATTTAAACTAAACTAAAAATGAAATGTATTACTGCGGGGAAAGCATATCCATATGGCGATTTCACTACTGCTCAAATAGCTCATCAGTGGATTTTACCCAAATTTTGTATAGAAAACTAGAATGTTTTATATCAAAAGCCAAATTGATTAAATGAGAACTCCATTGAATCAATAAGACAAAAGACAATAAAAACTCAAAAATGTTTTATACAAAAAACACAGCAAACATTCAGTAACTATTTTTATTTTTTCTTTCATTTTTCTACATAAGAGAAGCCATTGGGAACCATTCATATGTATTTGAAATATTCAATGAAAAAATAAAAATTGTCAACAATTTTTATTAATAAGCAACGTGCACATGCAAATATATCAATATGAAAATTTATTATTCGGAATCTTTTAAAATTTAATTTACTTTATTCGTGCTTGATTCCGTGAAATATAAATAGTTCATGATATTCTCATGAAATATTTAAACTAAACTAAAAATGAAAAATATTACTGCGGCGAAAGCATATCCATATGGCCATTCCACTACTGCTCAAATAGCTCATCAGTGGATTTTACCCAAATTTTGTATAGAAAACTAGAAAGTCTTATATCAAAAGCCAAATTGATTAAATAAGAACTCCATTGAATCAATAAGACAAAAGACAATAAAAACTCAAAAATGTTTTATACAAAAAACACAGCAAACATTCAGTAACTATTTTTATTTTTTATTTCATTTTTGTACATAAGGGATCCAATTGGGAACCATTCATTTGTATTTGAAAGATTCAATGAAAAATAAAAATTGAAAACAATTTTTATTAAAAAGCAACGTGCACATGCAAATATATCCTTATGAAAATTTATTATTCGGAATATTTTAAAATTTAATTTACTTTATTCGTGATTGATTCCTTAAAATATAAATAGTTCATGATATTCTCATGAAATACGAGTATTTATTAATTTAAACTAAACTAAAAATGAAATGTATTACTGCGGGGAAAGCATATCCATATGGCCATTTCACTACTGCTCAAATAGCTCATCAGTGGATTTTACCCAAATTTTGTATAGAAAACTAGAAAGTCTTATATCAAAAGCTAAATTGATTAAATAAGAACTCCATTGAATCAATAAGACATAAGACAATAAAAACTCAAAAATGTTTTATACAAAAAACACAGCAAACATTCAGTAACTATTTTTATTTTTTCTTTCATTTTTCTACATAAGAGATCCCATTGGGAACCATTCATATGTATTTGAAAGATTCAATGAAAAAATAAAAATTGAAAACAATTTTTATTAAAATTTTTATAAAAATTGAAAACAATTTTTATTAATAAGCAACGTGCACATGCAGATATATCAATATGAAAATTTATTATTCGGAATCTTTTAAAATTTAATTTACTTTATTCGTGCTTGATTCCTTGAAATATAAATAGTTCATGATATTCTCATGAAATATTTATTAATTTAAACTAAACTAAAAACGAAATGTATTACTGCGGGGAAAGCATATCCATATGGCCATTTCACTACTGCTCGAATAGCTCATCAGTGGATTTTACCCAAATTTTGTATAGAAAACTAGAAAGTTTTATATCAAAAGCCAAATTGATTAAATGAGAACTCCATTGCATCAATAAGACAAAAGACAATAAAAACTCAAAAATGTTTTATACAAAAAACACAGCAAACATTCAGTAACTATTTTTATTTTTTCTTTCATTTTTCTACATAAGGGATCCCATTGGGAACCATTCATATATATTTGAAAGATTCAATGAAAAAATAAAAATTGAACACTATTTTTATTAATAAGCAACGTGCACATGCAAATATATCAATATAAAAATTTATTATTCGGAATATTTTAAAATTTAATTTACTTTATTCGTGCTTGATTCCTTTCAATATATATATTTCATGATATTCTCTTGAAATATTTATTAATTTAAACTAAACTAAAAATGAAATGTATTACTGCGGGGAAAGCATATCCATATGGCCATTTCACTACCGCTCAAATAGCTCATCAGTGGATGTTACCCAAATTTTGTATAGAAAACTTGAAAGTCTTATATCAAAAGCCAAAGTGATTAAATGAGAACTCCATTAAATCAATAAGACAAAAGACAATAAAAACTCAAAAATGTTTTATACAAAAAACACAGCAAACATTCAGTAACTATTTTTATTTTTTCTTTCATTTTTCTACATAAGGGATCCCATTGGGAACCATTCATTTGTATTTGAAAGATTCAATGAAAAAATAAAAATTTAAAACAATTTTTATTAATAAGCAACGTGCACATGCAAATATATCCTTATGAAAATTTATTGTTCGGAATATTTTAAAATTTAATTTACTTTATTCGTGCTTGATTCCTTAAAATATAAATAGTTAATGATATTCTCATGAAATACGAGTATTTATTAATTTAAACTAAACTAAAAATAAAATGTATTACTGCGGGGAAAGCATATCCATATGGCCATTTCACTGCTGCTCAAATAGCTCATCAGTGGATTTTACCCAAATTTTGTATAGAAAACTAGAAAGTCTTATATCAAAAGCCAAATTGATTAAATAAGAACTCCATTGAATCAATAAGACAAAAGACAATAAAAACCCAAAATGTTTTACACAAAAAACACAGCAAACATTCAGTAACTATTTTTATTTTTTCTTTCATTTTTCTACATAAGAGATCCCATTGGGAACCATTCATATGTATTTGAAAGACTCAATGAAAAAATAAAAATTGAAAACAATTTTTATTAATAAGCAACGTTCACATGCAAATATATCAATATGACAATTTATTATTCGGAATCTTTTAAAATTTAATTTACTTTATTCGTGCTTGATTCCTTGAAATATAAATAGTTCATGATATTCTCATGAAATATTTATTAATTTAAACTAAACTAAAAATGATATGTATTACTGCGGGGAAAGCATATCCATATGGCCATTTCACTACTACTCAAATATCTCATCAGTGGATTTTACCCAAATCCCTAGAAAACTAGAAAGTCTTATACCAAAAGCCAAATTGATTAAATGAGAACTCCATTGAATCAATAAGACAAAAGACAATAAAAACTCAAAAATGTTTTATACAAAAAACACAGCAAACATTCCATAACTCTTCTTATTTTTCCTTTCATTTTTCTACATAAGGGATCCCATTGGGAACCATTCATATGTATTTGAAAGATTCAATGAAAAAATAAAAATTGAAAATAATTTTAATAGCAAGCAACATGCAAATGCAAATATATCAATATGAAAATTTATTATTCGGAATCTTTTAAAATTTAATTTACTTTATTCGTGCTTAATTTAAACTTAACTAAAATGTATGACTGCGGGGAAAGCATATCCATATGGCCATTTCACTACTGCTCAAATAGCTCATCAGTAGATTTTACCCAAATTTTGTATAGAAAACTAGAAAGTCTTATATCAAAAGCCAAATTGATTAAATGAGAACTCCATTGAATCAATAAGACAAAAGACAATAAAAACTCAAAAATGTTTTATAAAAAAAACACAGCAAACATTCAGTAACTATTTTTATTTTTTCTTGCATTTTTCTACATAAGGGATCCCATTGGGAACCATTCATATGTATTTGAAAGATTCAACGAAAAAATAAAAATTGAAAACAATTTTTATTAATAAGCAACGTGCACATGCAAATATATCAATATGAAAATTTATTATTCGGAATCTCTTAAAATTTAATTTACTTTATTCGTGCTTGATTCTTTGAAATATAAATATTTCATGATATTCTCATTAAATACGAGTATTTATTAATTTAAAGTAAACTAAAATGTATTACTGCGGGGAAAGCATATCCATATGGCCATTTCACTACTGCTCAAATAGCTCATCAGTGGATTTTACCCAAATTTTGTATAGAAAACTAGAAAGTCTTATATCAAAAGCCAAATTGATTAAATGAGAACTCCATTGAATCAATAAGACAAAAGACAATATAAACTCAAAAATGTTTTATACAAAAAACACAGCAAACATTCAGTAACTATTTTTATTTTTTCTACATAAGGGATCCCATTGGGAACCATTCATATGTATTTGAAAGATTCAATGAAAAAATAAAAATTGAAAACAATTTTTATTAATAAGCAACGTGCACATGCAAATATATCAATATGAAAATTTATTATTCGGAATCTTTTAAAATTTAATTTACTTTATTCGTGCTTGATTCCTTGAAATATAAATATTTCATGATATTCTCATGAAATATTTATTAATTTAAACTAAACTAAAAATGAAATGTGTTACTGCGGGGAAAGCATATCCATATGGCCATTTCACTACTGCTCAATTAGCTCATCAGTGGATTTTACCCAAATTTTGTATAGAAAACTAGAAAGTCTTATATCAAAAGCCAAATTGATTAAATGAGAACTCCATTGAATCAATAAGACAAAACACGATAAAAACTCAAAAATTTTTTATACAAATAACACAGCAAACATTCAGTAACTATTTTTATTTTTTCTTTCATTTTTCTACATAAGGGATCCCATTGGGAACGATTCATATGTACTTGAAAGATTCAATGAAAAAATAAAAATTGAAAATAATTTTTATTAAAAAGCAACGTGCACATGCAAATATATCCTTATGAAAATTTATTATTCGGAATATTTTAAAATTTAATTTACTTTATTCGTGCTTGATTCCTTAAAATATAAATAGTTCATGATATTCTCATGAAATACGAGTATTTATTAATTTAAACTAAACTAAAAATGAAATGTATTACTGCGGGGAAAGCATATCCATATGGCCATTTCACTACTGCTCAAATAGCTCATCAGATTGATTAAATAAGAACTCCATTGAATCAATAAGACATAAGACAATAAAAACTCAAAAATGTTTTATACAAAAAACACAGCAAACATTCAGTAACTATTTTTATTTTTTCTTTCATTTTTCTACATAAGGGATCCCATTGGGAACCATTCATATATATTTGAAAGATTCAATGAAAAAATAAAAATTGAACACTATTTTTATTAATAAGCAACGTGCACATGCAAATATATCCTTATGAAAATTTATTATTCGGAATATTTTAAAATTTAATTTACTTTATTCGTGCTTGATTCCTTAAAATATAAATAGTTCATGATATTCTCATGAAATACGAGTATTTATTAATTTAAACTAAACTAAAAATGAAATGTATTACTGCGGGGAAAGCATATCCATATGGCCATTTCACTACTGCTCAAATAGCTCATCAGATTGATTAAATAAGAACTCCATTGAATCAATAAGACAAAAGACAATAAAAACTCAAAAATGTTTTATAAAAAAAACACAGCAAACATTCAGTAACTATTTTTATTTTTTCTTGCATTTTTCTACATAAGGGATCCCATTGGGAACCATTCATATGTATTTGAAAGATTCAACGAAAAAATAAAAATTGAAAACAATTTTTATTAATAAGCAACGTGCACATGCAAATATATCAATATGAAAATTTATTATTCGGAATCTCTTAAAATTTAATTTACTTTATTCGTGCTTGATTCTTTGAAATATAAATATTTCATGATATTCTCATTAAATACGAGTATTTATTAATTTAAAGTAAACTAAAATGTATTACTGCGGGGAAAGCATATCCATATGGCCATTTCACTACTGCTCAAATAGCTCATCAGTGGATTTTACCCAAATTTTGTATAGAAAACTTGAAAGTCTTATATCAAAAGCCAAAGTGATTAAATGAGAACTCCATTAAATCAATAAGACAAAAGACAATAAAAACTCAAAAATGTTTTATACAAAAAACACAGCAAACATTCAGTAACTATTTTTATTTTTTCTTTCATTTTTCTACATAAGGGATCCCATTGGGAACCATTCATTTGTATTTGAAAGATTCAATGAAAAAATAAAAATTTAAAACAATTTTTATTAAAAAGCAACGTGCACATGCAAATATATCCTTATGAAAATTTATTGTTCGGAATATTTTAAAATTTAATTTACTTTATTCGTGCTTGATTCCTTAAAATATAAATAGTTAATGATATTCTCATGAAATACGAGTATTTATTAATTTAAACTAAACTAAAAATAAAATGTATTACTGCGGGGAAAGCATATCCATATGGCCATTTCACTGCTGCTCAAATAGCTCATCAGTGGATTTTACCCAAATTTTGTATAGAAAACTAGAAAGTCTTATATCAAAAGCCAAATTGATTAAATAAGAACTCCATTGAATCAATAAGACAAAAGACAATAAAAACCCAAAATGTTTTACACAAAAAACACAGCAAACATTCAGTAACTATTTTTATTTTTTCTTTAATTTTTCTACATAAGAGATCCCATTGGGAACCATTCATATGTATTTGAAAGACTCAATGAAAAAATAAAAATTGAAAACAATTTTTATTAATAAGGAACGTTCACATGCAAATATATCAATATGACAATTTATTATTCGGAATCTTTTAAAATTTAATTTACTTTATTCGTGCTTGATTCCTTGAAATATAAATAGTTCATGATATTCTCATGAAATATTTATTAATTTAAACTATACTAAAAATGATATGTATTACTGCGGGGAAAGCATATCCATATGGCCATTTCACTACTGCTCAAATATCTCATCAGTGGATTTTACCCAAATTTTGTATAGAAAACTAGAAAGTCTTATATCAAAAGCCAAATTGATTAAATGAGAACTCCATTGAATCAATAAGACAAAAGACAATAAAAACTCAAAAATGTTTTATACAAAAAACACAGCAAACATTCCATAACTCTTCTTATTTTTCCTTTCATTTTTGTACATAAGGGATCCCATTGGGAACCATTCATATGTATTTGAAAGATTCAATGAAAAAATAAAAATTGAAAATAATTTTAATAGCAAGCAACATGCAAATGCAAATATATCAATATGAAAATTTATTATTCGGAATCTTTTAAAATTTAATTTACTTTATTCGTGCTTAATTTAAACTTAACTAAAATGTATGACTGCGGGGAAAGCATATCCATATGGCCATTTCACTACTGCTCAAATAGCTCATCAGTAGATTTTACCCAAATTTTGTATAGAAAACTAGAAAGTCTTATATCAAAAGCCAAATTGATTAAATGAGAACTCCATTGAATCAATAAGACAAAAGACAATAAAAACTCAAAAATGTTTTATAAAAAAAACACAGCAAACATTCAGTAACTATTTTTATTTTTTCTTGCATTTTTCTACATAAGGGATCCCATTGGGAACCATTCATATGTATTTGAAAGATTCAACGAAAAAATAAAAATTGAAAACAATTTTTATTAATAAGCAACGTGCACATGCAAATATATCAATATGAAAATTTATTATTCGGAATCTCTTAAAATTTAATTTACTTTATTCGTGCTTGATTCTTTGAAATATAAATATTTCATGATATTCTCATTAAATACGAGTATTTATTAATTTAAACTAAACTAAAATGTATTACTGCGGGGAAAGCATATCCATATGGCCATTTCACTACTGCTCAAATAGCTCATCAGTGGATTTTACCCAAATTTTGTATAGAAAACTAGAAAGTCTTATATCAAAAGCCAAATTGATTAAATGAGAACTCCATTGAATCAATAAGACAAAAGACAATATAAACTCAAAAATGTTTTATACAAAAAACACAGCAAACATTCAGTAACTATTTTTATTTTTTCTTTAATTTTTCTACATAAGGGATCCCATTGGGAACCATTCATATGTATTTGAAAGATTCAATGAAAAAATAAAAATTGAAAACAATTTTTATTAATAAGCAACGTGCACATGCAAATATATCAATATGAAAATTTATTATTCGGAATCTTTTAAAATTTAATTTACTTTATTCGTGCTTGATTCCTTGAAATATAAATATTTCATGATATTCTCATGAAATATTTATTAATTTAAACTAAACTAAAAATGAAATGTGTTACTGCGGGGAAAGCATATCCATATGGCCATTTCACTACTGCTCAATTAGCTCATCAGTGGATTTTACCCAAATTTTGTATAGAAAACTAGAAAGTCTTATATCAAAAGCCAAATTGATTAAATGAGAACTCCATTGAATCAATAAGACAAAACACGATAAAAACTCAAAATTTTTTTATACAAATAACACAGCAAACATTCAGTAACTATTTTTATTTTTTTCTTTCATTTTTCTACATAAGGGATCCCATTGGGAACGATTCATATGTACTTGAAAGATTCAATGAAAAAATAAAAATTGAAAATAATTTTTATTAAAAAGCAACGTGCACATGCAAATATATCCTTATGAAAATTTATTATTCGGAATATTTTAAAATTTAATTTACTTTATTCGTGCTTGATTCCTTAAAATATAAATAGTTCATGATATTCTCATGAAATACGAGTATTTATTAATTTAAACTAAACTAAAAATGAAATGTATTACTGCGGGGAAAGCATATCCATATGGCCATTTCACTACTGCTCAAATAGCTCATCAGTGTATTTTACCCAAATTTTGTATAGAAAACTAGAAAGTCTTATATCAAAAGCCAAATTGATTAAATGAGAACTCCATTGAATCAATAAGACAAAACACGATAAAAACTCAAAAATTTTTTATACAAATGACACAGCAAACATTCAGTAACTATTTTTATTTTTTCTTTCATTTTTCTACATAAGGGATCCCATTGGGAACGATTCATATGTACTTGAAAGATTCAATGAAAAAATAAAAATTGAAAACAATTTTTATTAATAAGCAACGTGCACATGCAAATATATCAATAAGAAAATTTATTATTCGGAATCTTTTAAAATTTAATTTACTTTATTCGTGCTTGATTCCTTGAAATATAAATAGTTCATGATATTCTCATGAAATATTTATTAATTTAAAATAAACTAAAAATGAAATGTATTACTGCGGCGAAAGCATATCCATATGGCCATTTCACTACTGCTCAAATAGCTCATCAGTGGATTTTACCCAAATTTTGTGTAGAAAACTAGAAAGTCTTATATCAAAAGCCAAATTGATTAAATAAGAACTCCATTGAATCAATAAGACAAAAGACAATAAAAATTCAAAAATGTTTTATACAAAAAACACAGCAAACATTCAGTAACTATTTTTATTTTTTATTTCATTTTTGTACATAAGGGATCCAATTGGGAACCATTCATTTGTCTTTGAAAGATTCAATGAAAAATAAAAATTGAAAACAATTTTTATTAAAAAGCAACGTGCACATGCAAATATATCCTTATGAAAATTTATTATTCGGAATATTTCAAAAATTTAATTTACTTTATTCGTGCTTGATTCCTTAAAATATAAATAGTTCATGATATTCTCATGAAATACGAGTATTTATTAATTTAAACTAAACTAAAAATGAAATGTATTACTGCGGGGAAAGCATATCCATATGGCCATTTCACTACTGCTCAAATAGCTCATCAGTGGATTTTACCCAAATTTTGTATAGAAAACTAGAAAGTCTTATATCAAAAGCCAAATTGATTAAATAAGAACTCCATTGAATCAATAAGACATAAGACAATAAAAACTCAAAAATGTTTTATACAAAAAACACAGCAAACATTCAGTAACTATTTTTATTTTTTCTTTCATTTTTCTACATAAGAGATTCCATTGGGAACCATTCATATGTATTTGAAAGATTCAATGAAAAAATAAAAATTGAAAACAATTTTTATTAAAATTTTTATAAAAATTGAAAACAATTTTTATTAATAAGCAACGTGCACATGCAGATATATCAATATGAAAATTTATTATTCGGAATCTTTTAAAATTTAATTTACTTTATTCGTGCTTGATTCCTTGAAATATAAATAGTTCATGATATTCTCATGAAATATTTATTAATTTAAACTAAACTAAAAACGAAATGTATTACTGCGGGGAAAGCATATCCATATGGCCATTTCACTACTGCTCAAATAGCTCATCAGTGGATTTTACCCAAATTTTGTATAGAAAACTAGAAAGTTTTATATCAAAAGCCAAATTGATTAAATGAGAACTCCATTGCATCAATAAGAAAAAAGACAATAAAAACTCAAAAATGTTTTATACAAAAAACACTGCAAACATTCAGTAACTATTTTTATTTTTTCTTTCATTTTTCGACATAAGGGATCCCATTGGGAACCATTCATAGATATTTGAAAGATTCAATGAAAAAATAAAAATTGAACACTATTTTTATTAATAAGCAACGTGCACATGCAAATATATCAAAATAAAAATTTATTATTCGGAATATTTTAAAACTTAATTTACTTTATTCGTGCTTGATTCCTTTCAATATATATATTTCATGATATTCTCATGAAATATTTATTAATTTAAACTAAACTAAAAATGAAATGTATTACTGCGGGGAAAGCATATCCATATGGCCATTTCACTACCGCTCAAATAGCTCATCAGTGGATTTTACCCAAATTTTGTATAGAAAACTTGAAAGTCTTATATCAAAAGCCAAAGTGATTAAATGAGAACTCCATTAAATCAATAAGACAAAAGACAATAAAAACTCAAAAATGTTTTATACAAAAAACGCAGCAAACATTCAGTAACCATTTTTATTTTTTCTTTCATTTTTCTACATAAGGGATCCCATTGGGAACCATTCATTTGTATTTGAAAGATTCAATGAAAAAATAAAAATTTAAAACAATTTTTATTAATAAGCAACGTGCACATGCAAATATATCCTTATGAAAATTTATTGTTCGGAATATTTTAAAATTTAATTTACTTTATTCGTGCTTGATTCCTTAAAATATAAATAGTTAATGATATTCTCATGAAATACGAGTATTTATTAATTTAAACTAAACTAAAAATAAAATGTATTACTGCGGGGAAGGCATATCCATATGGCCATTTCACAGCTGCTCAAATAGCTCATCAGTGGATTTTACCCAAATTTTGTATAGAAAACTAGAAAGTCTTATATCAAAAGCCAAATTGATTAAATAAGAACTCCATTGAAATCAATAAGACAAAAGACAATAAAAACCCAAAATGTTTTATACAAAAAACACAGCAAACATTCAGTAACTATTTTTATTTTTTCTTTCATTTTTCTACATAAGAGATCCCATTGGGAACCATTCATATGTATTTGAAAGACTCAATGAAAAAATAAAATTGAAAACAATTTTTATTAATAAGCAACGTTCACATGCAAATATATCAATATGACAATTTATTATTCGGAATCTTTTAAAATTTAATTTACTTTATTCGTGCTTGATTCCTTGAAATATAAATAGTTCATGATATTCTCATGAAATATTTATAAATTTAAACTTAAATAAAAATGATTTGTATTACTGCGGGGAAAGCATATCCATATGGCCATTTCACTACTGCTCAAATAGCTCATCAGTGGATTTTACCCAAATTTTGTATAGAAAACTAGAAAGTTTTATATCAAAAGCCAAATTGATTAAATGAGAACTCCATTGCATCAATAAGACAAAAGACAATAAAAACTCAAAAATGTTTTATACAAAAAACACAGCAAACATTCAGTAACTATTTTTATTTTTTCTTTCATTTTTCGACATAAGGGATCCCATTGGGAACCATTCATATATATTTGAAAGATTCAATGAAAAAATAAAAATTGAACACTATTTTTATTAATAAGCAACGTGCACATGCAAATATATCAATATAAAAATTTATTATTCGGAATATTTTAAAGATTAATTTACTTTATTCGTGCTTGATTCCTTTCAATATATATATTTCATGATATTCTCATGAAATATTTATTAATTTAAACTAAACTAAAAATGAAATGTATTACTGCGGGGAAAGCATATCCATATGGCCATTTCACTACCGCTCAAATAGCTCATCAGTGGATTTTACACAAATTTTGTATAGAAAACTTGAAAGTCTTATATCAAAAGCCAAAGTGATTAAATGAGAACTCCATTAAATCAATAAGACAAAAGACAATAAAAACTCAAAAATGTTTTATACAAAAAACGCAGCAAACATTCAGTAACCATTTTTTTTTTTTCTTTCATTTTTCTACATAAGGGATCCCATTCGGAACCATTCATTTGTATTTGAAAGATTCAATGAAAAAATAAAAATTTAAAACAATTTTTATTAATAAGCAACGTGCACATGCAAATATATCCTTATGAAAATTTATTGTTCGGAATATTTTAAAATTTAATTTACTTTATTCTTGCTTGATTCCTTAAAATATAAATAGTTAATGATATTCTCATGAAATACGAGTATTTATTAATTTAAACTAAACTAAAAATAAAATGTATTACTGCGGGGGAGGCATATCCATATGGCCATTTCACAGCTGCTCAAATAGCTCATCAGTGGATTTTACCCAAATTTTGTATAGAAAACTAGAAAGTCTTATATCAAAAGCCAAATTGATTAAATAAGAACTCCATTGAATCAATAAGACAAAAGACAATAAAAACCCAAAATGTTTTATACAAAAAACACAGCAAACATTCAGTAACTATTTTTATTTTTTCTTTCATTTTTCTACATAAGAGATCCCATTGGAAACCATTCATATGTATTTGAAAGACTCAATGAAAAAATAAAAATTGAAAACAATTTTTATTAATAAGCAACGTTCACATGCAAATATATCAATATGACAATTTATTATTCGGAATCTTTTAAAATTTAATTTACTTTATTCGTGCTTGATTCCTTGAAATATAAATAGTTCATGATATTCTCATGAAATATTTATTAATTTAAACTTAAATAAAAATGATTTGTATTACTGCGGGGAAAGCATATCCATATGGCCATTTCATTACTGCTCAAATATCTCATCAGTGGATTTTACCCAAATTTTGTATAGAAAACTAGAAAGTCTTATATCAAAAGCCAAATTGATTAAATGAGAACTCCATTGAATCAATAAGACAAAAGACAATAAAAACTCAAAAATGTTTTATACAAAAAACACAGCAAACATTCAGTAACTCTTCTTATTTTTCCTTTCATTTTTCTACATAAGGGATCCCATTGGGAACCATTCATATGTATTTGAAAGATTCAATGAAAAAATAAAAATTGAAAATAATTTTTAATAGCAAGCAACATGCAAATGCAAATATATCAATATGAAAATTTATTATTCGGAATCTTTTAAAATTTAATTTACTTTATTCGTGCTTAATTTAAACTTAACTAAAATGTATGACTGCGGGGAAAGCATATCCATATGGCCATTTCACTACTGCTCAAATAGCTCATCAGTGGATTTTACCCAAATTTTGTATAGAAAACTAGAAAGTCTTATATCAAAAGCCAAATTGATTAAATGAGAACTCCATTGAATCAATAAGACAAAAGACAATAAAAACTCAAAAAGGTTTCTAAAAAAAAAACACAGCAAACATTCAGTAACTATTTTTATTTTTTCTTGCATTTTTCTACATAAGGGATCCCATTGGGAACCATTCATATGTATTTGAAAGATTCAATGAAAAAATAAAAATTGAAAACAATTTTTATTAAAATTTTTATAAAAATTGAAAACAATTTTTATTAATAAGCAACGTGCACATGCAAATATATCAATATGAAAATTTATTATTCGGAATCTTTTAAAATTTAATTTACTTTATTCGTGCTTGATTCTTTGAAATATAAATATTTCATGATATTCTCATTAAATACGAGTATTTATTAATTTAAACTAAACTAAAATGTATTACTGCGGGGAAAGCATATCCATATGGCCATTTCACTACTGCTCAAATAGCTCATCAGTGGATTTTACCCAAATTTTGTATAGAAAACTAGAAAGTCTTATATCAAAAGCCAAATTGATTAAATGAGAACTCCATTGAATCAATAAGACAAAAGACAATAAAAACTCAAAAATGTTTTATACAAAAAACACAGCAAACATTCAGTAACTATTTTTATTTTTTCTTTAATTTTTCTACATAAGGGATCCCATTGGGAACCATTCATATGTATTTGAAAGATTCAATGAAAAAATAAAAATTGAAAACAATTTTTATTAATAAGCAACGTGCACATGCAAATATATCAATATGAAAATTTATTATTCGGAATCTTTTAAAATTTAATTTACTTTATTCGTGCTTGATTCCTTGAAATATAAATATTTCATGATATTCTCATGAAATATTTATTAATTTAAACTAAACTAAAAATGAAATGTGATACTGCGGGGAAAGCATATCCATATGGCCATTTCACTACTGCTCAAATAGCTCATCAGTGGATTTTACCCAAATTTAGTATAGAAAACTAGAAAGTCTTATATCAAAAGCCAAATTGATTAAATGAGAACTCCATTGAATCAATAAGACAAAAGACAATAAAAACTCAAAAATTTTTTATACAAAAAACACAGCAAACATTCAGTAACTATTTTTATTTTTTCTTTAATTTTTCTACATAAGGGATCCCATTGGAAACCATTCATATGTATTTGAAAGATTCAATGAAAAAGTATAAATTGAAAATAATTTTTATTAATAAGCAACATGCACATGCAAATATATCAATATGAAAATTTATTATTCGGAATCTTTTAAAATTTAATTTACTTTATTCGTGCTTGATTCCTTGAAATACAAATATTTCATGACATTCTCATGAAATATTTATTAATTTAAACTAAACTAAAAATGAAATGTATTACTGCGGGGAAAGCATATCCATGTGGCCATTTCACTACTGCTCAAATAGCTCATCAGTGGATTTTACCCAAATTTTGTATAGAAAACTAGAAAGTTTTATATCAAAAGCCAAATTGATTAAATAAGAACTCCATTGAATCAATAAGACATAAGACAATAAAAACTCAAAAATGTTTTATACAAAAAACACAGCAAACATTCAGTAACTATTTTTATTTTTTCTTTCATTTTTCTACATAAGAGATCCCATTGGGAACCATTCATATGTATTTGAAAGATTCAATGAAAAAATGAAAATTGAAAACAATTTTTATTAAAATTTTTATAAAAATTGAAAACAATTTTTATTAATAAGCAACGTGTACATGCAGATATATCAATATGAAAATTTATTATTCGGAATCTTTTAAAATTTAATTTACTTTATTCGTGCTTGATTCCTTGAAATATAAATAGTTCATGATAATCTCATGAAATATTTATTAATTTAAACTAAACTAAAAACGAAATGTATTACTGCGGGGAAAGCATATCCATATGGCCATTTCACTACTGCTCAAATAGCTCATCAGTGGATTTTACCCAAATTTTGTATAGAAAACTAGAAAGTTTTATATCAAAAGCCAAATTGATTAAATGAGAACTCCATTGCATCAATAAGACAAAAGACAATAAAAACTCAAAAATGTTTTATACAAAAAACACAGCAAACATTCAGTAACTATTTTTATTTTTTCTTTCATTTTTCGACATAAGGGATCCCATTGGGAACCATTCATATATATTTGAAAGACTCAATGAAAAAATAAAAATTGAACACTATTTTTATTAATAAGCAACGTGCACATGCAAATATATCAATATAAAAATTTATTATTCGGAATATTTTAAAATTTAATTTACTTTATTCGTGCTTGATTCCTTTCAATATATATATTTCATGATATTCTCATGAAATATTTATTAATTTAAACTAAACTAAAAATGAAATGTATTACTGCGGGGAAAGCATATCCATATGGCCATTTCACTACCGCTCAAATAGCTCATCAGTGGATTTTACACAAATTTTGTATAGAAAACTTGAAAGTCTTATATCAAAAGCCAAAGTGATTAAATGAGAACTCCATTAAATCAATAAGACAAAAGACAATAAAAACTCAAAAATGTTTTATACAAAAAACGCAGCAAACATTCAGTAACCATTTTTATTTTTTCTTTCATTTTTCTACATAAGAGATCCCATTGGAAACCATTCATATGTATTTGAAAGACTCAATGAAAAAATAAAAATTGAAAACAATTTTTATTAATAAGCAACGTTCACATGCAAATATATCAATATGACAATTTATTATTCGGAATCTTTTAAAATTTAATTTACTTTATTCGTGCTTGATTCCTTGAAATATAAATAGTTCATGATATTCTCATGAAATATTTATTAATTTAAACTTAAATAAAAATGATTTGTATTACTGCGGGGAAAGCATATCCATATGGCCATTTCACTACCGCTCAAATAGCTCATCAGTGGATTTTACACAAATTTTGTATAGAAAACTTGAAAGTCTTATATCAAAAGCCAAATTGATTAAATGAGAACTCCATTGAATCAATAAGACAAAAGACAATAAAAACTCAAAAATGTTTTATACAAAAAACACAGCAAACATTCAGTAACTCTTCTTATTTTTCCTTTCATTTTTCTACATAAGGGATCCCATTGGGAACCATTCATATGTATTTGAAAGATTCAATGAAAAAATAAAAATTGAAAATAATTTTTAATAGCAAGCAACATGCAAATGCAAATATATCAATATGAAAATTTATTATTCGGAATCTTTTAAAATTTAATTTACTTTATTCGTGCTTAATTTAAACTTAACTAAAATGTATGACTGCGGGGAAAGCATATCCATATGGCCATTTCACTACTGCTCAAATAGCTCATCAGTGGATTTTACCCAAATTTTGTATAGAAAACTAGAAAGTCTTATATCAAAAGCCAAATTGATTAAATGAGAACTCCATTGAATCAATAAGACAAAAGACAATAAAAACTCAAAAATGTTTTATAAAAAAAAAACACAGCAAACATTCAGTAACTATTTTTATTTTTTCTTGCATTTTTCTACATAAGGGATCCCATTGGGAACCATTCATATGTATTTGAAAGATTCAATGAAAAAATAAAAATTGAAAACAATTTTTATTAAAATTTTTATAAAAATTGAAAACAATTTTTATTAATAAGCAACGTGCATATGCAAATATATCAATATGAAAATTTATTATTCGGAATCTTTTAAAATTTAATTTACTTTATTCGTGCTTGATTCTTTGAAATATAAATATTTCATGATATTCTCATTAAATACGAGTATTTATTAATTTAAACTAAACTAAAATGTATTACTGCGGGGAAAGCATATCCATATGGCCATTTCACTACTGCTCAAATAGCTCATCAGTGGATTTTACCCAAATTTTGTATAGAAAACTAGAAAGTCTTATATCAAAAGCCAAATTGATTAAATGAGAACTCCATTGAATCAATAAGACAAAAGACAATAAAAACTCAAAAATGTTTTATACAAAAAACACAGCAAACATTCAGTAACTATTTTTATTTTTTCTTTAATTTTTCTACATAAGGGATCCCATTGGGAACCATTCATATGTATTTGAAAGATTCAATGAAAAAATAAAAATTGAAAACAATTTTTATTAATAAGCAACGTGCACATGCAAATATATCAATATGAAAATTTATTATTCGGAATCTTTTAAAATTTAATTTACTTTATTCGTGCTTGATTCCTTGAAATATAAATATTTCATGATATTCTCATGAAATATTTATTAATTTAAACTAAACTAAAAATGAAATGTGATACTGCGGGGAAAGCATATCCATATGGCCATTTCACTACTGCTCAAATAGCTCATCAGTGGATTTTACCCAAATTTAGTATAGAAAACTAGAAAGTCTTATATCAAAAGCCAAATTGATTAAATGAGAACTCCATTGAATCAATAAGACAAAAGAAAATAAAAACTCAAAAATTTTTTATACAAAAAACACAGCAAACATTCAGTAACTATTTTTATTTTTTCTTTAATTTTTCTACATAAGGGATCCCATTGGAAACCATTCATATGTATTTGAAAGATTCAATGAAAAAGTATAAATTGAAAATAATTTTTATTAATAAGCAACATGCACATGCAAATATATCAATATGCAAATTTATTATTCGGAATCTTTTAAAATTTAATTTACTTTATTCGTGCTTGATTCCTTGAAATACAAATATTTCATGACATTCTCATGAAATATTTATTAATTTAAACTAAACTAAAAATGAAATGTATTACTGCGGGGAAAGCATATCCATGTGGCCATTTCACTACTGCTCAAATAGCTCATCAGTGGATTTTACCCAAATTTTGTATAGAAAACTAGAAAGTCTTATATCAAAAGCCAAATTGATTAAATAAGAACTCCATTGAATCAATAAGACATAAGACAATAAAAACTCAAAAATGTTTTATACAAAAAACACAGCAAACATTCAGTAACTATTTTTATTTTTTCTTTCATTTTTCTACATAAGAGATCCCATTGGGAACCATTCATATGTATTTGAAAGATTCAATGAAAAAATAAAAATTGAAAACAATTTTTATTAAAATTTTTATAAAAATTGAAAACAATTTTTATTAATAAGCAACGTGCATATGCAGATATATCAATATGAAAATTTATTATTCGGAATCTTTTAAAATTTAATTTACTTTATTCGTGCTTGATTCCTTGAAATATAAATAGTTCATGATAATCTCATGAAATATTTATTAATTTAAACTAAACTAAAAACGAAATGTATTACTGCGGGGAAAGCATATCCATATGGCCATTTCACTACTGCTCAAATAGCTCATCAGTGGATTTTACCCAAATTTTGTATAGAAAACTAGAAAGTTTTATGTCAAAAGCCAAATTGATTAAATGAGAACTTCATTGCATCAATAAGACAAAAGACAATAAAAACTCAAAAATGTTTTATACAAAAAACACAGCAAACATTCAGTAACTATTTTTATTTTTTCTTTCATTTTTCGACATAAGGGATCCCATTGGGAACCATTCATATATATTTGAAAGATTCAATGAAAAAATAAAAATTGAACACTATTTTTATTAATAAGCAACGTGCACATGCAAATATATCAATATAAAAATTTATTATTCGGAATATTTTAAAATTTAATTTACTTTATTCGTGCTTGATTCCTTTCAATATATATATTTCATGATGTTCTCATGAAATATTTATTAATTTAAACTAAACTAAAAATGAAATGTATTACTGCGGGGAAAGCATATCCATATGGCGATTTCACTACCGCTCAAATAGCTCATCAGTGGATTTTACCCAAATTTTGTATAGAAAACTTGAAAGTCTTATATCAAAAGCCAAAGTGATTAAATGAGAACTCCATTAAATCAATAAGACAAAAGACAATAAAAACTCAAAAATGTTTTATACAAAAACCGCAGCAAACATTCAGTAACCATTTTTATTTTTTCTTTCATTTTTCTACATAAGGGATCCCATTGGGAACCATTCATTTGTATTTGAAAGATTCAATGAAAAAATAAAAATTTAAAACAATTTTTATTAATAAGCAACGTGCACATGCAAATATATCCTTATGAAAATTTATTGTTCGGAATATTTTAAAATTTAATTTACTTTATTCGTGCTTGATTCCTTAAAATATAAATAGTTAATGATATTCTCATGAAATACGAGTATTTATTAATTTAAACTAAACTAAAAATAAAATGTATTACTGCGGGGAAGGCATATCCATATGGCCATTTCACAGCTGCTCAAATAGCTCATCAGTGGATTTTACCCAAATTTTGTATAGAAAACTAGAAAGTCTTATATCAAAAGCCAAATTGATTAAATAAGAACTCCATTGAATCAATAAGACAAAAGACAATAAAAACCCAAAACGTTTTATACAAAAAACACAGCAAACATTCAGTAACTATTTTTATTTTTTCTTTCATTTTTCTACATAAGAGATCCCATTGGGAACCATTCATATGTATTTGAAAGACTCAATGAAAAAATAAAAATTGAAAACAATTTTTATTAATAAGCAACGTTCACATGCAAATATATCAATATGACAATTTATTATTCGGAATCTTTTAAAATTTAATTTACTTTATTCGTGCTTGATTCCTTGAAATATAAATAGTTCATGATATTCTCATGAAATATTTATTAATTTAAACTTAAATAAAAATGATTTGTATTACTGCGGGGAAAGCATATCCATATGGCCATTTTACTACTGCTCAAATATCTCATCAGTGGATTTTACCCAAATTTTGTATAGAAAACTAGAAAGTCTTATATCAAAAGCCAAATTGATTAAATGAGAACTCCATTGAATCAATAAGACAAAAGACAATAAAAACTCAAAAATGTTTTATAAAAAAAACACAGCAAACATTCAGTAACTATTTTTATTTTTTCTTGCATTTTTCTACATAAGTTATCCCATTGGGAACCATTCATATGTATTTGAAAGATTCAATGAAAAAATAAAAATTGAAAACAATTTTTATTAAAATTTTTATAAAAATTGAAAACAATTTTTATTAATAAGCAACGTGCACATGCAAATATATCAATATGAAAATTTATTATTCGGAATCTTTTAAAATTTAATTTACTTTATTCGTGCTTGATTCTTTGAAATATAAATATTTCATGATATTCTCATTAAATACGAGTATTTATTAATTTAAACTAAACTAAAATGTATTACTGCGGGGAAAGCATATCCATATGGCCATTTCACTACTGCTCAAATAGCTCATCAGTGGATTTTACCCAAATTTTGTATAGAAAACTAGAAAGTCTTATATCAAAAGCCAAATTGATTAAATGAGAACTCCATTGAATCAATAAGACAAAAGGCAATAAAAACTCAAAAATGTTTTAAAAAAACAGCAAACATTCAGTAACTATCATGAAATATTTATTAATTTAAACTAAACTAAAAATGAAATGTATTACTGCGGGGAAAGCATATCCATGTGGCCATTTCACTACTGCTCAAATAGCTCATCAGTGGATTTTACCCAAATTTTGTATAGAAAACTAGAAAGTCTTATATCAAAAGCCAAATTGATTAAATAAGAACTCCATTGAATCAATAAGACATAAGACAATAAAAACTCAAAAATGTTTTATACAAAAAACACAGCAAACATTCAGTAACTATTTTTATTTTTTCTTTCATTTTTCTACATAAGAGATCCCATTGGGAACCATTCATATGTATTTGAAAGATTCAATGAAAAAATAAAAATTGAAAACAATTTTTATAAAAATTGAAAACAATTTTTATTAATAAGCAACGTGCACATGCAGATATATCAATATGAAAATTTATTATTCGGAATCTTTTAAAATTTAATTTACTTTATTCGTGCTTGATTCCTTGAAATATAAATAGTTCATGATAATCTCATGAAATATTTATTAATTTAAACTAAACTAAAAACGAAATGTATTACTGCGGGGAAAGCATATCCATATGGCCATTTCACTACTGCTCAAATAGCTCATCAGTGGATTTTACCCAAATTTTGTATAGAAAACTAGAAAGTTTTATGTCAAAAGCCAAATTGATTAAATGCGAACTCCATTGCATCAATAAGACAAAAGACAATAAAAACTCAAAAATGTTTTATACAAAAAACACAGCAAACATTCAGTAACTATTTTTATTTTTTCTTTCATTTTTCGACATAAGGGATCCCATTGGGAACCATTCATATATATTTGAAAGATTCAATGAAAAAATAAAAATTGAACACTATTTTTATTAATAAGCAACGTGCACATGCAAATATATCAATATAAAAATTTATTATTCGGAATATTTTAAAATTTAATTTACTTTATTCGTGCTTGATTCCTTTCAATATATATATTTCATGATGTTCTCATGAAATATTTATTAATTTAAACTAAACTAAAAATGAAATGTATTACTGCGGGGAAAGCATATCCATATGGCGATTTCACTACCGCTCAAATAGCTCATCAGTGGATTTTACCCAAATTTTGTATAGAAAACTTGAAAGTCTTATATCAAAAGCCAAAGTGATTAAATGAGAACTCCATTAAATCAATAAGACAAAAGACAATAAAAACTCAAAAATGTTTTATACAAAAACCGCAGCAAACATTCAGTAACCATTTTTTTTTTTTCTTTCATTTTTCTACATAAGGGATCCCATTGGGAACCATTCATTTGTATTTGAAAGATTCAATGAAAAAATAAAAATTTAAAACAATTTTTATTAATAAGCAACGTGCACATGCAAATATATCCTTATGAAAATTTATTGTTCGGAATATTTTAAAATTTAATTTACTTTATTCGTGCTTGATTCCTTAAAATATAAATAGTTAATGATATTCTCATGAAATACGAGTATTTATTAATTTAAACTAAACTAAAAATAAAATGTATTACTGCGGGGAAGGCATATCCATATGGCCATTTCACAGCTGCTCAAATAGCTCATCAGTGGATTTTACCCAAATTTTGTATAGAAAACTAGAAAGTCTTATATCAAAAGCCAAATTGATTAAATAAGAACTCCATTGAATCAATAAGACAAAAGACAATAAAAACCCAAAATGTTTTATACAAAAAACACAGCAAACATTCAGTAACTATTTTTATTTTTTCTTTCATTTTTCTACATAAGAGATCCCATTGGGAACCATTCATATGTATTTGAAAGACTCAATGAAAAAATAAAAATTGAAAACAATTTTTATTAATAAGCAACGTTCACATGCAAATATATCAATATGACAATTTATTATTCGGAATCTTTTAAAATTTAATTTACTTTATTCGTGCTTGATTCCTTGAAATATAAATAGTTCATGATATTCTCACGAAATATTTATTAATTTAAACTTAAATAAAAATGATTTGTATTACTGCGGGGAAAGCATATCCATATGGCCATTTTACTACTGCTCAAATATCTCATCAGTGGATTTTACCCAAATTTTGTATAGAAAACTAGAAAGTCTTATATCAAAAGCCAAATTGATTAAATGAGAACTCCATTGAATCAATAAGACAAAAGACAATAAAAACTCAAAAATGTTTTATAAAAAAAACACAGCAAACATTCAGTAACTATTTTTATTTTTTCTTGCATTTTTCTACATAAGGGATCCCATTGGGAACCATTCATATGTATTTGAAAGATTCAGTGAAAAAATAAAAATTGAAAACAATTTTTATTAAAATTTTTATAAAAATTGAAAACAATTTTTATTAATAAGCAACGTGCACATGCAAATATATCAATATGAAAATTTATTATTCGGAATCTTTTAAAATTTAATTTACTTTATTCGTGCTTGATTCTTTGAAATATAAATATTTCATGATATTCTCATTAAATACGAGTATTTATTAATTTAAACTAAACTAAAATGTATTACTGCGGGGAAAGCATATCCATATGGCCATTTCACTACTGCTCAAATAGCTCATCAGTGGATTTTACCCAAATTTTGTATAGAAAACTAGAAAGTCTTACATCAAAAGCCAAATTGATTAAATGAGAACTCCATTGAATCAATAAGACAAAAGGCAATAAAAACTCAAAAATGTTTTATACAAAAAACACAGCAAACATTCAGTAACTATTTTTATTTTTTCTTTAATTTTTCTACATAAGGGATCCCATTGGGAACCATTCATATGTATTTGAAAGATTCAATGAAAAAATAAAAATTGAAAACAATTTTTATTAATAAGCAACGTGCACATGCAAATATATCAATATGAAAGTTTATTATTCGGAATCTTTTAAAATTTAATTTACTTTATTCGTGCTTGATTCCTTGAAATATAAATATTTCATGATATTCTCATGAAATATTTATTAATTTAATCTAAAATGTATTACTACGGGGAAAGCATATCCATATGGCCATTTCACTAGAAAGTCTTACATCAAAAGCCAAATTGATTAAATGAGAACTCCATTGAATCAATTGTCCTTTGACTGTGGTGTAGTAAAGTGCGTGCTGTCGGAAAAAAGTGATTGAAAAAGTGTTAGAAAAAAAACAAAAAAGAAAGAAATTGTGCGTCTGCGTTTCTACCTGTCTAACAGGCAAAAGTGTTGGTACTTGTGTATCAGCAAGGGAACCGCTACTACCTGCTTAGAACAGAATTGATTTTCTGTGTGATAAAAGCAAAATGGAAGATGAGAGCCTAAATCCGCACAAGAGGGCGAGAATCGCAATCACAATTGCCGAATTGCAAAAGGAACTGATGGCAGTGAGGGAAGAAAGTAAACTGTTTAATTTTAACTTAAGAAAAAATTAGACGAAGTTTCACCGAGCGACGATGATACAGATGGTAGCGCGACATCCAGTGAAGAGGAGATGTCAGTGGAGGAAGTACCATCCGCGTGTACAAACAACACAATGGACTGTCGAACCGAAACAACAACAATGAAGAAAGATGTTGAGCCAAATTTAGTGGGCACAAGCGGCTTAAAAAAAGGACTAAGCTGTTACCAGCAGAAAAATTAAACAAAGTAAGTCAGTACCTGTAGTAACTACCTATAATATTGACGTGAAATTTATTAGTAATAAGCTAGAGAGTGTGTTAGGACACAAGAACCATAACATTAAAATTTTAGGCAGTAGAGGATTTTTTCAAACTGAAGGAATTTTTGAAACAAGAAGGGGTTAATTACTATACCCACACTCCAAAATCTGAAAGACCTTTTTCAGTTGTAATAAGTGGTCTCTTTGACACTTTTGACTCAAGGGAGGTGCTTGAGTATATGCAGAGTTTATATATTAATGTAAAGATTACGGGACTTTACAAAATAGGTAGAAACAGATCGTTATTCCAATTAAGTAAAGAGTCAGACTTAAGAGGTTTCAAGAATATCAGATATATTCTCCATTGTAGAGTGCACATGGAAAAACACAATAGAAGAGATGTAGTACAATGCTACAATTGCCAGCGTTTTGGTCATATCGCAATTAACTGCAACATGCCATTTAGATGCGTTAAGAGTGGGGATTCTCATGGCCCGAAAAATTGTCAGGTTCCCCCAAAAGGTGAGAACAATGTTGAGACGCGTATTACTGATCCAGTCTTAAGTCAGGCAGTGGTAAAAGTCGGCTTACCCGTTAAGTGCGTTAATTGTGGAAAAGAGGGACATGCAGCCAGCTTCAGCAGCAATACTTCGAAGGAAGACTGCGAAAAAGGCCCAGGTAAGACGTCCCACCCCAGTTATCCCTTCTACAACCATAAGGGGAGTATCGTATGCTGCTGCTGCTAAACCAGCAGTGACAAAAACTCATCAACCAAAAGTCACTAGCACTCCGAGCGCTGGCATATCTGTTAAGTCTGCAATGGCTGGTTTCGATGTTCTCGATAAAGATTGCAAGCGCTTTTTCGGCGGTGATCTTCTTAGCTGTCTAGGAAAGATGAAAGGTTTTGCTCGTGAATACAGGGCACTTAATAATGATGGCGAAAAATCTCGAGCGCTGCTAGGGATGTTAATATCTTACAGCATGATGACTAACTTGTTAAAATGCATATTTATTAATGTCAACTACATTGTCTCTAGGCATAAGAGGCATTATTTGGACTTATTTCTTAGAGAACATCGGCCGGATGTTCTGCTGATAGCAGAGCATAAACTTTCACCAAGACATGTTTTGGATTTGGTTATAAGATCTTTAGGCAGGATCGGACAAATGGTCGTGGCGGCGGTACTGCCATTTGTGCAAAGTAGTATTTGTTGTAATAGAGTTACTGTCGACTTAGGCCCTATAAAGAATACGGCTGTCAGGATAAACAAGACTTGGCATCAGTCTTGTAGGATGATTGTGGTTTCGATGTACTCACCCCACAGAGTACATTCACACTTACAGATTTAGATCCATTAATGGACTTATCTAATGGGGAGGAGCTTTTAATAGGCGCTGATTTAAATGCTAAGCATTCATACTGGGGGGAAACGTATGCAACCCTAAAGGTAACACCCTTCTTGAGTTTCTGCTGACGTGCCCTGATATAACTATACACCGCACCAGCGGTCCGATACGAGTTTCTGGAACTACATCTTCGTACATAGATATAGTTATGTCATCAACTGATATCTTACCGGTAGCAGTTGCAGGACTAAAAACACTGGATTTCCAGTCTGATCATCTTGCGGTAGAAATTGTTGTTGAGATAGGAAACGTGCAAAGAAGAATACTGCCTGAATTTTTTGACTTTAGACCGTTGAATATTAATAGCTTTAATAGATTATTGGCCCGGGACCTTTTGCATAGTCAACTTCCAGTTGACCGCAATGTGTCATCCCATGAAATAGATGACTGTATAGAGTTTATGAGCATAGCATTTTCAAATGCTATGAATGGAGCGATTCCAAAAATCCCTGCGACTAATAGGGGACTACTAAGCCTTCCGGATAATATCCTACATTTTATCTCTGAGAAAAAGAGACTGATAAGGATTCTGTGGCGTACTGTTGATCCTAGCAGGTGCTCAATTTTAAAAGCCGATATTAAAAACTCAGACAGAATTATTCAAGGGGCCATTGCAAAATTTGAGGAACTTTATTGGACCGATTTTCTGCAAAATATTCGCCTTAATAGTAGGACTTTCCAGAAAGTAAAAAGTGGTGCCGGTCTTAGGAGACGAATGCCTATTTCTAGTTTGAGGGTTTCTGGGGACTCTTTTTTTAAGGAAGATTGTGATAAAGCCAATATCTTGGCTGATCACTTCTGTGAAGTTCACAGAGGAGCCGATAACTTACGATCGCCTTCTTTGAAAGTATGGTTTCAGAGAAAGTATCCGCATTGACAGATTACTTGCCATCCCTGACTTTCGGGCAGGAATTCTAGCAGTGGTGATGGAGTTCCTGACTTTATACTAAGAAAGACGGATGTTAACACATGGCGTTACGTGGCAATAATCTTCAACCATTGCCTCAACATTAGTTATTTTCCTAGAAAATGGAAAGAGGCAGTAGTAGTTCACATTCCAAAGTCCGGCTTGGACCCTAGGGAAGCTAGCAGTTATAGACCTATCTCTCTACTATCCTCGTTTGGAAAACTGATAGAATGGTTTTTGTTATCTAGAATACGAAATGAAATTACAGATGGTGGTGTACTTAATGACTGTCAGTTTGACTTTAAGGGAGGCCATTCAACATCACACGCCCTAATGGTCTTCACAGACTTCGTGACCAGGGGCTTGAACAAAAGGTACCCAAATCTTGCGGTAAGTCTTGATTTCTCAAAGGCTTTTGACACCGCTTGGCAACAGGGGATTGTTTTCAAAATGATGGGCTTAGGCTTAGAACGCTCTACATGTAGGATGGTAGCTGATTTTCTTAAGGATCGTTCTTTTAAAGTAAAAGTAGGAATTGAATTATCACAGCAGTGGTGGCCGGTTTTGTACAATATCTTTGTTTCTGATATTCCGCAGCCATCTGCAGGAGATCTTTTGCTCATGTATGCTGATGATATATTGATTGCTGCTAGTGGTCCTAGGGCGAAAAATTTGAATAACAGGGTCAACAATTACTTGAACATTCTTCATGAATACTTCATGAAATGGGGCCTGAAACTAAATATTCAAAAGACTGATGGGGTAATGATTAAGGGTAGGCGTGGTAATCTCTACCTAAATGCAAGAAGTTTTGTGCCAAGCTTAAGCATTGCTGGCGAACGTATTAGTACCTCTGATAAGATGAAGTATTTAGGGGTAGTATTCCATGAGAAGTTTAAATTCTATTGACATCTAGATTTCATAATAAAACGAGCTAAAAAGGCTTATTTCTTATACCATAGGATTTTACGCCGCAGGGGTGGTCTAAGTACCAAAGTCAGGCTTCTTATTTACCTTCAGATTATAAGACCTATTATATCTTATGCTTTTCCAGTCTGGTTTGGAATATCTTCCCACCAGATGGAAAGGCTTATGATATGGGAGAGACGTGTTCTCTGCTCCTGCCTGCGGCTACACCCCAGGGTGGGCCCTGATGGCATTTTTCGAAAACAGTCCTGTAGAAAAATCTATAGTAGTATAAATTTTGGAGGATTGATGTTTTTCTCATGAGGTCTGCACTCAGGTTTCTTGACAAATCATCTTCATTAAATAATAGTTTAGTAGGATGCTTTCACCGGGCCCCTGATCTGGAGAATTTGCTTAGAAATAAGTACCATTCCCCAGTTAGCCTTTTGGCTTTGAATACTGGAGGTCTTCTTTTTGGGGATGCAGGCCTCTTATTTTATCACAGGATGGTGAAAACCCTTGACATAACTGACTTGGTGTACAACACCGCACAGTAGTTTTTAGAAGGACTTTGTGATAGATATAATATATCGCTTATTTTACTTGTTTTAAATATTAAGTGTTATTTAGTTTGTAGGCTAGTTTAAGTTATTAGTTTTAAGTAAAATTTTTAAAAACAAATGAGTATTTTCCTTTTTATCCTTTTTTTGGAAATGTAAACAAATGTAATAATTAAAAAAATGACTGCATACAGCACATCTGTAATGTAATTAATTAAGTGCAAATAAGTCTTAGAAAAGTTGTAATACGTTAAGAAATTTATATAAGAAATGTAGTTTAAGAAACATATGTATAATGAATTTTTGGAATAATAAAGCAAAGTAAAATATACAAAATTTGGGTAAAATCCACTGATGAGCTATTTGAGCAGTAGTGAAATGGCCATATGGATATGCTTTCCCCGCAGTAATACATTTCATTTTTAGTTTAGTTTAAATTAATAAATATTTCATGAGAATATCATGAAATATTTATATATCAAGGAATCAAGCACGAATAAAGTAAATTAAATTTTAAAAGATTCCGAATAATAAATTTTTATATTGATATATTTGCATGTGCACGTTGCTTATTAATAAAAATTATTTTCAATTTTTATTTTTTCATTGAATCTTTCAAATACATATGAATGGCTCCCAATGGGATCCCTTATGTAGAAAAATGAAAGAAAAACTAAAAATAATTACTGAATGTTTGCTGGGTTTTTTGTATAAAACATTTTTGAGTTTTTATTGTCTTTTGTCTTATTGATTCAATGGAGTTCTCATTTAATCAATTTGGCTTTTGATATAAGACTTTCTAGTTTTCTTACCAAAATTTGGGTAAAATCCACTGATGAGCTGTTTCAGCAGTAGTGAAATGGCCATATCAATATGCTTTCCCCGCAGTAATACATTTCATTTTTAGTTTAGTTTAAATTAATAAATATTTCATGAGAATATCAAGAAATATTTATATTTCAAGGAATCAAGCACGAATAAAGTAAATTAAATTTTAAAAGATTCCGAATAATAAATTTTCATATTGATATAATTGTATTTTATTAGCATCATTAGGGTTATTTAATATGAATTTAGCATTGTCAATTTGATTGATATTAACAGCAAATGAATGATAAATTTTTAAGCACTCATATAATACTAATAAGCGACTTACAACCGACTCTACGGAAAGCCAACGCTTTTAGGATGGGTCTTTTTGGGATTAATACTAATAAAATTCATATTTTATCAAATTGGTTCATACGTTCTTGCTAGAGTCTCCACAGTTACATATTCATTCATTTTATAATAAATAAATCTAATACTTGACTTTTTTAATTTGGGCAACGGAATGTTTTATGCCTGTCACGGCAGCAGCTCCATCTGTTGCAAATCCAATATGTTCTCTTTATAGTCAACGTCATTGTCGATTAAATATTTAACAATTAATTTGTGTAAGCTAAAAGCGTCGCATTGCTCTACTTTTACCAAGCAAAAAAAACAGATTTTAAAATCTATGCAGACCCGAACTCTCATGCATAAAGGACTTTTTACGAAAATTAGGAGCTAAACTGTAGATATTATAATTGAATGAAAATCGATTTTGGATTAAGTTATTTTTTAATTTCTAAAAACCTTATTTTAGGAAGAAAAATTATATTAAAAATGTATGCGGACCTTAAATCAACGTTATAGGAGTTGTCACATAGATTTAAAAAAATCTTCAATTCTGGTTGTTTGCAGTTTGAGAGGCTAAAATCTGCAAAATGCAGATAAACTGCATTTCTGGCAACAGCGAGTTGATATGAAATTATTACTTTGTAACATACTTAAATTTATGAAATTGTTAATTCATACATTTTATTTATTTAGAGTACTAAGCTCAAACAAACTTGTAACCTATATAATTTCAATGCACTACATTGATTCATTCGAATCATCCATTTTACTCTGTAACACATTCATATTTATGAATTCTTTATGCTGCTCAAAAATTAAGAACAAGTGTCTAGTTCATACCGATACTAGGCTGTTACAAAGGATCTCAACAAACCGAGTAGGTGTTCAATCTTTAGCTGTTGAGAAAGGCCCTAATCAGACAATACATCTTGCAATACAACTCTTAGGGGCTCTGTCGTAAGTACTAATGTTATGAAATATAATTTTTTTTAAAGAGTAGAATAAAAAATTATAAAAAAAGTAAAATTATAAAAAGTAAAGTAATTTGCAAAGATTAATAGGAAAAAATATTATTTTAAAGAAAATATAAATTTTTTTTTAAACGAATTAAAGAATTTACAAGGATTAAAAAAATATGTATGAATAAAAATATTACAATTGAAAATTTTTAATACAAATAATTAAAAGAGTAAACGAAGATAAAGAAAATATTAGAAATGAAAATTTAAAATACAAATGAGTAAAAGAATATACAAAGAATAAAAAAAGAAGATATTACAAATACAAACCAATAAAAGAATATACAAAGATTAAAAAAATATTATTTTGAAAACTAATAGGAAAATATATTTAATTTTTATAATATTAAATCTATACTTTACTATTACTGCGACTGCCAAGTGACCTTCCAGTAAAGTAAAACCATAAAAATACACATTGAAATAAAATTTATATGTACATACATATGAAAAAATTATGGCAAATACTCATTTAACCTACAAAAGAATTTTAAGGAAGAGGTAGTAAAGTAAATCTTTTCGCAAAAAATAAACTAAATATTGAATTTTAAAAAAGAGGTGTAACATTAAATGAGTGGAAAATCTCCATTTCTTCCATACCCTAAAAATTAAAAAACATCTAAATCAAAAAACCTGTTCACTATATTCGAGAATATTACAATGTCCTTAGATAACGTAGTTCCAAATAGTCCAATGACTCAAGGGACTCATGACATCTTTAATTCGCTCCGAATTTCAGATGCAATTAGGGACTTACCAAAATTTGACGGTAACGCAAGACTTCTTTTTGAATTTAAAAGTAATGTAGAAGAAAAAATACTCCACATTATGGGAGCGGATAACACTCCACAAGGACTTATTTTCTAAAGAACTATAAGATATTAAATAGATGGGCAGGCTAATGAGGTCCTGAATGTGTATGGTACATTCCTTAACTGGGACGAAATTCGAACAAACTTAATATTACATTACTCTGATAAGAGGACCGAAAATACTCTTATTAGAGATCTACATTCTCTTCAGCAATATATCAAGCCAATAAAAAAAATTTAAAGTGGGGTTATACAGTCAGCATTATCAAATAATTAAGCAATCCAGGAGTCCGATGGAAATGTATTTAGGGCAAAAATTAATCTTTTTTCCGAATTCATTTTATCTGGTTTACGCAAACCTATGGTTCCACTATTAGAGCAATGAGACCAGACACCTTGCCCTAGCACTTGATTATTGTATAAGAGAATAAAATATACACTATACAAAATCGAGTTTAAATAAGCTAAGGTTTCCAAAATGAAAATAAAATTATAAAAACGCACCGTACCCAAAACGTTCATCAACTTATTTAAATGTCAGACCAAAACAAGAAAATTATTACCAACCAAGACGGGATTTCAATTATCCGAATAATTTTGCACAAAACCGTCAACTGTCCTTGCAGAACCACCAAACAACATATAAAAGCTTTTTAAATCAAAATTCCAATAAGCGTTTTGATAACTTACCGATTTAAGTTGAGCACAAGTACTCAATTTAGCAAAATATCATGACGAAATGAAATAAATAATATAAATGGATTTAGAAGTTTACAAAATGATAACCCTACCACAAGTGATAATCTTGATAATGCTGACAGAACAGCTCTGTATCAATACGAGACCTATAACATTGAGGATAACCAGAATTTTTGGAAATCTGTCTTAAACAACAAAAGGATATAAAGATCTTACCAAACACGGCAGTGTTTTACCCTATATTAATGTAACCTTTCCATTTGGAAATTTTTATAGACACAGGAGCTCTTCATCTTTTAAAAACTCAGAATTTATAAATCCTGAAGATATTGAAAATTGCGAACCCATTACCATATCTACAATTTTGTATAAGTGTAAAATTAATAAGAAAGTGACATTACCAATTTTTTAAGAAGTAAACAAATCTGGTCATTTTACGTTCTTAGTCTTTAGATTCCATGGCTATTTTGACGGATTGTTAGGATTAGATTTTTTACTCTAATCGGAGCTAAGATAGATTAAAAAAAAATTTTTTTTTTTTTTTGAATAATTAAAAATAAAAAAGTTGCATGTCGTTGCTATCAAATTGCTAGCACAAAAAAGCAACAACAAATGTACAAGACGAGTTACAAAGAGAACGACAAAGAAAAAAGCTTTAAGTTGTGTGTGAACTTCGTCTCACCAAATTAACATTAAGATTAGTTGGTTAAATAGATAATGTTTACGACGTACATAACATAAGGTAGATAGATGTAAAGAATGCTGATGAAGGATGTGGCGGTCCAGAAAATGCTGCATTTCATTCTGCTAGCGTCTAATTTTTCTTGTTTTCTTTGGAAAATGTCCGCGTACATTTGTAAATAGGTTTTCTTTCTAAAAATGTTTAGAAATTATTTAAAAAGAATCAAAAAGCCGAAAATAAAGTAAAATTTCATTAATTTAAAAAAAAAAAAATACTAACTACCAACGATGTGCCAATATCTCTGGAAATGAAACCGATTTTTTTATCTAAAATATATACAATAATAGCAAACTTGAAGCAACTTGTAAAACTACCAGTTGACATTTAAGAGGGAGATATAACAATAACACTTGACAATAGCTTGTTTATTTCCCCAGGTATTTACCGTGTCAACATTTCGTTTAGAACAGTAGAAATAGTTAACCCTCAAACAGCGTCCAAACAATTTTTTTGGAACAACTCATTAAGGCAAATCTATATAACTCAATAAACTTTGTTAAAATACATAACCTTAATGTTGAACCAAGACTTAACAAAAAGAAAATTAGAAATTGATCTGAAAATCTTCGCACAGAACACCTGAGTGGCAAAAAAAAACACAAAAACTTCTACAATCATGCATCAAATATGATGACATTTTTTATAAAGAAGCACAAAACATAACTTTCACAAATGAAACAAAACACAGAATTAAAACAACAGACGATATTCCTCTTAATACAAAGTCATATAGGTATCCTTTTGTTCACAAAAACGAAGTTCGTAGAAAATATCAGATATGTTAGAAGAAGTTATTATAAGGCCAAGTTTTTCTCCGTGGAGCTCTCCAGTCTGGATAGTACGAAAAACGAAATACGCATCAGGGAAAACAAAATGGAGACTCGTTATTGATTATAGGAAATTAAATGAAAAAACCATTTCAGACAGGTATCCACTTTCGAATATCTCAAAAATTTTAGGCAAATTGGAAAAATGTCTTTACTTTTCCACTCTAGATTTAGCCAGCGTATTTAATCAAATTAAAATGAATCTACAAGATATTAAAAAACCGCTTTTACCATGGAAGGGGGCCATTACGAGTTTTTGAGAATGCCCTTCGGGTTTAAAACTGCACCCTCAACCTTTCTAAGAGTAATGGATAACTTCCCAATTACTTGGGAAAACCTGCCTATCTGCCTCGTCTATTTAGACGACATTATAATTCTCTACATCTCTCCAAGATCGTATTGAAAGTTTAGAAAATGTTTTCCTAAAAATAAGATTTTCAAATTTTAAGGTTTATAGGATAAGTCTGAGTTTTTGCGAAAGAGAATAGCTTTTTTAGGCCATATAGTTACGACAGAAGGTATTAAACCAAATCCCTCAAAAATTGAAGCCATCCAAAACTTTACTGCAATACCTTGATTTTACAAAACAATTTGTTCTACCAACAGATGCAAGTAACATCGCACTTGGGGTGACAGAGAATTAAAAAATAAAAGAAATTTGGTACTGCATATTACATAAAAATTACATCGGCTCTTAATGGGTTAAGCATTTATAAATAAATTTAGCATTTTCTTAAAGATCTTTCCAAAGGCTTTAAAATGATATTTAAAAAAATTTTTAAATTTCAGAGCCCCGTAACTTGGAAAATATGGGCTATCGCCAATTTTTTCACTTGATATATTTCGTTCTTATTTTTTATTTCTCTATTACCCCACATATTTATTTTTTTGATAAGAGTTACTTTATTGTTCCAAACGACATGAAAAAATTAGAGGTAGGGCTGGTGTTTTGCCTGCTGCCTCGAAGGACATGGACCGATCATACTGATTTTCAATAGCACCTCTTTCGACAATATATCTGATCGCTTGACATACATATTTTTTGTTTTTGTGAAATCTGGTTTGCCTCGGTACTAACACGGAAGGACAAACGGTCATTGCTAATTCGACTTTGCTATGCATAAGAAGTCATAATATATATACTTTATGGGGTCGGAAATGGATACTTTAGAAATTACACACGGAATGACAAACTTAGTTATACCCTTTGTGGTGAAGGGTACCAAAAGAGTTTTTAGAAAAAATGCCTAACACGTCTGAGCTCGTAGATTAAAAGATATATGAAAGATATTTCTAATTAATATTACAGAAAAAACTTTTTATGCGTCTGTTAAATAAAAATAGTTTCAAAAGCCCTTATGCTATTGCACTCGTATTCAGTGAAAAGTATCGTAATGCGTCATTGTTACGGGATCTCAATATGTGTAAGTACAAAGCTTCGCAAGATTTGGTTACCCAAACAATTAGAAAAAGACCTTACATGTCTGAACTCGTAGACTATAAGAACGATTACTAATTGATGTAACAAAAACTAACTTATATGTAAGCTTCGTGAGTCAGTTAGATGAAAATAATTTCAAAGTACCTTATGCAACTGCTCTCGTATCCAGTGTAAATTATCGTAATGTAAAATTTCTATTGGATTTTATGTCATATCGTCCCGGAAATTTTTGATCAAATTTATTTTAAATATAAATACCTACTATTTACACAAATATGTACGAATACATACATATAGTAAATAAAAATAAAAAAAACACAATATCTTTAGCTAAATGCTAATGTGAAATGCATTATTTTTTAATATAGCTCTTTATAAAAGCTTAGAAAACATATTTTAATGTAATCACCAATAATTTTTTACCTAAAACGTTATACTATTACGCAATATTGCATTGTTCTTTTTATCCCGATTACAATCAATTCATTTTATTTTCTGATGGAAGCGTGTGTATAGTACGTGGAAAATCTTAAGTAAGCGAAGCCAGTGTTGGTTATACCATAGAGGAGAAAACCTGTTCGTCCAGCCGAAGGCCGGCTATGCAGCATAACTTTAGCAAGCGAAGCCGGTTTTGGTTATACCATAGAGGAAAAAGTCATTGCGTCCGGCCGAAGACCGGCTATTCAGGAAAACTTTAGTAAGCTTAGCCGGTGTTGGTCATACCATGAAGGAGAAAAGCCTTGCGTCCGGCCGGAAGCCGGCTATGCAGGAAACTTTAGCATGCGATGCCGGTGTTAGTCATACCATAGAGGAGAAAATCTTTGAGTCCGGCCGAAGTCCGGCTATGCTGGAAAGTCCGACTATGTCGGTGATGGTCATACTCTAGAATAGAAAATCCTTGGGTCCGGTCGAAGGCTAGCTATGCCGAAAATTTTCTTAAGCGAAGCCAATGTTAGTCCGAAAGCTTTATAATGATACCCTTATTGACCTAATTTGTTAAAAAATGTAGTGTAAAATTACAGTTTATATGAAAAGTTCAGAGGCCCATAACTCGGAAAATAAGAACGACCGCCAATTTTTTCATTTGTATTTTTTCTTAATATTTTTTAATTCTCTGGTACCCTGTATGATTGGTGAAGCTTCGCTAAATTAGATTTGTTCCAAAAAGTTGTTTAAATTTGCAACATCTTTCATCTTTGGCAAAAATTTTATTACGTGTGTACCAAGAGCAATTTAATAAAATAGAAAAGTCAAACTTTTAAACCGTTATAGACAGCTTAAATTTACAAAGAAAATGTCTAGCAACACATTTTCCGGTATAAGCACAAGTATACAATTTGAATTACGAAATTAAAAGGTGTTCCCATAATTGATGCTATTTGATTTATATGGCCTTTATACACAAACACTTGCAAATAAGAAGAAGAAGGTTAACATTTACAAAGAACCTGCATTACTTAGTCCGTTATAACAACAAGTATAAAATTTGGATTTGAAAATTAATCCCAATAATTGAGGTTAATTAAAGTATGTGACCTAACTTTTGAACCTTTGTAGAAAGACAGCTTTAAATTTACAAGGAACCAGTAATGCTAAGTCCACTATAAGAACAACTATACAATTTGAATTTAGAAATTAAAGTATGTTCCGATAATTGATGTGAGTTGTCCTATATGATCCTAATCTTTGAAACGTTATATACAAACTCTTGAAAATTATTAAAAATTATAAATTATAGGGTGTAACAATATTTATGTAATTTGATGTATATGGACAAACTAGTAAATAGTTTTCGGCAGACACACCATTATATTTGTTACTGAATAACAACATAATTATTGACTTTTCTCAAACAATCGCTGTATAGATTTTAACATTTAGAATAGTAATCAATAGAAAAAGTACATAAAACGTGGAGTTATTACATTTCGTCATGGCGTTTGACATCTGAAATATAGCTATATGCTATTGAAAAACAAGTTGCACAAGCGAATCAATTGTTAATGGTTTGCTTCTTAGCTTTTGGTAGCTTTTTAAAGTTTTTTTTCGAACTATCTTTAAATTTTGTGTTTAATGCGCTTATTTATTCTTGGTTAGTCCCTATCTGATAAGGATTCGTCGAAAATAATTTTCTCAGCACACATTTCTAAAAAAGAACTCATAAAAATATATAGTTGAATGTTTTGTTTTTCATACAAATGTGTAAATAAATAATGAATAAATATAAAAATAATGAATAAATATAAATATAAATAAATTTTTAACATACTGATTGATGTAGTGTTTTTGTTTTACATATAAAGAATTACTTTTTCTTATCCTTGAGTTTCACGTTTTGTATTTTTTTTTCAGATTTAAAATATACAATCTACATTTTCAGTCGGATGAAAGAACACAAGGTATTACAGTTGAAAGTCCACAGGTAGGGAATTGGTATGCCGTGGCTTTTGTTAACTGGGCAGATCCACGTAACGACCGCATTGAACAACAAGGTAGGGTGAAACTTAATGTATACATAAATAATTTTAATAGCATGAAAACAAAGAAACAAAACATGAAAAAATTATTAGTTAACGCTGTAATTGCCAAATTGATTATATAAAATTAATATAAAAAAGTTAAGTTAATAAACGCAAAAAACAGGGCATGCATGTTCATACTGAGAAACAATATGAGTGATTGAAAATAAAAATTGCAATTCGTGGCCATACCGTGGGTTGGTACAAAGCGAAAACAAGTGTACAAGACTAAATACAGAGAAAACAACAAAGAAAAGCTTTGAGTTCTGTGTGAACTTCATCTAACTAAATTAATATGGATGAAACTAGTTTGTTAAATATATGACGTTTACAATGTACACAACCTAAGGCAGATAGATGCAAAGAATTCTGAATGTAGCAATCCATAAAATGCTGCATTACATTCTGCTTTTGTTTAATTTTTCTTGTTTCCTTTGGAAAACGCCGAAAATATATTATAATTCATATATAATAACCACAGTTCAACTCCTGGTTTCATAAAAAAATTAATTATAAATATATCTAACCAAAAAGTGCCTTAACACACCTGGCGGAGACAGTTACATTCTAAAAATAAACAACTGAACTCAGTTTTCTATTTTACGCCAACTGAAAACAGTTGAACTGAGCACACACACAACTAAAAACCAACTGAATTTAGTCTACTATTTTCAGCAGCAAAACGAACACATAGCGACTGAGTTTTGAGTTTGTAATTTAACAGTACGCAAATGAGAAGCCAGTTCGTGTGCGTTTAGCAGCCGTAGTTATGTTTTTTAGTAACGCAACACAATTGAAAATGTGTGGATAATCTGGCTGAAAAGTTTAATTATGTATGTATTTTGTACACAGTTGTTTTTCAACAAAAAAATATGTCATTGTTGTGTAGTAGGCATAAATAGAAAATACATACATTAATTTCATATTGTTTGTATACTAGTTTGATTCTAAATGTCTTGTTAAATATAAGCGTAAATAATTTTAAAAGAATAGTTTTTCTAGCAATTTTTTAAATTGTTTAAAAATTTTCTGGCTATTTTTTTTCAATTAAAATGGTACTACACAATTAGAGTAATTCTACTCAACTTACTTACATGCGGTTTAAAAATTGAACTTAAAATAGTTTTTGTTTACATGAATTTGTTTTCAACTTGGAACTTTATTAATAATTACCCTAAAACTCAGTAAACAACTTACTTGAGTAGAAGTTGTTTGGGGTTTTTACACCCATGTAATTCTCTTTCGCGAATTTTAAACCTTGATTAATTGTAGTTGTAAAAATATCATTCTTGACATATAAAGTAAACAAAAACTTTAAAAATTGTGTAATGAAACATAGAAATAATAAAAACAATAATATTATTAATAGGACTTAATAAGAAGGAAGAACACAAATGTATAAGCTAAAGGATAAAACTAAATAAATTGTAATGAGCAATTTGCATTAAAGAAAACTTATATTTACTTATTAATAATCAAATATTACAATTTATACCATAGAATAAAGCACAAGAATCCAATTAAATGAATATAGAGAAAAGATACACAGTATAACACAGATTAGGAGGGTTTTAAGTATAAGGAATTCGTTGGTACTTAAAAGCAAATCGTCAGTAGAAGACATACTGTAAAAATAAAAACAAATTATTAAGGCAACTAAAACATTCGATTGCTAAACGATGAATATGATATATGAAAACACAATATATGCATTCGATTGCTAGATGATGAATACGATAATTGGGTAAATTAATATAGTACTAACTAATTTAAAGAGACTTGCAATTAAAAAGAAAGGAAATTGATGAATTAATAAAGACTTCTAAAAGAATTTTAAACGACGACAATTTGACATTAAAGGAAAAGGAAAACACAGTATCAAATTTAACGAAATGCAGACGGACGCGTTATAAATATATTTTAAAACTTCATGAAGATTAGTCTATGCCAACCAGTATCAGTACAACGTTGCAAGAAGGAAAAGAATGAGAAAAATCTTAGTGCCGCCGAATTGGCATCAATTTTCAAACTAATAACAACGGTAAGCAAATTTGAAGATTCTCAGATATACCTTACCAGAAAATAAAAGTAACCCATTTTTTTACTTTATGTGTAAAACTAAATTGACAGCCGTGGTACAGAACAGACTAAGAAAGACCCAAGTTCCAACTTGTGTGGACATGCTAATTTTATCGTTAAGAGAAAATTATAAACCTAATAAATCACCAAACATAATTCTAAAATAATTAACAAGAGTTACCCAAAGAGACTCAATAAAAAGGTTTCCAAATAGAATAGAACCGCTTACAATGGAAACTTTTACGAAAACTGACTACAAAACAACGACATTATTATGAAGTAGAATGAAAAATCTTAACGAGGACATCAAAATAGCAATAAGCATCACTACCACGGATCCATTTTATAAAATTTAATAATAAAAACAGAAATAAATAAAAGTAGAAATTATAATAACTATAACAATAACAAGTAAAAGTGCTATATTCGGCTATGCCGAATCTTCTATACCCTTCACCATCTATGTAAATCTAGTTTAGCGAAGTAGTAAAAAGCAATTATTAGGGTGACAGAGAATTAATTAATAAAAAAAAAATTAGTACTGCATATACATAATTTTTAATAAAAATGACATTGGCTCTTAATGGGTTAAGCACTTTTTTAAAAATTTTAGTACTTCCTTAAAGGTCTCTTCAAATGCTTGAAAATGATACCCATATTGATATTTAAAAAAATTTGAAAATTTCAGAGCCCCGTAACTCGGAAATTATGGGCGAACGCTAATTTCTTCACTTGACGATGATGAGGCAAACTTGATTTCAACACTAACTTCGCTATGCATAAGAAGCCAAAATATCTTATATGCAGATTTTAATAACTTTCCTTTTTAACGTCTTTTTTTTAAATATAAATTTGAATTTTTGATGCGCACAACCTTATGTATGGTAATTTATACTTATTGTTTATACTTATTTGTCTACTCTGGTTTTAAGTTATGGTACTCGGTACAATTGTAGTTTAATAGCTACATAAAAAGTAATCGGCATGAGGCCATTTTTGCATTAACGCCAATGCCAGAAAAGTCAAGAAGGAGTAGAGTTAAGAAAGCCTATACAATTTCTTTATTATATTATATTTGCTAAAAATGAATGGAAATTTACATAATAATAAAACAAGCTGAACAACCAAGCGAAAATTCATTTCCGTTTTATTATTACTCTTAGGTTACTGCCGTGAGTTCTTAGAATTATGTGAAACCTCGTGTTCATACTATGAAACTATGTAGCCAACGCTTACAAAGTAAAACGATGTCTGAACAAAAAGAAAGTCAGCTCGAACACTCCGCCAGTGAGGATGAACATGAGAAAACCGTAGTCGAACAAGCCTCAGTTGTCGATCTGCAGGAAGAAGTCCGTAACCTCAGGGAAACGCTGCGTGCTTTAATGGAAAAAGTCAACGTGCCATCCTCATCACCAACTACAGAGTCTTCACCACAACTACCCGATGGGAAGCTATTCAATTCGTCACACTCAACTAGAATGCAAACGATTGGATCTGCATACCATAGTTTTTTACCGGCACACATACAGCCAAAGACAAGTATCGATAAATCGTCAATACTAACGTCAAATTTATCAAATGTGAGTATTCCCTATAATTCAAACATAAACATGCCGCCACAATACGCGCAGTCGTTTTTGCCATCGTCTTCCACAAAACAACTAAATATACACCCCCCTCGTATTTACATACATATAAAGCAGCCATTATCTACACAGAATTTAATGGTCAGCCAGAGCAATGGCCAATGTTTTTCGTAGCCTATAAGGAAACCACAATAAATTACAACTATACAAATTTAGAAAATCTGACGCGTTTAAAAAGGCATTAAAAGGTGATGGTAAAGCTAAAGTTGAGGCCTATTTGATTCATCCAGAAAACGTTAATCAGGTAATAGCTACGCTGGAATTCCACTATGGTCGACCCCAAATAATGATACGCAGTCAAATCTCTAAGGTACGTGCTTTCCCATCCATACCTGGAAGCAGAATTCATGAAATTTTTAACTTTAGTTCTATGGTATCGAACTTAACAGTATTTTTAGCGAATGCCGGAAAAACATCGCATTTGTGTAATCTGAATTTATTAGATGAGCTGGTGAGTAAGCTACCACTAACAAAGCGTGAGGAGTGGATGAAGTTCTCATTAAACAATTTAGGGCAATATCCAAGCTTACGAGAATTCAGTGCATGGCTAAAGGAAATCGCCACTTACATTTCTTTAGCAACTGAAATGGACAGCAAAAATGAAACAGAAAATTACAAACGTGAAAAGATAAAGTCCTCATTTGCTATCACAGCAGAAACAAGTCGTCAGCCAAACTGTTTAATGTGCAAGCAGAATCATTATATAAGCCAGTGCACAAAGTTCAGGAGTTACTCAGCATGAGATCGATGGAAATTTGTAAAAGATAATCATCTCTGCTTCAGTTGCTTACACTCCAGTCACAGCTCATTGAAATGTAATAATCGTCGCCAATGTAATTTATTTTAATGCACAAAATTTTATAATCGTTTGTTGCACGAAGACAAAAAAATTAATAAAAATGAAAATATTTTGCAATGTAAGAATGAAACTGATGGTACTATGCTAATGGCTGATAAACATAGTAGTAATGGCAATACATCCGTAAATACCATTGTTGCTACTTTTTTCGCTTTTCAAATATTTGCCAGTGCAATTAAAAGGTCCCAAATGTTTTGTAAACGTTATTGCCTTTATTGATAATAGTTCATGTTCATGATAGTTCATATCGCTTATAGAAGAGGAAATAACAAAGCAAATTGATTTACAGGGACCAAGGGGTAATTTATCTCTCGGCTGGATTGGAGGTAAGACCCCAAATGGGATGTCTACGAAAATCAATTTGGAAATTTACAATCTAGCTATGGAAAATTGTAGCCTTATAATGAAAATTGTAAGAACGACAAAGAATTTGAAGCTGCCACCACAAGACCTGCAATTTGAAAAATTTAAAAACTTTAAAATTTTAAACGACATTGAAATTGGTGATTATCATCATGCAATGCCTAAATTATTTATTGGTCTGCCACATTCAAGCCTTGTACGCTCATTAAACATTATCAATTTAGATAAAAATTTTTCCGTACATAAGACGTAGTGAGGAAGTGGTCGATTTACATATTTTTGTGGATGCAAGCGAGATGGCATTTGCAGCTGTTGGCTTCTGGAGGATTTGCTATAGGGATGATGTTTATATAGCATTTATTGCGGAAAAATTTAAGTGTGCCCCAATAAAGCCCTTGCCCATTCCCAGACTCGAATTACAGGCCTCTGTTCTGGCCGTTAGATTTGAGGACGCAATTACATCGAGTCATGACGTAAAGCCGATGAAATAACGTCCGATTCCAAAACTGTTATAAATTGGATTCAACTAGACTGTCGAATTTATATATACCTCAGAAGTAAAGCAATGGAGGAAGTAAAGCAAATGATTCAAGAAACACTGCTGATAATGCTACAAGACCTAGCTCGCTCTCTGAGAATGTTATAGACTCCCAGTGGTTAAGTGGTTAAATGATGCCTTAATTAAGTCCCTCAACCAAAAATATCGGAATAACGCTCTGCGAGTTTTTGTCTCCGGGCTTAGAAAGCCGTTATGCGATACACTATTCTCCTGTAAGCTTTCAGATTTACTAACTGCGTTGGCCCTATCTCAAGAGCTGGAAACTAACTAAAATCGATACCATTTTGCAGCTATTTATAATCACGTACTAAGTAAGAATCTGCAAAATCCCTTTCCCCAACTACCCCCAAGACAAAACCTTCAAACTCTTTTAATCAACGACTGGCCCATCTACGAGTCATTCCAGCCTACTTGGTGCAGCAACCGTTGAAACAGGCACAACGTTATAATGCCACAAATTCTAATTTCAGGGTTCAACCAGATTTTTGCGCTTTCGTGCAGAGCTCAGCCCAAGGCACGAACCAACAGGGTCTTAGCCCTACGTCAACTTCTCAGCCAGTCGATACTGATGTAAGCATGCGAACGGTGCCAAGCAACAGGTTTCAGGGATTAAAAGCGCAGAAAAGAGATTTTGCATCCGATAGACGAATTCCTACAAAGACCTAAAGAGTCAACAATCTTAGTCACGATATCCCACAAAGTGAATTTCGTGAGGAAGTTTACGGTTATCAAGGGGACGGTAACAATCAACCTTATCCGGATTTGCTAGAAAACGAAACCCAAGCAGATCTAGCCTTTGAGAGTCGAGAAAATGATAGGTAGTAAAAACATAAAACTCCTGATTGACACTGGCGCATCAAAAAGCTATATTACGAACGTTACCGGACTTAAAGGCATAAAAAAATTAGAAAACCCTTTCTTAGTAAAATTCGTGAACGGAGCCAACATGGTCAATAAAAAAAACATTTGTTAACGTCTTTAATAGAACCGAAATCTTTTTTATCCTTCCAAACTTATTCCTTTTTGACGGCATTATTAGATTTTGTTTCATAAAAAACATAAAAGGTGTTATCGACACTGAAAATGACATTATCTACTTTGATGGTGGTCAGGAAAAATTAGACATGCTTAATGCTTTAGTAGATGAGGTTAGCATTCCAAAGACTGTTGAACAAAAAAATCAATGAAAACTCTGCCGTTTTTGCAAACTCAAACGAAGCTCTACCATACAACACTAAAATTTCAGCTATAATCAGAACTATAGACCAGGAGCCAATATATTCTACGTATTAGTCCTATCCCATCTCAGTGATAGAGTTTGTGAATAGAGAAGTAGGAGAACTTTTAAAGAACGGCACTAAAAGACCGTCTCGATCACCCAGTTTGGGTTGTCGATATAAAGGGTTTGAATGAAAATGGCGAACCTAATAGGCGTCTAGTATGTAATTTTACTAAGCTCAACTCTAAAACTACCCAAGACAAATACCGGATACCCGACCCATCTGTTATCTTATCAAATTTTGGAATATCGAAATTTTTCAAAACTTTGGATTTAAAAAATGGTTTCATCAGATCAATTTGGCTGAGCATGATCATGAGAAAACCGCTTTTAGTGTGAATAATGTGAAGTACGAGTTTTGCCGTTTGCCATTTGGACTTAAAAACGCTCCTAGTATTTTCCAGAGAGCGATCGACGTTGTTTTGCGTGAAGAAATAGGAAAATCCTGTCACGTTTACATCGGTGATATCATAATATTTTCTGACTCCGAGCAGAAACATGTTGATGATATCGACAGAATACTGAAGAAGCTCCACCACGCAAACACGAGAGTGTCACTAGAAAAGTCAAAGTTTTTCAAAACCTCTGTGGAGTACTTGGGTTTCACTGTTTCATCCGAAGGAATAAGGACCTGTCCGAAGAAGGTAGAAGCTATTGTGCATTACGATGGACGCTAAGAAGCCTAAGAAGATCTTTCCTGGGCTTGGCAGGGTATTATAGAAGATTTGTTAAAGATTATGCAGCTATCGCGAAGCTGCTGACTAGATTTTTGCGAAGCGAAAATGGACATGTCGATAATAAACATTCGAAACACCTTAAAATAGACTTAGATAAGACGTCATAGATTCTTTCAAAAAATTAAGGAAAATACTATCCTCTAAGTATGTCACTCTCTTGTATCCGAACATTGAAAAACCTTTTGACCTTACAACGGCCGCATCGTCGCATGCCATCGGAGCAGTCCTATCGCAAAATGGACGTCCTATTACAATGATTTCTCGAGCTTTGTCCGCTACTAAACAAAACTATGCTACGAACGAGCGCAAACTTCTCGCTATTGTGTCTGCTTTAAAAAGCCTAAGACATTATCTTTATGGGGTTAATAACCTCAACATATTTATTGACCATTAACCGCTCACATTTTCAATTTCCGACAAAAATTCAAATCCAAATTCGAAGAATATTCTCCACAATTTTTTTTATAAACCTGGCAAGGACAATGTTGTCGCCGATGCACTTTCTAGGCAATTTGTCCATATTATAGAGGATTCTAGATCCACGGTTGCCCTCCAGGCATGCGGAAGAGAAATCTTACTTACCGAAGTCATTCCTACTGTCGACAATCCGGTTAACTGTTTTAGAAACTAGACTGTCTTTACCGAAGGTCCTGAATGCAAGAAGGTAACTAAGATTATTTTCAAAGACCGTATTCTACATAATGTAATATTCGATGAAATTCAAAATCTCTTAGCCACAGTAAAATATTGTGTAAATCCACAGGTAGTTAACGCTACTCATTGCGACTTGCATACGCTAGGTCGAATTCAACATCTCCTCGTTAGAAACTATCCATCTGTGAAGTTTCGGTATACAAATAAATTCGTGACTGACATCTTCAATCCTGATGATCAAGTCGAAATTCTAAGAAACGAACACAATAGAGCACATCGTTCTGTGTTCGAAAACACAAAGCAAGTCCTCCGAGACTACTATTTCCCTGATATTAATAAGAAACTCAAAGAAATTACGAAAAACAGCAAAATTTGTCTTCTAGCAAAGTATTAAAGACATCCTCAAAGACATAGAATGGGCGAAACCCCCATACCTTCCTTTCCGGATGATATACTTTACATCGACATTTACAACACAAACAAAAATTTTTTTTGACTTGCTTGGATAAATGTTCAAAATTTGCCGTAGTAAAACCCATTGCCTTAAGAGCCATAATTGACGTCAAACCAGCAAATAAACGGAGTAACTGATACTCTTTAAACTCAACAGGAAAAAAAAATCCTTACAAAAAATTACCCTTTTTAATTTTCGCAATCTAACCCTTTGCACCCTGCCACCTTTTATAAACTTTTTATTTTACTGGTTTTACGAGTATCAAATTATTATGATAAACCTTGTCGGAGTTCCTTTGTCGTATTCTTACGTTGACAGGTGTGGGTATTCCCGTGACTTCATAGGGACCCAACCATATAGGTGAAAATTTATTTTTTCGCGCCTGGTTTTTTAGCCACATTTGTCCGGTCTTAAACTGTCTAGTCTTTGTGCCTTTGTCATAATTTTTTTTTGATTTTTCTTTTGTCCTAACCTGGTTCTGTCTCACCACTTCATAACTTCGTTGAATTTGGTATTTAATGATTTTGCTGTAGTCATCTATGTTATAGAGAGGTGCTGGCTGCTTTTTTAACCTGACAGGTATTTCAAATTCGAATCCGTACAGTACCTTGTTGGGTGTTTGCTTAGTAGACGAATGTCTTGTGTTATTATGTACATGCATCGCATGATGCAGCCAATCATCCCAATTAGAGGTCTATGGGTCCTTTCCAGAGATCCATTGGATTGAGGATGATATGGAGTTGTATATATGTTTTTTACTCCAAGCAATTTGCAAACTTGAATTCATTATTCTTTGAAAAGTAGCTGGTGCACCCGTCAATCCGAAAGGCATACGGTTAAATTCATAGTGCCCTTAGTTGGTACTGAAGGCGGTTTTTTGCTTGTCATTAGGATCCATTAATACTTGATGGTATCCACTTGCTAAATCGAGAGTAGAGAAATACCTGCTGCACCCTAATTTGTCTAAAATCTCATCGATTCTTGATATTGGTAAAACCTGTTTTACTGTCGCTTGGTTCAGTTTTCTAAAATCTACAACCAATCGCCACTTTTTTTCGCCGTGTTGTCCTGCTTTTTTTGGTACCAAAAGAACCGGGGAGTTCCATGGAGAATTGCTGGGTGTTATTACATTATCCTTGAGCATTTGGTCTACCTGTCTTTTAATTTAAGTTCTGTGGGCTTCTGGTAGTCTGTATTGTTTAATGTTTATTGGGGGTTGACTTGCTTCCGTGGGTATTTCATGTTTCAATACAGTAGTGTAGGTAAAACTGTCACCAGGCAGTTGGAAAATATCGTCGTATGTCTTCAAAATATTCTCGATTGAAAACCTCTCTTCTGGATTAAAACTTTGGCTTAAATTCACCGTTTCCAAAAGTAGTTTTCTCTATTCAACCTTTTTCTAGAATCTGTTATATTTATCGTTGCTAATGGCTCCATCTTATAGTCCCTGTAGCTTTCGTAGCTCAGGCTTATTTTTTCACTTATATTTATGGCCGTGTTATTCGTGTTCAGAATAGGTACAAGAGCTGCTCCGGCTTTCACTGTTGTTAGAGTTGCACCCACGAAAACACCTGGCAAATTTTCTGACTTATCTATGACAATGTCACCATTAATGGAGTTTACTATAACTGATGCAATTGTTTGTGAACGCTCTTTGATAGAAAATTTTTCAGCTAAGTATATTAACGATGATTTTCCTTTTGGGACAAGTGGTAGTGAAATCACTTCTTGTCCGTTTTTAAAAAATCTTAAATTTTTATTAATTGTGTCTGTCACTGATCTGTCCCACATCATATCTCTTCCAAGCAAACCATCTGCTGGAAGTTTGGTTCCTTCGGGCACCACGTGCATTTGTAGTGAAAAATCTTCCAGGCCCTCGAGCTGAGCAATTATCGTCCCCTTTGATGTTATATTTCCTCCGAAGGCTCCTAACAAACTCTTTTGATTTCATTCATCTATTTTGACGTAGGGTGCCAAAGACTCTGCCCTCACTAATGTAGTGTCTGCTCCTGTATCTACCAGCAAAGACAGACTTCTATTTACTGCTTTCCTGCAAGGAAAATTTATGAATGCATCGTTCTTTTGTTCTGTACGAAGTTTTTGCTCCTTTTGTGACTCTGACTTTTAAAGTGAAATAGTTTGTGCAGGTCTCTGGAAGGTACGTGTGTATATTCTCACTCCAGTATACTTTTTTGTTGTTTTTAATTGTGGTGCTCCGTCAACATTTCTCCCCACCTGGCATGACCCTTGACATAGACCTAAAAAACAATTTGTTTTTGTGGGCGCTCTTTTCTGCGTCTTCTGGTGTTTTAGATGCTAAAGTCTTCGAAAGTAAGTAAGAATTTCCGGCATCCCAGCCTCTTAGTTTTGGCTGGGCCGCCTTGAGTTTCCCGAATTTTTTCGGTTGTTGGCCACTTCTCGTACGTTGTTATTTTTATTGCCGCTATTGCTGATGTTTCTTCTTCCTCCACTCCTGTTAAATATATTATCATGATAGTAATTTTCCGGGCACCTTGACGCAAAATATCCAAGTCCATCACAATTGTAGCACCGTTGATCTCTTCTATTCATGTCACCAAAACGATTATTGCCCTGGTTTTGACTTGATGATTGCGATGAGTTTTGCGCTCTATCTCTACGGTCAGGGGGCTGAAGACTTCTATTATTATTTTTGGATTGTCCTTGGCGTCTTTCCTGATTAAGGTTAGTGTTGTTTTGCCGTCTAAAACATTCGTTTAACAAATGTCCCTGTTTATGGCAAAAGTTGCATAATTTTGGGGAACCCACAGAATTCCTTTGTGTGTAATCCACAGGCATTGAGTTGTTAGCCGTTTGCTGTCTTAGTGAGAGTTGTCTAACTTCATTCACTAATTGTTGTACTGTTTCGTACAACGGTTCCTGGGCTTGCACTGTCATTACATTTGACAATCGCATGTTGGCGCCTTACAGGTTTTGTGCATCCTTTGTGATCTTCAACAATTCAGATAATTTGTCATTTTCATGTCCAATAAACCTGGATACCAATTTCGGGTCACGTAAGCCCCTTATATAAATTCTTACCGCTGACTGATTGCAGTGGTCCATAATAGATTTCCGATGCGATGCATCCTGCCATTGTGCAGCAATTAATTCTGTTGCGTCTATAAGAAGCCGTTCTAATCTTTCGCCAAACTCATACGCGCTTTCCGTCGATACTTGCTTACTGCTAAATATTAACTCTTGTATTTCATTAAGGGTTTTGGCCTTTATAAATTTTTCTCTGACAGCTAAACATAGGGCTTCTATTGTTTCGAAATCCTTGTTGTGCTAATATGAGAAGGCGTTTCCAAAAAGTCTTGTTTTTATACATTTCAGCAGGTCGACTACACTACCTGCTGCCAAAAGTTTATCTTTCGCAATCAAAAAGCCTTCAATGAATATATTTGATTCTGTCGTAAGCTCTGGGCCATCTGCACCGTAGAAAATTGGCACCATGTGTGATACATTTTTCAAAAGTTCCTTAAAAGACGTCATATTGTTGGTTGAAGTTTCTTCACTTATTCTGTCTGTAGTTTGTATTTCTCTCGGCGATGGTGAGCGCCTCTTTAAAATTTTGTGTGCCGATGCAGCACCAAAAACATTTCCGCTATTGCCTTCAAAAGTAAAAAAAAAAATTTTTTTAATGATACACAATGTACTGATCGCGACGTTTACTCCATACAAAATTTAAATTTGCCTTCCTTAATGTGGCTTAGGCCTGTTGCAGTTACTTTTCAATTCCACCACTTTGTATTTTGGCAAAGATCCCAAAGGCGTACTGGTATAGAGATGCTTAATGACCCCTAGGAATTCACCTCTATACTTAGTGGTTTCTTTAAATTTTTCTTTGCCATCGACTTTACCGATTCTGTTCACAAGCAAAGTAATTAGCAGTTTACTAATAATTCCACCAATTCACACTTCTTTGAAGACACTAAAGGCGTACTGGTATACAGATGCTTAATGACCCCTAATGCTTCAATTCCGTGTTTATTTGGTTTCCTAACTTTCGTTGCTATGAAATTATTGCCACATTCGGAAAGGATTCAAAATCAATCAAAATTCTATAACCAAATTTTAGTCATGGAGGATCCCTTAGGAATCGCAGGATATTTATTCTTTTATTACCGGCTGCGCCAAAATGTTAGAGTTGGTTTGTAAGCAAGAAGAACACTCTTTGATTTCTTTATTTTATAATTTTTATTTATATAGCCTGCAGGGTGCCGTAGGAATTTCAGGCTATTATCTATATTAATTTCATTTATTTATAACCTGCAGGGTACCGTAGGAATTTCAGGTTATAAGTGTTTGTTCTTACTTCTAGTTTACAACTCTCCGTTTTAATAATTTTTCATCACTATTTATACTAAATTCTTAACGCTAAAAATGCTGATTAAAAATCAGCATTTCTTTAAAATAAATAATTTAAATAATTAAATTGCTGACTTGCCAAAGAGTCATATTTCAATAGTACATTAATTTTGATTTACTTATAAACAAAGTTTAACTAAGTAAAGTGCTGACTGCCAAAAAGATTTATATTACATTAGTACACCTTTATTAATTTTGATTAACTTATAACTAGAGTTTAAAAATACGAAGGTGCCTCTAAACAAGACAAGTAAAGTTGCCAGCGTGTATTATTACTCGCAAATAGTTTAATCGTCAAATAATTGATTAAATAAAGTGTAATTTAATTAGAACTTTAAAAGTTGTGTGTTTAATCATTTTGCAAATATAAAACTCATAAATAAAACGTTTAAAATTTAAATAAACGTAACAACTCGTGTCAGAAATAAAATTGCAAAATAATAAATTACAATGAAATTTGACGAGCTAAAAGAAAGCAGGCAATAAAGCGGAATTGCAAAAGCGGTTAATAGATGAATTCAAGCAGCGTGGTATCGATATTGGGAGATATGAATTTGGAGAAAAAGACGAAAAGAAGAGATTGAAGTATGCACCTCAGCAACAAACAGCGCTATAGACTTAAATTCAATGTTTGCCGCTATAATGAAGAAAATTGAAGAAACCAACCAGAACCAGATTAAGAAAATAGAAGAAAACAACCAGAAGCAGGATGAAGAAATTAGAAGAAAAAACCAGAAGCTTCAAGTAACATTTCAAGAAATCTTTAAAGCAATGCAGGAAAGCTCTAGCGTTAACGGGGAAAGGCTTTTAACGAAGGTAAATGAGAAATTTTAAGAAATATCAGAAGTCTTCGACAAACGAGTGAACATCGTAGAACAAAAATTGTACGGCGTAGACAGAAAAGTAGACGAAGAGTTACATAAATTAAAAGTGCAAATGGGCGAACTTGAAATTTGAGAGGGACTGGTGAAAGTTATCTCTGAGTACGCAAGCAAGATTAACACCCCGAGCTTTGACGGCAGCGCACCTTTTAATGTTTTTAAGTTCCAGTTAGAAACAGTGGCCAGCAAAAATAGATGGGACAATGAAGAAAAAGCTATAGAGCTAATTCTGGCCCTAAGGCAGAAGCAGCACAGATACTCGAAAGCTTACCAGCTGTTAGCAGAAATAATTATGAGGACATAATGGTAGCCTTACAACGTAAGTACGGCGGCGAGCATAAGAGAGAACACTACAGAATGGAGTTACAAGGCAGGGTGCAGACTTCGCGATGGAAATTGAACGTTTGGTGCAGCTGACTTACCCAGGCGAAGATCACCCGTTTCTGGATCAGTTTAAGATTGAAGCATTTGTGAATGGCATTCGGGATCCAGATAGTAGTTTCGTGCGGCTTGGCACATACTAAAGGAGATTTGTGCCAAACTTTGCTCAAGTAGCTTCTAGCTTGCACGAAATGACCAGGAAATCGCATTCTTACCACTGAAGTGAAGAAGCGGAAGAAGCGTTCTAAGCTCAAGAAGCGTTCTAAGCTCAAGAAGCTTTTGTGTACGGCACTAGTCCTGGCCTACCCAATAGCTGAACAAAAATTCATATTGGATACGGATGCAAGTGGCTATGGAATAGGAGAAGTGCTTTCTCAGGAGATTAATGAAACAAAAAAGGTCATTGGCTATTACAGCAGGGTGCTCTCCAAGCCCGAAAGAAATTACTGCGTTACACGGCGGGAGCTCTTAGCAGTGCTGGAGTGTGTTAAACATTACCGCAAGTACTTATAAGGTTAACATTTCATTTTAAGGACGGACCATTCCGCATTACGTGGGATGATGCAATTTAAGAATCCTGAGGGCCAGCTTGCACGCTTGTGCATAGAAAAGGTGGAGAGCACAATAATGCTGATGACCTGTCAAGACGGCCATGCAATGTAGAGTGCAAGCACTGCACAAAAGTAGAGAAAAAGGAGTGCGTCAGTGATGTGCGGTTTACCCAAATTGTGTCAAGGGAAGACTGGTCAAGGGCCCAGAATGACGACCCAATTTTGGCAAAAATCATATTGGCTAAGCAAAACAACAGGAGACCGAATCATAATGAAATATCGGCAGAGAGCCAACTAGCCCAGTCGTAGTGGGCTCAGTGGGATAGCCTAAACGTAGAAAATGGCTGCTTATATTGATCTTGCGAAAGTACAGATGGCAAAACTACAACGGACTTAATTGTCGTGCCAACTTCTAAAAGAAATGAGATACCAAAGCAGTTCCATAACGGTCCCAGCGGCAGCCGTATGGGTATAACAAGAACTCTGGAAAAGATAAAGCAGAGATTTTACTGGGTGGGCTGCTAACAATACGTAACCTATTGGTTAGTTAATTGCGAACAGTGCATTACAGCCAAGGGTCCAATAAGAAAAAGTCATGGCAAACTTCAACAATACAACGCAGGCGCTCCCTTTGAGCGAATATCTAATGATTTCACAGGTCCATTTCCTGTCAGTAATGCTGGAAACCGATATGTACTAGTGGTAATGGAATATTTTAGCAAATAGCCCGAGTTTATGCCATTCCAAACCAAGAATCTAAAACAGTGGTAGACGCACTTGTGAACAATTGGGTGTGTCGATACGGTGTTCCACTAGAACTACATTCAGACCAGGGACGAAATTTAGAATCAGCTATATGTAAAGAGATACAGAGATATCATAATCCGAGGTCTAAAATGAAAATGGTTCACCTAGAGCGGCTGGCTAAATATGGCAGAGGTAATGTTGAGCCTATTCGGGACGAAAAGGCTTAAGTGAGCGGCAGTGTTACAAAGATGCTTTATTAAAACGTACAAAAGATGTAAAAATAATTGAGGCCAAAAAAAGTGAAACGAAATGGGCTATTGTATTTGTTTTCAAAGCTAGAAGTTTCTACAAAACATCTTTATTACAAAACAAAAACAACTAACACAAAGCGATAAATAAATAAACGCAATACATAACAATACACACACCTGCATTGTGTAACAACTAAATAAAATAACAAAACATGTATTTTTAAATAATGATTGAAGGTTCTAGAAGTAAATAAAAATGCTCACTAATGTGTCTGTATGTATTTTTAAATAATTAATAATGTGTCTGAGATAAAAGTGGCAACGCAGCAGTTTTTATTACGCAACAGATGGAGGTAGAAATTTTCGAATATTCAAGAACGCCTAAAAATAGGGTATATAAAAGCAACGCCAATACGTGCTGATTCATTTTGATTGTGAGCGTCATCCAGTTAAGACAAGTAAAGTTGCCAGCGTGTATTATTAATCGCAAATTGGTTTATCGTCAAATAATTGATTAAATAAAGTGTAATTTAATTAGAAATCTAAAAGTTGTGTATTTAACCATTTTGCAAATAAAAAACTCATAAATAACACGTTTATAATTTAAATAAACGTAACAATTTATTTGCATGTGCACATTGCTTATTAATAAAAATTGTTTTCAATTTTAGTTTTGAATTTTTCATTGAAGTTTTCAATCTTTCAATTTTTACAATATAATTTTAAATAATACTACTTAGGTAAATTTTTTATGTGAATACATACTTATTTTAATGACGTCATTAACGTTGTTCAGTGTTGTTGTTGTTGTTGATGTTTTCTTGGGTGTTATTGTTTCTTTCATTGCTGCTATTGTAGTTCTGGCACTTTCTTGAAGCATTATTTATAATGTCGGTTGTTTAAATTTTGCTTGTTGTTGTTGGTGATGTTGTTGGTTTTATTTAATTTGAATTTTTACAGGCTTTACAGTTTTTTTCAGGATTTAGGTGACTTGCAACTTCTGGCTATTTTATTTTATTAATTTGTCCATTTTCTTTTGCACTAGTTTTTAATCCAACACGGTTTTAGTAATTTTAACATAAAAAAACCGGGAGGCTGTTTAACATTAACCCTTCTTCTTTTTCCTCAGCAGCGTGCCCATTTAAGCACGTTCGGTGATAGATTCAGCACTTCTTTTGTTGATTTAGCAGCAAAATTACCGATTTAGCACTTAGCACTATTTTTAGCACTTTCCAACGCTTATTTTTAGCATTTTTTAGCACTTTCAATTAATATAATTTACAAAACGTTCCAAAAAATAATTAATTAAAAATAATTAATGCACTTCTTTGAAAAACAAGACTTTTCGCGTGCAACAATTGCAATAATAGCAACGTCTGCCAACATAATTAATAATTTATTTTTAACCTCTTTAAGCACTTCTTAACATCTCTATAATAAATTTGCCTAAGTACATAATATACGCTTTTGTATGTACATATGTGTATGTCAGGGTTTAAACTGCTTGCTAAAAATAGTAACAGCACTAAAATCTCTGCCTTGCTTACATGTTTTTCAGCAAATAAAAAAACTAAATTCTTCAGCATTTACAAACAATTTCATTATAAACGAAGCATAATCAGAAAGCAAATGCAAAAAAAGAGAAATAAAGCCATTTGCTTTAGCTGACTATGTGTTTCTTTTTGCAGCAAAGAATTTATTTTGAAAATGTTTGCTGTTGTTTAAGCAGTCAGTTGTTCTTTTTTTATTTTTGCTATTGCTTAGCTCTTTACTATGAAGTTGTGGCCAATTTCCTTATTTTTATTCCACTTATCCGTTTAAAACAGGCAAACTTTAGACATTTTTTTAATCATTAAGTTTTGTTTTCCACTTTTATTTTATGTATTCACACTAAACTTGTTTAGCTATTCGCTTCTCAGCTCCGGTGCACTACCATTCAACTAACTTGCTTTATTTTTCCAACCTTTCCTCTAGCCTTTTATTCTACATATTTTTCTGGCGTGTAATGGCCAGTGTCGTAATGTCATTGGTCGATTTACGTAACGGGACAATATCACACCACTTTTCTCTTGTATATATATAAGAAAAAGCCCGATAACGAAAAGGAATTTGTAATATTCCTTAAATCGGTCTCGTAATCAAAATTAATTTAAGAAAGCTATTGCCAACCCATTAGAAAAAATAATTAAGAAAAAATAAAATTTTAATGAAAATTATGTAAAAAAGATGAAAAAAACTATGCGTAACAAACCTGCTTCAGAAGTGAAGAACGAACAGGCAGGATTAGAGTTTTTTCTATATTAAGGATAAGAACAGAGTATTGGGAAGCGTGAAGCGAGTAACAATGGAAAAAGTTTTAGTGTGGCACGACCCACGAATACGGGCAATATTTGAAACATATATTTATACATAAAAAATTTTTCTTTAATGATGACTAAGGGCGGATATCAGAAGCGTGATACTTGCGTATGTATTTGCCTTAAAGATCTTAATTTTCGTAGAGAGAATTGCCGACTTTCTTCCTAATTCTACACGTGATAAATTGAGGATAGAATTTAGCATTAATTCGCTTTTTGAAATCACTTAGAGAGTGGTTTCTTCGAAGAAGTTTTTGTCTTTCCTTAAAAACGGAAGGCTTTGATCTGGTATTCTATGTTTTTGCAGCTATTTCATGAGCAATAGCAGGGTACTATGAAATGTACTATGAAACTCGAAATCGGTAAGTTTAATTTCGGGCGGCTCACAATTGACGTTAACTTTATTCACATCGAACCTGGAAAGGGATCCTGGAATTATCTTTAAGACACCTTTTTTGTGTTCCATAATGAAATCGAAGTTCTGGAGCTTTAAGCTCCATCGAGCTAGTCTGCCATGAAGATCCTTTAAAAGGTAGTCCCTCCACGTATTTTCTAAAGCGCTTTATACATATCACTACTGCGAGGCATTCTAATTCCCACTGTATGGTTACGCTGTGCCCGATTTAATTTATGGGATACAAATACAATTCGACGCTCTCTGTCCTCCTTATCAAGTTGATATACGACTCTGCCAACACCCAAGCGTGAAGCATCGCACTGTATAACAAATTCTTTTGTAAAGTCTGTCTGAGCCAAAACTGAAACATTTGAAAGAGCTGATCTCAGCTAATCTAAAGTAGAAATTTCCTCCGGGCTAAGATGAAAAGGTTTGTTTGTTTTGAGTTAACAATGCGTAAGAGGACCTGCTAGCTTGGAAAATTGTAAATAAAAGCACAATACCAATTGGACATGCTAATAAAACGTCTAACCTGGAGAGGCATTTTTGGTAAAGGGATAAAATTTGATTTTCGTTACGTTTCGTTACGTCGTCTAACCACACACTAGCAGACTTTAGGCATTGGGCAACTTCCCCCAGTAACAAACTTTCCCCAAAAAAAGACGGAGCTACATAAAAAATAATAAGTTTTGTTAGACCTCAAAGTGTTACTGGAAGTGAACACTACCCTAGGAGTTCACTTTTAGACCCATCTGCAGTCACAGTATTTGATCGAAACTTCACTATCAGCACTTTGTTTTTATTTAGAAAATTAAAACTTTTTTTCCTAAAATGTAAATGTTTGTTCCAGAATCTAAAAGAAATGATAACTCTGCATCGTAAATTTTAATTTTTCAAATGGTCTGCATCATTAGCGTTTGATAAGCAAGTGGCTTCAATCGTTTTTCAAGATTCCCAAGGATGGTTTATGCTCAAGGAAATTTCCACATTAGTAGAAATAAATTTGTCTACATTTGTGTAAGCAAAGGTTTGGTACATCAGGGTTACATGTGTTGTGGTTTAAACACACTTTAAAGGCTGGCTGGAAAGTTTAAATTTATTTAAGGTTGGTATACGTAAAGTTCCCTGTGGGAGTTTATGCTCACCGCCTACTAAAACGTCGGGGATTTATTGTTGAGGACGAGTATTCCCGGTTACCCACTTGCTCCATCTATTATTTTTCGAATAAGGTCCATTGCATTTCGGTGTAGTTACATATCTAACAGAAAACACTTGGAACAGAAAATAGAACGTGTTTCTTCTGGGCAATATGTGTATGTAATTATGTCCCATTTTTAATCAACTCCAATACTTCACTTTTAAATAATCTCCCTAATCCTTAGGCCCTAAGGCTTCTAATTGAGGATCAGGTTCACCTGCAGCCAGATCGAAAACTGTCTCGATTGAGTCTTCGTTTACCTGTCTTGATCGACCAACAAAATTTGTGGACGCCTTATTTTCGTTAAGGCATTTTTCAGCTTTCTTAGCCAATAAGCGCAGTTTGCTTAAATCTTTAGGATCAGAAATAAAAGGCTTTATATTTAACTCAGGACTTACATTTTTTTTTACAACGTCTATTAAGGAGATATCTGTCATCGTAATAAGATAATATCACATCACTTTTATCCTGTATATACATAAGAAGAACCGCGATAACGAAAAGGAATTCATTCCTTAAATCAGTATCGAAATCGAAATTAATTTAAGGGACGCAGTGCCACCCTATAAGAAACAAAACAAGGGAATTAGTTATTGCATCGAGTTAAAAGTAAATTTATTTTTATATATCTTTTTTAACTTTCAGGACCACACACGAATTAAATAAATTAGGGGGGGAGCACAGGGATTCAGAGGGTTTCTAACCGGTTCGAAAGTACCTAAAAATGTGTCTCTAGAAGTATTTTCCCGAAAATATATGAGAAATAAAAAACATGAATTAGTTTTTATATTAGGGATTTAATAAATTTTTACTGATTATATTTTGTTTGGGGTTTTTTTCGCTTTTAATTGTAGATACTGTACGCTTGAGGTTTACAAATTGTAGAGTTTTTTTAACGAGGTGAAATCATCGAAAGATATTATGCGAGACTTTAGCACGCTAAAACACCTCAAATGTCGCTCCTATCGCAGTATTACTTTACCGGGTTAAGTAGGTTTCAGTTAACCTCCTCTATTGTTTTATTTCTAACAATTCTAGAATAACCTGCCTGATATAGTTAGCGACCTAACCTAGTTCTTAGGTGAGTTTAACATCAGCTGGATAATATTACTAACTCCTATTTCACTGCGTAACTCTCGATAAAGATACTCCCTCCGTAAACTAAATCTCGGACATACAAAGACAGACAAACCAGCGTCTCCACCGATGTCCACTCAGAAATTGGGTTATATAGTAATTAACGTCTCCTTGCTTTCTCGCTAATCAACTGACTACTTCAGGAATTAGTTTGTTAGTCCACCTTTTGTGCTAGAAGACCATCTTCTTTGCCACATTTCCATGGTCCTTGATCTAGCCTCGTCCTTTGCAATTCCATCTTTGTATATAAGTGAGCACTCCTTTGCAAGCAAGTCCACTGGTATCATCCCTGATGTGACGAACGATGCCTCATCGGATACTGTTCAGTAAGCACAGCATACTCTCATTGCTGCGAGCCTGTATACTGAGTTTATTTTATTACAGTGTGACTTAAACTTTGTACAGTCACCCGAAATAGGTGATCATATAATGTTATGCTTTTAACAACTCCTGCAAGAATCTTTCTTCTATGGTATTTAGATCTTCTAATCTTTGCTACGGCGTAGTTAATATGGCTATTAAAAGATAAATTACTATCTATCATCAGGCCCAGATAATTTAAAGAATCCTTTGAAGTAATTTCGCAGTTTATTTTCGCATATTCCCTAACTCTTCGACTGGATATGACAACAGCTTCCGTTTTATGCTCGGCTAGTGATAGACCCATTGATTAATAGCGTCTATTATTGATTTTGATTTTCTGAATCCATACTTATTATCTGAAAGTCCATTTGCTATATCTACGCTAGCTTGCAGTCTCTTACAGACGATGCCCTCTAGTAACTAGTGTCGATTAGGCGTATTGGTCTAAAGGACAATGGTTCGGACGGCGTTTTACCCTTAGGCAGGAGAACCACCTTTTGTTTTTTCCATATCGAGGGAAACGTTAAGAGCTTAAGGTAGGTACTAAACAGTGCTAATATATACTATGGGTATGACGCGGCTACTTCCTTTACTACAAGGTTTGGTATTCCATTAAGACCTGGTGCCGATTGTTGAAGTTCAGCGCTGTAGATGGGATTAAAATATTCAGCTTCTTCCACTGGTATTTTGTTCCATGTGATTACATTCCTGAGATGGAAAGAAATAGGATACAATCGCGCCAAGTACTCTAGGATCAGTAGGTATTGCATAATTATATGTGTTAATTTGACTCGCTTGTCAACTTTGGATTAACAACAAACGGCACCTTGATTGCGTTGCTACAATATTAAATTTGTTAGGCAATTCCAGCACTTAAATTGAATTGACTGGTATATTTTTATTTTGTTGTTCATTTTTAGCACTTAAACTGAATGAAATGGAAATGAAAGATTGTAGGTGATTTATTCTTAAGATCAAAACAAAGAGTGATTTTATTGTTTAAATGCTCAAGCTTATATACTAAATTTAAAAGTGTAGTGTTGACAATACAATAAATTCCAGGACAAGTTCTCACGCAAATAATTAAATTAAATGTTATACTATGTATGTGTACTTTTGTAGACAAAAACAAGAAATAAAACAAACCAAGAATGTTAATATATGTATGTAATTATGTATTAACATGCTCAGCTCAATAGCCTGTGTTTTGGAGCATTGGGGTATGGTTGGGATTGCTTCTAGTGTTAAATGTGAAGAGCCAGCAATTTAATTGCATGATCCGATGCTATGTTGACCCTGTACTAAATTTTTTTGATTTTCTATATATGTATGGTAAAATCTGATAATGATGATGTGCCTGGATGATTACGCGGTGCTGGTATTGGCATGGAGTTAGGTGTTGAAGCCCTTTTGCGTGTTAAGAATACAAAAATAAAACCAATGAGGATCAACGACGAGTAACCAACAATAGTGTGGTGATAGTTGTACATTGTTGTACAGGATTTCTTGTGCAGCTAATGAGGTCTGTAGGTATGTCAGATTTTGTATTTGCGTCATGAACTTGGTTGAATGAATTTCATTCAGCAATGGTTTTAAACGTTCTGAATGTTGCTGTTCGGTAATATCCAAAATCATAGTGTATGAAGTCTTAACAGAGCTGGATATTGTATATTGTCCATGCACTGACAAGAATTTGTTTTTAAAGACGCATTCAGGTCCCAGGCTGAGTAGACCTAACCCTTCGAGCGTCAATTGCCTTATTTACTTATTGCACAGAGCTGTTGCCTGAGATGGAGCTTGCATGGCATATATCCATGTGTTTTTATGCCGAAGGGAAGTCCACGTGGCAGTGTTTTTCACTTGTTGCATTGGACAGTCTGCTTGACTGTGTTTGTGAAATAAATTCATTTCACAAGAGCCTAGCTCATATTGAATTTGCACCTTAGAGCACAGGTGAATTTTTGCTTTAATTATTGTGCAAGACTCAAAGTCAGTGTTACTCATTGTCACGTATTGATTATTAACAGGACTTATGGCCATGAGCGGAGAACATGGCCTTATTGCTAAGGTGTGTTTTTAACCCAGTGCGGTATTGCGATGAGATTAAATATTTAAAATTGTTTTCGTTCAATCAATGGTAACGTGAAGCAGAATATCACGCTGTTTTTTGTTAGTCCTCCTTTGACCTTCATTAGTTTGTACAGTTGTGAAGTATCTTCTTGTTTTACCGGCAGTTCGAGTGATTAAGGGAGATGGAATCTCAGTTTTTCTATTTCCAGTTGTAGTTGCTGAGCGTCAGAAGCAAATGATTTATAATGCCATGGTGACTGTTTGTTAAAATGTCAAATATATACGATGGCATGCGTTGTGAATTTGCGGCTTTGATTGTTAATTGAATGCAGAGCGATTATTTCTTCTTTTAGCTCGTTGCTGTCATCACGTATCCTGTTGCAGATTTGTACTATGTCACATTTTCCTTCAACTGTGTCTTGATCTGCCTTGTTGATTGTAGAATCTATAATCAAGGTTTGATTTTTTAGAAGGTTTAATAGATAAGCCTCATTTTCTTTGACTTGTGAAATGGTTTGAGCCATTTGTTCAGCATATTCAGAATCCAATACTCCAAATAGTGACTGTGCGATATATCAAGAGCCCCTCTTTTGTGTCTTCTTCCAGAAAGTATTGTACTGTTGGTTAACCGGGTGGTTTTTTCAACGGGAAAAAAGATATGTGGCGGGAAACAGAAAAGAAATAAGAACACAAGAATATTATTATTTGATATTTCAAGTTTTATTGGGTTGATTTTAATGTACCTTGCTGTTCGGCTTTTCAAAAGGAACTGAACTGCTTTAATACACAAGTTTGACTTTTAGTTAAATGCTCATTGCATTTATCAATTTTTTCTTCTCTTAGAGAAGATGAGTGAGTTGAAGTGTTTTGTGGCATTAATTGTTTTATAGTAATAATAAGTACATATAAAATTCAGGCATGAACATTCCGCCCCTCTTGCAGTAATGCGAAATCTGTGCAAACGGGGCAAAATATTTTCTTAAATTATTAAAAGTTTTACATATTCATTAGTTACTTTAAAAGGTTCATTATAAATATACTGTATAATTAACAAATTAATTAAGACTTTGAAGTGACATTGATAACAATGGTGGGTGCACCGTTGGATGAAGTGGCCAGTTCTGAATGGGCCTGGATGATATTGTTTAATGGCGAAACCGAACATATTGAAGACAGGTGTTGATTGCGGTTGTTAGGAACGGCTAAGCTGTTCCGTTTGGCATGGTGTAATTTCCTTTTGTGATCGCGGTGCAGTAAGGTGTGGTGTTCATCTGAACAAATTTTGCATCTACCACGGCTTTTACAGTTCTGCATCATATGTGAATGAGCGAGACAGTTGAAGCAGTAACCGAAACGTCTTACAAGTTTAATTCGAGCTTGAACCGGGAGTTTTAGAAAACGGAAGCATTTTCGCAAAGGGTGTTCTTTGTCGCAATAGCGACAGTCTTTATATTTTCTCTTCGGCGTTAGAGATATGGGTTTTGTTTGTAGGGATGACCCATCTTCGAGAGTGTCACGATTGGTTTTTAGGCGACGAGGTGGAGTTGACATACTGTTTACTGTAAATAGAAAGAAAATTTATTAATTGCTCTATTGTGAGGGTAATAATACAAGTTTGACTATTGGCCTGACTATTAACCCTCGCGATGTACGAACTTGTGCAACTCTTGTTTTAGAATCAGAACCAGGTATAACCCTTTCGATTCGTCCTAATTGCCACTGAGTAGGGGGTAAATTCTCGCGTTTTATAACAACTAAATCGTTAGGGGAAAAATCACGCTCGGGGTACTTCCATTTGGTGCGTTTGTGCAATTCCTTGAGATATTCTTCTTTCCATATTATTGCGAAATGGTGGTGTAAAATTTTTAGTTTATGCCATCTATTGGCCAGGCTCAACGACATGTCAATAGCGTCTTGTTCTGGGGGGGCTAGTAGTGGAGATTCTATTAAAAAATGACCAGGTGTTAAAGCATTTAGATCAGCGGGGTCGTCGTTGATAGGACATAGGGGCCTAGAGTTCAGGCATCCCTCAATGCGAACTAACATTGTGGTAAACTCTTCATAGGCGAATTTCTGACAATGGGTTATTTTCTTCAAATGAGATTTAAAACTTTTAACACCTGCTTCCCATAGCCCACCCATGTGGGGAGCACCAGGGGGTATAAAGTGCCAGTTAGTATTTTGAAAAGTATGTTGGGAGAGAAGTTGTTGGCGCACATATGTTAAAAAATGGATGTGTTCTCGTTTAAGGATGTTGGCAGCTCCAACAAAAGCAGTGCCGTTGTCGAAGTGCATAGAGGAGGGATAACCGCGGCGAGAGAAAAAACGTGAGAATGCTGCTAAGAAGGCATTCGTAGAAATTTCGCTGGTAACCTCCAAGTGAATAGCTTTAGTTGAGAAACACACAAACACCAACACGTAGCCCTTAGACATTTTGAATCCTCGCCCTGAGTACGACTTTATGTCAAATGGGCCAGCGAAATCTGCCCCAGTATGAGTGAAAGGACGAGATATTGAAGATCTTTCAGCAGAAAGTGCGCCCATTATTTGTCGACTCTGTTGATGCTTATGTAAGACACATGTTTTGCAGTTATGGATAACTGTTTTCACTAGATTTCTTAATTTCGGCACCCAAAATTCGGTTCGCATTAATCGAGTCATAAGAAAGTTTCCACCATGAATTGAGCATTTATGAACCATTTCCACATATAGTCGAGTAAACCTTCCAGAGTATGGCAATATCTTGGGGAATTTTTCATCATAGCTAAGAATAGGAGATTGAGACAGCCTACCATTGGCTCTAATAATCCCAGAATCATCCACAAAAGGATTGAAATGAAGCAATCTACTTTTCCTTGGCAACAAAGATCCTCGAGATACAATATCATAGTCGGGAAAATGCAAACGCTGGCATAATACTATAAGGCGCGTTCTTATGAAGTTAATTTCTAATTGTTTAAGAAAAATAGTGTCATAGTTATAATTCTGTCTGTGTACATGATGAGTACTTCGGAAAAATCGAAAAATGTAACATAAAACTCTCATAGCCTTAGGTAAATCAGAAAAACGATCTAAAACATCATAATGGTTTACTTTAGTAACATGGGTTCGAATGGGCTTAATTTCTTCGCTTGTTTGGAAACTGGTACGATTTAACGGCCAGCTAGAAGGCGATAGTCGAAGCCACGACGGGCCATGCCACCATAGTTCATGATTGAACAATTCACTATAAGTACAGCCGCGAGATGCTACATCCGCAGGGTTATCCTGAGATTCAACATGCGACCAAACTTTAGCATCCGTATTCTCCAAAATGGAAGAAGTACGATTGGCCACGAATGTGGTCCAATGATAAGGGGGTTTCTGTAGCCATGCTAATACGATAGTTGAATCGGTCCACATACACACGCGATAATTAGATAAGGGAAATTGGGTTTTAAAATGCTTAAACATTCTGGACAGAAGCTCAGCACCACAAAGTTCTTTCTGGGGTAATGTTATGTACTTAATAGGGGCGACTTTCGTTTTTGACGATAATAGGTGTAAAAATACTTTTCCGTTAGGTGATTCACTGCGAAGATAAAGGACTGCAGCATAGGCCTTTTCTGAAGCGTCACAAAAACCATGTATTTCTATGGAAAAAGATGGGTGGTAGTTGAGAAACCTGGGAATTTTTATTCGGTCGATATTGGGATAATCTTCTAGAAAATCTTGCCATCGTTTTAGAGTATCGGGTTTGATAATTTCATCCCATTCCGTATTATCTTTCCAGATCTGTTGCATTAACATTTTCGCAACGATCAATTTTGGTGCCAACCATCCAGCGGGGTCAAATAACTTTGCTATTTCAGACAGCACTGCTCTTTTAGTAATGCTATTTGTGCTAGGATGTTTTAACGGGGTAAAATAGAAGATATCACTTCCAGCGTTCCATCGCAAACCTAAGGGTTTCGAGGTGCAAGAATCAGAAAGATTTAAAAACTCTTCGTCTAGTAAGTGTTCAGGGGGTAAATCGTTCAAAATCTGTGCGTTGTTTGCTGTCCACTTTCTCAAAAGGAATCCAGCAGAGGTAAGTACAGTAATGAGATCGTTTTTAGATTTAAAAGAATCGGCAATCTCATGAGCTCCAAACAACACGTCGTCTACGTACATATAGCTTCTTATAATATTTCAAACATTGGGGTATTCTTTTTCACATTTATTGGCTAATTCCAGCAACGTTCTAATCGCCAAGAAGGGAGCACAATTAACGCCAAAAGTCACAGTGCTTAGTTCGAAGTCAGAAACTTCATCCTGGGGTTTACTACGGAACAAAATCCGCTGAAAGGGGGTATGATCAGGGTTTACAAATATTTGGCGATACATCTTTTCGATATCTGCATTAAAAACGTATTTAAAAAGACGCCATCTAATAACGAGAGTGGGTAAATCAGCTTGTAGGACTGGGCCTTGGTAAAGAACATCGTTGAGGCTGACTCCATTAGATGTTGGGCAAGAGGCGTTAAATACTACTCGAATCTTTGTAGTAGTTTTATCGGGTTTCACCACAGCATGATGAGGTAAGTAGTATGAACTGGGGTTAACAGAAAGGTCTGCGGTAACAACTTTCATGTGATTAAGGGTCAGATATTCCAGTATGACATTATCATATTTGGTTTTCGTTCCTAATATATTGGGATAGAGCAGATTTTCGAGACTGTCCAAGACTTTTTTGATTAAGAAAAGTACGGACAAACGGAAGGGAAACCACGAATCGACCGGCTTCATTACGGTATGTAGTACTCTTATAAAAATCCTCACAATATTTGTCCTCATCTGAGATTTGTTTAGCACGGGGTACTTCTTCAATTTCCCAAAAACGATTCAGCAGATAATCGACTTCCACTTTATTAAAAAACGAAGCGATGGCAGAATTGGAGGGAGGGGAAGAGGTGCGACCGGTAATTATCCAACCAAAGACACTCCGTTGGGCAACCAGGGAGTGATCTTTGTTCCATCGAATGCCAGTACGAATAATTTGCGGGTAAATATCTCCTCCAAGGAGTAGATCTATATGAACGGATGATTGATGAATATTGTCCGCCAGAGGTAAATCAGAAAATTCGGTCGTACGGAAGGATGAAAGGGGGTTATAAGGTAATTGTTCTGTAAGTTTTCCTACAACGTATACTTCAACACTACTAGTGAACGACGAATCAAGGAGTGATCTGATTTGAATAGACCAGATTTGGGTTGACGTCGCCGTAATCGATGCACTTAGACCTACGATATCAGTCTTTGAAACTCTGGAAGGTATCGACAGTCTTTTTTGAACCGATTTTGATATAAAAGATGCTTCCGAGGCCGGGTCTATAAGCGCTCTAACCTTGTATGTAAAATCCCCTATGCTAAGAACAACCACCGCTGTTCCAAGGAGAATTAAGTTTGATTTAGTGGACTGTAAATGGGTTGAATAGGTTCGACGGATCCTGAGCGCTTCAGCTGACGTAGTGGGCTGGTCATGAGGGGTTGAATTGGAGGGTCTATTGATAGCTGGGATAGTGAGTGGAATATTATTGGATGATACGAGGGTAGACTGAGCATTTAGGTTAGAATTTGAAGCGGAAGGACGATGTAAAAGAGAATGGTGTTTCTGTTTGCAAGTGGAACAGACATATTGGCTCTTGCACTTCTTATATTCATGGGATGTGGCTAAGCAGTTAGTACAGCGTTTTTGGGCTTTGACAGTAGCAAACCGTTCATCAACAGACATCTGTAAGAAAATTGGGCAGAAGCGCAGAGGATGAGCATCTTGACATAACGAGCACGTAATTTTATTTGACAAAACATTCGTGTGAAAAGTATTTACCTTTCGGGAATCGCGGAAATTTTCAAGCTTGAACAGATTACCCTTTTTAGCAGAATTTTGAGAATGGGAAGAAGAGCGGATGTCACTTACGGACTCTAAGGTGTGGAAACGACTTGTAAAAAACTATCCATATCCTTCCAGGTGGGCAATTCAGCGCTGTTCTTTAGGGATTGTTCCCACAGGTTGAGGGTAACATCTGGTAAGCAAGTGGAGCAAATATAAACAAAAATGACATCCCAGTTGTCAGTATCTATATGGAGCAAGGTAAGGTTGGTGACACAATTGTTTATGGTTCTTTGGAGGGTTTTAATACTGGGACCTGACTCCTTAGGGATATGGGAAAGACCGAAAAGACTTTTTAGTTGCGCATTTATGAGCACCCTTTTGTTTTCATAGCGCTCTTCTAAGTTTTGCCACGCCATTTTAAAACCGGCATTTGTAAAAGGGCAAGATCTTACAATTTCGTGTGCTTCTCCTTTTGTCTTCTTTAACAGGTGACATAGTTTTTCGACTGCAGGAATATGGTCTTGTCCACCATACAGTGCTGAAAATTGGTCCCTAAACGTTGGCCATGAGGCATAGTCACCATTAAAGTTTTCCATGTCGCACGGTGGTAGATTAATACGGGTCATTGTAGGAAAAATATTACTTATATTATCGCCAGAATTGGTAGAAGTAGTTTTTAAAGAATCTAAAAGCTCGTTTGCCCTAGAGAGACATTTGAGGTGGGCACTATACGCTGCATAAAATTTATTTTTTACGGTTTCTTTTTTAACTTCTTCTTTTGTCTTGTCGATTTTCATTAAAAGATTGTCATACGAAGTACGCAACGTTGACCAAAGATGAACGATTTCATCCATTTGAATCTCTATATTATGGACAGTGTGATCATCTTGAGAAAGGGCAGAAAAAAAAGCATTAAATTCAATTACGCGATCCGAGGCACGTATAAAATTATCTAATTCAGTCATTATTAAATAACGAAGGGAAAACTGGAAATGTTAAAGCAAGCGCGAAATATCTTTGTAGGTTTTTTTGAACAGGTAAAAACAAAGAATTGCTACAACACCATATAAAATAATCCAGACACAGTCGCGGCAGCAGAGGTTTCATCAAAATAAAACAATAAAAATAACGAGAAAGATTTAGAACACTGTCAATGAAAAGCAAGTTATACCTTATAGGGCCCGAATATTTTTCCTATAAACTTTATTATTTATCATCAATTATTATTACTAAGTAAAACTTTACTGTACCATAATTTTAATTATATTACACGGGATTTTTTTCCTCAAAAAAAAACAGAAGAAATAATATAATAAGTGGTGATTGTTTCTTTCTTATAGGTTTTTACTTGGGGTTAAAAGAAAATGTTTCAAACCTTATTTTTAAAGAGAAACAAAATGTTATGATACGATGTAAATGTTACTTTTTTTTATACACATGTGGATATGTTAAAATTGTTGAAATTTTTACACTCTTTTTTATCCCCGAAACATGTGTATAGACACTTTATTCCAAATTGTTTAGCGACCAACACTATGTTGATAAAAGTAATTATTGTGTTTGTTATTTGACTTTAGCAACATGTGGAATTTAATTTTATTAAGAATGTTTTTTTTGTGGTGAAAAAATACTAACGGTTCTGAGCATACAAATAATTGCAAGAGCTAACAAAGTTGGTTTTATATTTTTGTATGTATTTACATACATACATATGTATATGATTAGCACTTACTTTTCTTTTTTGCCTTATCTTACTTTTAGGCGCTTCCAGTAAATTGAAGATTTATGATTTAAAACTTATGTTTCCAACACACTTGCTTGCTTGCTTGAAATAAACGTAAAAAATAAATATTTTTCTCGTTGATATCCGTGATCGAATGGACCAAAAAAAAATGTTTAACCGGGTGGTTTTTTCAACGGGAAAAACGATGTGTGGCGGGAAACAGAAAAGAAATAAGAACACAAGAATATTATTATTTGATATTTCAAGTTTTATTGGGTTGATTTTAATGTACCTTGCTGTTCGGCTTTTCAAAAGGAACTGAACTGCTTTAATACACAAGTTTGACTTGTAGTTAAATGCTCATTGCATTTATCAAATTTTTCTTCTCTTAGAGAAGATGAGAGAGTTGAAGTGTTTTGTGACATTAATTGTTTTATAGTAATAATAAGTACATATAAAATTCAGGCATGAACAACTGTCATTATTAGCTCAGCTTTAGTATGTAGAAAAGAATTGGCAAGGTTTGTGCAAATTGCTTTTTGTTTAATTTTTTCACATAAATGGCCTAGCGTTTCGGTTCCCTTTGAGAATATTTTTAACTCAGAGCAAAATCCTTTTAGACCATAATACAGTAAGAGCTGCCATTCTGTTGTAGGCATTACCACTGACCCGATTCCTTCAAAATTTAACCCAAGTTTTCCAAACTGCTCATTTTGAATTTTTGCTCCTAGCACAAGGTGTACTAACATAAGAGTTTTGGCAATTGTGAGAATATTGTGGGTTATGGAAGACCGTATACTTTTTCCAGTAATTCAGGTCTTTTCTTTTTGGTAATAGTGCTAATCGAGCCACTGGTCTTTTGAAAATGCCTTTTGATGTTTTAACGTCCGCTACTCGAACCAGGCTATCATCTCCTTGACGTATGTTTACGATTCTACCCAGTAGCCTCTCTAACGTCTTTTCCCAGGCTTAACATTCATTTGTTCTGTTTTCCATTTGTGCCGATAATGTAGCTCGCATAAATATTCTCGCGACCATCGTCCTTCAAACTCCTTTTTCAGGTGTGTATCCAGTTTCCATCAATCTAGGAAGCTAATCCTGGTTGGTAGAGAACGTAAATCCACTTGTGCATTGTGTGGTTCCCCTATTACGATATGACCAGGAGTTAATGCACTTAGGTCAATAGGGTTGTTTGACATTGGACTAATAGGCCTTGAATTTAGAATGCCCTCAATCTCTACTATCACGGTCTCAAGTTCTTCGTATGTTAATGATGCTGTTACAGTAGTTTTGACCAGCAAATAATTTTACTGCTGCTTCCCAAATGCCACCGAAATGAGGTGCTCTAGGTGGTATAAAATGGAACGTGATCTTTCTGGATGTACATTCTTTATTAATTGCTTCGTTGGCCGAACTGGTATAAATTGCCTCTGAGAGTCCTCTGAGTTGATGCTTCGCACAAACGAAGTTAGTTGCGTTGTCGCAATATAGGTTTTGACAGTGACCTAGGCTGCTTGTAAATCGCTTTACGGCACTTATGAAAGCTTCTGTAGTTAAATCTCTGACTAATTCAAGATGTACTGCTTTTGTAGCAAAACAGCAAAATACCGAAATACAAAATGGCCTGCAGAAATCAACGCTCTGGAGGTAGATTGCCCATAATTTGTTCTAGTACTATTGGTTTGGCTTTGGTGCATTCCACACAATCAGTGTTTCGAAAAACTACTGTTAGAAGTCATATTTAACTAACCAGTTCAACTTTTTTCAGTTACATGCTGAAAATAAACAACTAAACTCAGTTTTCTATTTTACGCCAACTGAAAATAGTTGAACTGAGCACACAACAACTAAAAACCAACTGAATTCAGTCTACTATTTTCAGCAGCAAAACGAACACACACGACTGAGTTTTGAGTTTCAAAGTTAACAGTACGCAACCAGTTTGTGTGCGTTTAGTAGACGTAGTTATGTTTTCTTAGTATCGTAAGAAAACTGAAATGTGACTGGATAATGTGAATAGGGTGGTTAAACATAGTCGAAACTAAGCGTTCGTTTAGAATTTTATGTTGAACAAATTAACGACAAATGGGTATGTACATACTAAAGACGTGCACTAGTATATCCAACAGTATGGAAAAAAACAGATATATTATGTATATACCAGTTACAACAGATACAAAAGAACGCATGAGTGTAGTTGATATTGTATGCTTTCGCTTGTGCGTACTCACACTATGGATATAAACACATACAGTTGTTTATGGTTTTGCATAAAGTGAGAACATTATCAGTTGTTTACTCTCAAATATCTGTTGTACCATGAGTATTTGGATATATCTGTTTATTAAACTGATATTTTTGATACTTGTGTGCTGCTTATGATAGAGGCGAGAACTAATAAGCAGTATTTCAACTTCGTAGTAATAACCCAAATTGGAATTATTATTGTTTAGCTTTAGTAATTAGTTTATATGATTTTAAATGTAGAATTAGCAATATTTATAGTATTAATGATAATTTTATTTTATAAAAACAAATGAAAAACTAATAAATTTTTGTCTCATCGCTCGTTGAGTTATGAGGATAGAATGAATTTAAAAAAAAATAATTCCTTTTTGATAAAAACTAGTAAAGAGTAAAATTAATATGTAAAAAAGGTTTATTACATGCATCTGTACATGCATATGTACATAAAAATAGAAGTACCGAAAAATTTTAATTTAAAAAAAAATTAGGGAAAACGTTTACACTTCTAGAAATACATCCAGTAATAATATTGTCCCTTTTATATATGTAGCTATTAAATAACGCAATTTTTATTTTTTATGTACTTAGAAGGATATTATCGTTATGTTATTTTCAAAATTTCTAAAATGTTTAATATGTACTAAAGAAAACCTTTTTTCTGCATTAAAAAAAGTCCCACAGCTTAAATAAATAGTGATTAAAATTTATTTGAAATTAAAAAGTGACATTTTTATCACAAAAATCTGGTAAAATATGTACGTTTTAACTTTAGGCACTATAAGAAAATAATTTTGTTTTCGAGTAAGTAATAAGATTTACTAGCTGGGTTTTGAGTTAAATTCAGATATCAGACATCAAATTTTATTCTTATCTCGTTTAAATTTAATAAATTATTAAAATTTTCGAATGCATATCCATCAACGAAAGGGTGAAGGTTTATTTTTTATGCATAGATCTTTTTAAGGTTTTGCTATTATAATTTTATTTTTCATAAAAACAATTAATTTTTTCCAGTTGTAATTCCATTTCATTACCATTATTAAAACAATTATAATTAAAATAAAATTATGAGCATGATATCGTAGTTATTTTGTTCCTATTTCATTATTTTAACTAATGCCCTTTTAAAACAAACTTAACATAAAAATATTTTTTAATTCATTTTAAATTATCAGGCTTTTCGTCTCTCTAAATATAGACACATTCATACATATAATTATTTAGTTATTGTATCCATAGAACTGTTGTAATTGTTGGTAAAAGTTGTTAAAAACATAATAGTAATTTTAATACAATTTTACGCATTAGATTCATAAATTTTTGTTAAAGAATTCAGTTTTGCATATTTAACTTCAATAAAACACAATAAAACAATTAAAAATGTTGATCATGTTTAGAAACAATAATTTTATTTTTTAATTTTAATAAACCAATGCATATGTACGTATGAATCTATACGCACTCACAAGAGTAGACACACAAAAACTGATACAAACAGATATATCTGTGCACGTCTTTAGTACATAAATCCATTGTTGCTTAGTGGTGTTAGTAGAAAAAACCTTCAATATATATTTTTGGAATTTTTGCATATTCATTTTCAATTAACCAAATGGTAAGAAAATTATAAATTACCAACATTTTCTTAGAAAGATTAACATTTGGGTTTTATTTAACTACCTACGAGTATCAAATTATTATGATAAACCTTGTCGGAGTTCCTTTGTCGTATTCTGACATTGACAGGTGTGGATATTCCCGTGACTTCATAGGGACCCAACCATATAGGTGAAAATTTATTTTTTCGCGCCTAGTTTCTTAGCCACACCATTTGTCCGGTCTTAAACTGTCTAGTCTTTGTGCCTTTGTCATAATATTTTTTTGATTTTTCTTTTGCCCTAACCTGGTTCTGTCTCACCACTTCATAACTTCGTTGAATTTGGTATTTAATGATTTTGCTGTAGTCATCTATGTTATAGAGAGGTGCTGGATGCTTTTTTAACCTGACAGGTATTGCAAATTCGCATCCGTACAGTACCTTGTTGGGTGTTTGCTTAGTAGACGAATGTCTTGTGTTCTTATGTACATGGCATATTGGGGGTTGTGGTCAGGGTCATTGGCATCTTGTCTATCCTCGAGCTTTTATTTTGCTGGCAAATCTTGCAGGAGGCTACATACTTTTTAATTTGACTTTGCATTCCAACCCATTTGTATTGTACCCTAATACGGAAATAAGTTTTTAGTGCACCTTTGTGGCCTCCCAATGGCGTGTCATGGAAGGTTGTAATTACCTTCTTTATATCTTCTGCATCTGTTAAATATGTGGTATTATCTTCTTCTTCATGATTTTTATTCGTCTCCACTGCACTTGCCCTATTCGAAGTTTCTACACCTCTTGATTATGCTCTCGTTAATACACCTATGTTTACTTCTTCCGTTGGAAGGCGGCTGAGAGCGTCCGCATTTTGATTCGTCTTGCCTGGTTTGTAGCGAATCTCAAAATGGTATTCTAACAATTTCAGTCTTATACGACCCCATCTACCCTCCTGATCCCTTAGGTTAGCTATACCTTTCAAGGGTTTGTGGTCAGTGAATACCGTGAAATATCTGCCGAGCAGATAAGGTCAAAACGTTTTTGTGGCCCATACAATGGCCAGCAACTCCCTCTCTATTGTGGAGTATTGTTTTTCTGTATCGCGTAATATTCTGCTACCGAAATAAATTGGTAGGTCACTTCCTGGCTCTCCTTGAGAAAGAATTGCTCCTAGAGCTCCAATACTGGCGTCTGTTGTCAAAATGAAAGACTTGCTAAAATCAGGATATTGGAGGAGAGGAGGCTTTGTCACAGCATCCTTCAACTTGTCCATTGCTTCCTGGCACTCTTGTGTCCACTCTAATTTTGTATCCTTTCTCAACATTTTGTTAAGAGGTAATGAAATTCGTGCCGAGTTTGGAATGAACTTTCTGCAGTAATTCATCAGCCCCAAAAATGCTTGTAGCTCCTTGATATTTTTAGGGGGTGGTATATCTTTCACTGCCCTAGTCTAATTTGGATCTGGCAGAACCCCTTTTTCTGAGCACTGGTGGCCAAGATAGATAATTTCTCTTTGCAGGAAATGAAATTTTTCGGGGTGTAATTTTAGGTTGTATTTTCTCAAGACCTCCAAAACTTTTGTTAAACGTGATTTATGGTCCACTAGGTTTCTGCCAGATATAACAATATCGTCCAAATAAACAAAACAGTCAATTCCTTGTAGCCCGGTTAGTATTGAATTCATTATTCTTTGAAAAGTAGCTGGTGCACCCGTCAATCCGAAAGGCATACGGTTAAATTCATAGTGCCCTAAGTTGGGACTGAAGGCCGTTTTTTGTTTGTCATTAGGATCCATTAATACTTAATGGTATCCACTTGCTAAATCGAGAGTAGAGAAATACCTGCTGCACCCTAATTGGTCTAAAATCTCATCGATTCTTGGTATTGGAAAAACCTGTTTTACTGTCGCTTCGTTCAGTTTTCTAAAATCTCCAATCGCCACTTTTTTTCGCCGTGTTGTCCTGCTTTTTTGGATACCAAAAGAATCGGGGAGTTCCATGGAGAATTGCTGGGTGTTATTACATTATCCTTGAGCATTTGGTCTACCTGTCTGTTAATTTCAGTTCTGTGGACTTCTGGTAGTCTGTATTGTTTAATGTTTATTGGGGGTTGACTTGCTTCCGTGGGTATTTCATACAATACAGTAGTGTAGGTAAGACTGTTACCAGGTAGTTGGAAAATATCCTCGTATGTTTTCAAAATATTCTCGATTGAAAACCTCTCTTCTGGGTTAAAACTTTGGCTTAGTTTCACCGTTTTCAAAAGTAGTTTTTCTCTATTCAACCTTTTTCTAGAATCTATTATATTTATCGTTGCTAATGGCTCCATCTTATAGTCCCTATAGCTTTCGTAGCTCAGGCTTATTTTTTCAGTTATATTTATGACCGTGTTATTCGTGTTCAGAATAGGTACAAAAGCTGCTCCGGCTTTCACTGTTGTTAGAGTTGCACCCACGAAAATACCTGGCAAATTTTCTGACTTATCTATGACAATGTCACCATTAATGGAGTTTACTATAACTGATGCAATTGTTTGTGAACGCTCTTTGATAGAAAATTGTTCAGCTAAGTATATTTGTGATGATTTTCCTTCTGGGACAAGTGGTAGTGAAATCACTTCTTGTCCGTTTTTAAAAAATCTTAAATTTTTATTAATTGTGTCTGTCACTGATCTGTCCCACATCACATCTCTTCCAAGCAAACCATCTGCTGGAAGTTTGGTTCCTTCGGGCACCACGTGCATTTGTAGTGAAAAATCTTCCAGGCCCTCGAGCTGAGCAATTATCGTACTCTTTTGATTTCATTCATCTATTTTGACGTGGGGTGCCAAAGACTCTGCCCTCACTAATGTAGTGTCTGCTCCTGTATCTACCAGCAAAGACAGACTTCTATTTACTGATTCCCTGCAAGGAAAATTTATGAATGTATCGTTCTTTTATTCTGTACGAAGTTTTTGCTCCTTTTGTGACTCTGATTTTAAAGTGAAATAGTTTGTGCAGCTCTCTGGAATGTACGTGTGTATATTCTCACTCCAGTGTACTTTTTTGTTGTTTTTAATTGTGGTGCTCCGTCTACATTTCTCCCCACCTGGCATGACCCTTGACATAGACCTCAAAAACAATTTGTTTTTGTGGGCGCTCTTTTCTGCGTCTTCTGGTGTTTTAGATGCTAAAGTCTTCGAAAGTAAGTAAGAATTTCCGGCATCCCAGCCTCTTAGGTTTGGCTGGGCCGCCTTGAGTTTCCCGAATTTTTTCGGTTGTTGGCCACTTCTCGTACGTTGTTATTTCTATTGCCCCTATTGCTGATGTTTCTTCTTCCTCCACTCCTGTTAAACATATCATCATGATAGTAATTTTCCGGGCACCTTGACGCAAAATGTCTAAGTCCATCACAATTATAGCACCGTTGCTCTCTTCTATTTATGTCACCAAAACGATTATTGCCCTGGATTTGAGTTCTGCGCTCTATATCTACGGTCAGGGGGCTGAAGACTTCTATTAATATTATTTTTGGATTGTCCTTGGCGTCTTCCCTGATTAAGGTTAGTGTTGTTTTGCCGTCTAAAACATTCGTTCAACAAATGTCCCTGTTTATGGCAAAAGTTGCATATTTTCGGGAACGCACAGAATTCCTTTGTGTGTAATCCACAGCCATTGAGTTGTTAGCCGTTTGCTGTCTTAGTGAAAGTTGTCTAACTTCATTCACTAATTGTTGTACTGTTTCGTACAACGGTTCCTGGGCTTGCACTGTCATTATATTTGACAATCGCATGTTGGCGCCTTACAGGTTTTGTGCATCCTTTGTGATCTTCAACAGTTCAGATAATTTGTCATTTTCATGTCCAATGAACCTGGATACCAATTTCGGGTCACGTAAGCCCCTTATATAAATTCTTACCGCTGACTGATTGCAGTGGTCCATAATAGATTTCCGATGCGATGCATCCTGCCATTGTGCAGCAATTAATTCTGTTGCGTCTATAAGAAGCCTTTCTAATCTTTCGCCAAATTCATACGCGCTTTCCGTCGATTCTTGCTTACTGCTAAATATTAACTCTTGTATTTCATTAAGGGTTTTGGCCTTTATAAATTTTTCTCTGACAACTACCTGCTTCCAAAAGTTTATCTTTCGCAATCATAGAGCCTTCAATGAATATATTTTATATATTTTATTCTGTCGTAAGCTCTGGGCCATCTGCACCGTAGAAAATTGGCACCATGTGTGATACATTTTTCAAAAGTTCCGTAAAAGACGTCATATTGTTGGTTCAAATTTCTTCACTTATTCTGTCTGTAGTTTGTATTTCTCTCGGCGATGGTTAGCGCCTCTTCAAAATTTTGAGTGCCGATGCAACACCAAAACCATTTCCGCTATTGCCCTCAAAAGTAAAAAAAAAATTTTTTATTTTTTTTTAATGACGCACAATGTACTGATCGCGACGTTTACTCCATACAATATTTAAATTTGCCTTGCTTAATGTGGCTTAGGCCTGTGGCACTTACTTTTCAATTCCACCACTTTGTATTTTGGCAAAGATCCCAAAGGCGTACTGGTATAGAGATGCTTAATGACCCCTAGGAATTCACCTCTATACTTAGTGGTTTCTTTAAATTTTTCTTTGCCATCGACTTTACCGATTTTGTTCACAAGCAAAACAAATCGAATCAAAACTTCTCCCAATGTGGCCAAAGTAATTAGCAGTTTACTAAAAATTCCACCAATTCAGGCTTCTTTGAAGACACTAAAGGCGTACTGGTATACAGATGCTTAATGACCCCTAATGCTTCACTTCCGTGTTTATTTGGTTTCCTAACTTTCGTTGCTATGAAATTATTGCCACATTCGGAAAGGATTCAAAATCAATCAAAATTCTATAACAAAATTTTATTCCTGAAGGGTCCCTTAGGAATCGCAGGATATTTATTCTTTTACTACCGGCTGCGCCAAAATGTTGGAGTTGGTTTATAAGCAAGAAGAACACTCTTTGATTTCTTTATTTTATAATTTTTATTTATTTATATAGCCTGCAGGGTCCCGTAGGAATTTCAGGCTATTATCTATATTAATTTTATTTATTTATAACCTGCAGGGTCCCGTAGGAATTTCAGGTTATAAGTGTTTGTTCTTACTTCTAGTTTACAACTCTCCGTTTTAATAATTTTTCATCACTATTTTTACTAAATTCTTAACGCTAAAAATGCTGATTAAACAGAATCAGCATTTCTTAAAAATAAATAATTTAAATAATTAAATTGCTGACTTGCCAAAGAGTCATATTTCAATAGTACATTAATTTTGATTTACTTATAAACAAAGTTTAACTAAATAAAGTGCTGACTGCCAAAAAGATTTATATTACATTAGTACACCTTTATTAATTTTGATTAGCTTATAACTAGAGTGTAAAATACGAAGGTGCCTCTCAACAAGACAAGTAAAGTTGCCAGCGTGTATTATTAAACGCAAATAGTTTAATCGTCAAATAATTGATTAAATAAAGGGTAATTTAATTAGAACTCTGTTGTGTGTTTAATCATTTTGCAAATAAAAAATTCATAAATAAAACGTTTAAAATTTAAATAAACGTAACAACTGGTGTCAGAAGTAAAATTGCAAAATAATAAATTACAATGAAATTTGACGAGCTAAAAGTTGAGCAGCTAAAAATGGAGCTGAGTAAGTTAAATCTACCGAAAGCAGGCAATAAAGCGGAATTGCAAAAGCGGTTAATAGATGAATTTAAGCAGCGTGGTATCGATATTGGGACATACGAATTTGGAGAAAAAGACGAAAAGAAGAGATTGAAGTATGTACCTCAGCAACAAATAGCGCTATAGAGTTAAATTCAATGTTTGCCGCTATAATGAAGAAAATTGAAGAAACCAACCAGAACTAGATTAAGAAAATAGAAGAAAACAACCAGAAGCAGGATGAAGAAATTAGAAGAAAAAAACCAGAAGCTTCAAGTAACATTTCAAGAAAGCTTTAAAGCAATGCAGGAAAGCTCTAGCGTCAACGGGGAAAGGCTTTTAGCGCAGGTAAATGAGAAATTTTAAGAAATATCAGAAGTCTTCGACAAACGATTGAACATCGTAGAACAAAAATTGTGCGGCGTAGACAGAAAAGTAGACGAAGAGTTACATAAATTAAAAGTGCAAATGGGCGAACTTCAAATTCGAGAGGGACCGGTGAAAGTTATCTCTGAGTATGCAAGCAAGATTAACACCCCGAGCTTTGACGGCAGCGCACCTTTTAATGTTTTTAAGTTACAGTTAGAAACAGTGGCCAGCAAAAATAGATGGGACAATGAAGAAAAAGCTATAGAGCTAATTCTGGCCTTAAAGGGAGAAGCAGCACAGATACTCGAAAGCTTACCAGCTGTTAGCAGTAATAATGGTAGCCATAACATAACATAGGACATAATGGTAGCTTTACAACGTAAGTACGGTGGCGAGCATAAGAGAGAACACTACAGAATGGAGTTACGAGGCAGGGTGCAGAATTCGCCATGGAAATTGAACGTTTGGTGCAGCTGACTTACCCAGGCGAAGATCACCCGTTTCTGGATCAGTTTAAGATTGAAGCATTTGTGAATGGCATTCGGGATCCAGATATTAAATATGCTATTTGTGCTATACATAAATCATCTTTAGTAGAAACCATCTCGTATGCGCTAGCCCGGGAGACCGCAAAAGTCATCTCGAAGCCACAGGCGTACAAGGTGCGATGTCTTGATACTGAAACTTATAACACAGACAGTAGAAGCGAGATAAAGGAGTTAGTCAAACAGATAATGGAGGAGGAAAAAAGTAATTCTCGCGCTAAATGCTTTAAATGCGATAAGTCTGGACATTTTCAGCGCAACTGTAGATCGGCAAAGAGAAGATCAAGATCTGCTTCGCCAGCAAGGGACAACAAGCGGGCCAACAACACCAAATCTCATGAGTCACCGTTAAACTAAATCGAGCTAGCACTAAGGGGCAAGTGCTGGCTCCCACAACCGATGGCCCCACAATCTCCATTTCCATTTTACAACAGAACAATAGCAACCTTACTGTTTGCGGTCTTATAAACGGAAGTAAGCAAGTCCTCATCAAAGAGACAGGAGTGTCTCAGTCTATTATAAGGCCCGATCTACTAAACGGGGCAGTGGAGCCGTTAAATAATCTGCGACTGCGCACTGTAACCAGCGACTTAGCCACCGTCTATGAAAGAGCCAGGGTAAGACTGACTATTGCAAACATCAGCGCTGACCATGTATTTTTTGTTGCCGATATAGTGGATGAAGTTATCATTGGTGCAGACTTTATGATAGCCCACGGTATTAATCTGCACATGGGCGAGCAATTATTGATCTGGCGCAATGTGGAGATACCCGTGGATGTTGGATATGACAGCAGGACCACAGTAAGGAAGCTCTTTGCCGTTGAACGTCAGAAGTTACCACCTTAGGCGGAAACTATAGTATGGGCACGTGTGGAGACAGATTGTGAGCATAATCGGTTGTAGGTGGTGGTACCAAAAGAACTAAAAGACGATATCATAACAGCAAAAGCCCTGGTGAAAATCTGCGATGATGGCAGAGTTCCTGTGAGAGTTCTTAATCTGTCTAATAGCAAAAAAAATTATTTACAGACATTTTGAGATGGGTCGAAGTGAGCCAGCAGAAGCCATAATTAATTGTGCGGCCAATACAGTATGTCCTAAAATAACAGATACAGAAAGAGATTCATTAGCAGAAAAGATAAAAAAATGGGTGGCAGGACTAACACCTCCTGACAGAAACAAAGCAAAGCAGTCGCTCCAGCTACTTTTGAGCGTTTAATGGAACGTGTGCTTAATGGTCTCAATTGGAAGTCGTGCTTAGTGTATCTGGATGACATAATCGTGATTGAGAAGACTTTTCACAAACACCTCAAAAACCTGGATGAAGTTTTCAAGCGTATGACAGCTGCAGGATTAAAATTAAGTATTAAAAAATGTGCTTTGTTTCAAAAGGAGGTCAAATACCTGGGGCATCGTGTAACGGCAGAGGGCGTGTCAACTGATGAAGACAAAGTACTGGCAGTATGGACCTGGCCTCGCCCACAAAATCTTCATTAGCTGCGTAGTTTCGTGGGGCTTTGCACATACTACAGGAGATTTGTGCCAAACTTTGCTCAAGTAGCTTCTAGCTTGCACGAAATGACCAGGAAATCGCAGCGGAAGAAGCGTTCCAAGCTCAAGAAACTTTTGTGTACGGCACCAGTCCTTGCCTATCCAATAGCTGGACAAAAATTCATATTGCATACGGATGCAAGTGGCTATGGAATAGGAGAAGTGCTTTCTCAGGAGATTAATGAAACAGAAAAGGTCATTGGCTATTACAGCAGGGTGCTCTGCAAGCCCGAAAAAAATTACTGCGTTACGCGGCGGGAGCTCTTAGCAGTGCTGGAGTGTGTTAAACATTACCGCAAGTACTTATAAGGTTAACATTTCATTTTAAGGACGGACCACTCCGCATTACGTGGGATGATGCAATTTAAGAATCCTGAGGGCCAGCTTGCACGCTTGTGCATAGAAAGGGTGGAGAGCACAATAATTCTGATGACCTGTCAAGACGGCCATGCAAAGTAGAGAAAAAGGAGTGCGTCATTGATGTGCGGCTTACCCAAATTGTGTCAAGGGAAGACTGGTCGAAGGCCCAGAATGACGACCCAATTTTGGCAATAATTATATTGGCTAAGCAAAAGAACAGGAGACCGAATCATAATGAAATATCGGCAGAGAGCCAACTAGCCCAGTCGTAGTGGGCTCAGTGGGATAGCCTAAAGGTAGAAAATGGCTGCTTATATTGATCTTGGGAAAGTACAGATGGCAAAACTACAACGGACTTAATTGTCGTGCGAACTTCTAAAAGAAATGAGATATCAAAGCAGTTACATAACGGTCTCAGCGGCAGCCGTATGGGTATAACAAAAACTCTGGAAAAGATAAAGCAGAGATTTTACTGGGTGGGCTGCCAACAATACGTAACCTATTGGGAAGTTAATTGCGAACAGTGCATTACAGCCAAGGGTCCAATAAAAAAAGTCATGGCAAACTTCAACAATACAACGCAGGCGCTCCCTTTGAGCGAATATCTAATGATTTCACAGGTCCATTTCCTGTCAGTAATGCTGGAAACCGATATGTACTAGTGGTAACGGAATCTTTTAGCAAATAGCCCGAGTTTAAGCCATTCCAAACCAAGAATCTAAAACAGTGGTGGACGCACTTGTGAACAATTGGGTATATCGATACGGTGTTCCACTAGAACTACATTCAGACAAGGGACGAAATTTAGAATCAGCTATATTTAAAGAGATACAGAGATATCATAATCCGAGGTCTAAAATGAAAATGGTTCACCTAGAGCGGCTGGCTAAATATGGTAGAGGTAATGTTGAGCCTATTCGGGACGAAAAGACTTAAGTGAGCGGCAGTGTTACAAAGATGCTTTATTAAAATGAACAAAAGATGTAAAAATAATTGAGGCCAAAAAAGTGAAACGAAATGGCCTATTGTGTTTGTTTTCAAAGCTAGAAGTTTCTACAAAACATCTTTATTACAAAACAAAAACAACTAACACAAAGCGATAAATAAATAAACGCAATACACAACAATACACACACCTGAATTGTGTAACAACTAAATCAAATAACACAACATGTATTTTTAAATAATTAATAATGTGTCTGAGATAAAAGTGGCAACGCAGCAGTTTTTATTACGCAACAGATGGAGGTAGAAATTCTCGAATATTCAAGAACGCCTAAAAATAGGGTATAAAAAAGCAACGCTAATACGTGCTGATTCATTTTGATTGTGAGCGTAATCCAGTTAAGACAAGTGTATTATTAATCGCAAATTGGTTTATCGTCAAATAATTGATAAAATAAAGTGTAATTTAATTAGAAATCCAAAATTTGTGTGTTTAACCATTTTGCAAATAAAAAACTCATAAATAAAACGTTTATAATTTAAATAAACGTAACAATTTATTTGCATGTGCACATTGCTTATTAATAAAAATTGTTTTCAATTTTAGTTTTTAATTTTTCATTGAAGTTTTCAATCTTTTAATTTTTTCAATATAATTTTAAATAATACTACTTAGGTAAATTTTTTATATGAATACATACTTATTTTAATGACGTCATTAACGTTGTTCAGTGTTGTTGTTGTTGATGTTTTGTTGGGATGTTGGGATGATGTTTTTAGAGATATCATAATCCGAGGTCTAAAATGAAAATGGTTCACCTAGAGCGGCTGGCTAAATATGGCAGAGGTAATATTGAGCCTATTCGGGACGAAAAGACTTAAGTGAGCGGCAGTGTTACAAAGATGCTTTATTAAAACGAACAAAAGATGTAAAAATAATTGAGGCCAAAAAAGTGAAACGAAATGGCCTATTGTGTTTGTTTTCAAAGCTAGAAGTTTCTACAAAACATCTTTAATACAAAACAAAAACAACTAACACAAAGCGATATATAAATAAACGCAATACACAACAATACACACACCTGCATTGTGTAACAACTAAATAAAATAACACAACATGTATTTTTAAATAATGATTAAAGGTTCTAGAAGTAAATAAAAATGCTCACTAATGTGTCTGAGATAAAAGTGGCAACGCAGCAGTTTTTATTACGCAACAGATGGAGGTAGAAATTCTCGAATATTCAAGAACGCCTAAAAATAGGCAACGCATCAGTTTTTATTACGCAACAGATGGAAGTAGAAATTCTCGAATATTCAAGAACGCCTAAAAATAGGGTATATAAAAGCAACGCCAATACGTGCTGATTCATTTTGATTGTGAGCGTCATCCAGTTAATGGAATGTCAAAATTGCTATCCATATGTAATTTGGTGTGTATGTCAAAATCAGTGTTTAACATACGGTTTATATTTTACATGTTCATACTGGTATATGTTACGGACATATGACATAACCTCTTGTTGATGAACAGTTTTTTTTTAAAGTTTTCTGAGGAAAAAGCAAGAAGTTAAATGGATACAAAAAATGTTAAAGTTTTGTTATGCTGCATAATTACAATAGCAACTGCAATTAAAAAGAAAAAACGGCAAGAGAGAAAAAGGTTGCAAAGAAGTCGGTCTTTGTGGAGCCAAAAGTGGTTACTTCGTAGAGAAAGTGGACTTGCTTTTACGTTAATGGCTATAGAAGAGCTGCGCGTGGAAAATCCCAAGGCATTTAAAAATTTTTGTAGAATGTCATATCCTTCGTTTAAGGAGTTGCTTAAAAAGGTATCCCCTTTCATCTCAAAACAAAATTCAAACATGCGTGAAGCTATTTCTGCTAAAGCAAGGTAAAATAAAATTTTTGTTTATAACTATTAGTTTAGTATTATATAAAAATTGCTTTTTTATTTAGGTTGTTATTAACTTTGCGGTTTTTAGCTACCGGTGAGAAATTTAAGCAGCTGTCTTATGGGTTTCGGATTTCTGTGGCGTCGATAAGCCTTATAGTTTCGGAAACGGTTGAAGTTATATATTCAGTGTTGAAAAAAGAATTTCTTAATGTATGTGTATACATATGTACATTTGTATTATTGTGATAAGCTTATATAAATATTTCAAGGTACTCCAAACTGCCAATGGCTGGAAAACTATTGCTGGAGAATTCGAAAAAAAAATGGAATTTTCCTTTTTGCTTGGGAGCCATAGGTAAGAAGCATACACAATAAACGGATACACAAACTATAAATATCATCCATTTATTTTATTTTTTGGTAACTGAAAAACAAAGATGGAAAGCATATTGCAATAAAAGCTAGAAAAGAGTATGGATCATTTTATTATAATTATAAGGGCTTTCATAGTATTATACTGATGGCAATTGTAAATGCAAACTACAACTTTGTATACGTTAATATCGGATCTAATGGGAGAGCAAACGATGCCACTGTATTTAACGATTCCTCCATATGCAAAGCTATTAGAAACAATTTACTAAATTTTCCACCGGATGCTGAATTACCAGGAAGCAACGAAAAAGTGCCTTATGTGTTTGTTGCTGACGAAGTCTTCCGGTTAACACTTAGAATCTTAAAACCGTATGGGGAAAGGTCAGTTAATGCAAACAAAATTTTCAACTATAGATTGAGGCGAGCGCGTCGAGTTGTTGAAAATGCGTTCGGCATTCTTGCCAATAAATTTCAAATTTTTCAAAAGGAGATAGAGTTATCGATAGATAAAGTGGAAAAAATAACTTTGGCTTCATGTGCTCTTCACAATTTTATACGAACACGAGAAGGATTTGAAGCAAATTTAGTAGATTCTAAAAATACTTCCTCATAATTTTTCAAAATGGGTCTTGGCGAAATGATGTTAGGTTAACCGAACTCCAAAAAAACCAGCCTGGTAATCATTCAGGAAAAGAGGGAAGGAATGTGAGAGACACTTTCTCTAAATACTTCAACTCAATCGATTCTGTTCCTTGGCAAAATGAATCAATAAAAAATTTCAATTTTTAAAATTTATGTTTATTTTTTTGTGTACTTATTTATATATATTTATTTATATATATTTATTTATATATATTTATTATATATATTAAAGTGAATAATAATAAAAAAATGAACTCATTACATGTTTAATATATGTTCATTTGTTTGTTTTATTTGTAGTAAATTAATTTAAATTAAATTATTTTTGGAAGGAGAATAAATTATTACATTAAATAGCAAATGTAAATGCGTATCACAATTTCAAATAGTTTTTACATTTTCAAAATGTAAAAAACCATATTTCAAACAAAAAAAAAATTTCAAAATTTTAATAAAATAAAAACAAAATCACTTCTGAATATCTCAAATTGTCTGTATCGCTGCATTCTTACACAACATTTTTCGTCTCTATCTAAAACTTTAATCTGAAAAATAATTAATTAATTTATAAATAAATATTTTATAATAAAAGTTATACAAATTCACTTTCACTTAAAAATCTTTACTTCGCTTTTGCATCAAAAATAGCCAAAGTTATAGTTTTCACTAACTCGTCATTGATGGCCTGATCTGTTATTTCACCCAGCTGTCATTAGGTAATTGCAAAATGCTTCATTTTTGGCATTACCACTTTTTTCGGTATTTGATGCAATTGTTTGAAGTGCAGATGCTGCTGCGGATAAGACCGAATCTTCTGGAGTCAACTCAATGCTTGGAGCCGGTTTATCGCTTCTAGCTCTTGATCTTTTGCAGGGTGGGCTAGGAGAGCGTATATCGCTTTCAAACGTCGACTCATCAATTTCAGAGTTATGTTCCTATAACTAGAATAAAATAATGTTCAAAATCACGCATACATATCTGCAATTTATTCAAACAATACTTACATATAAATTGCAAGAAGCTTTTCTTATTTTAACAAAATCTTCAAGAAATTTAAGCTCACCAAACCAAAACACTGAGGGCACATAAACATCTTCCGCTCCTCCACCACTTTTTCTTTCCCTGGCTCTTGCAACCTCCCGAGTGTATTGGCTACGTAAATATAATTAATAATTTATTCTACAACAACATTTTGAATTAAACAATATAAGTAGGTATTTATGTGATTTATAACTATTCTTATATCTTACCTTTACTTCGTTTGATCCAATTGATGTGTTAAAAGTTTTCAATTTTTCTGCCATACTATTTAAAGCAGCGTATCTTGCGTGCTTGTTATGGTAGAACTTGTTTTTAGGATTAATAAGACACTCATGTTCTCTCCACATTTCTATTAACTGGAGTACCGCTTCCTTGGGCCAATCGAGCTATGACAATTTTAAATTTATTTTTTATCATGCACGCTTTTGTATGTAAATATTTATGTAAAAACTTACTTTTGAATATTCTTTTTCTGCCTTATCCTCCATATTTTTTTAAATTTATTTTATTTTTTTGTAACTTGCAACTACTTTTTTTCAAAAAAAGTGATATCAACTTTTCATTATCTTAGCGATAATTATTTAGAACTTCACGATTTAAGTTTAAGCACAAGACTGTCTTTATCACAATTACTAGAATATATATCTATTAAAAGACGGCATTTAGGTACGTGGCTATGTTCGTTTAAAAGAGCACGAGCTCAAAACTAAATAATCTCAGGTACTTGGAGTAGGTCGCAATTTTTTCACATTTGAAATGGTTAATTGCCCTAATAAAGCAAATAACACACAAGTCTTGCTTATTGTATTCTCAAATATTAATATGTATGCAAGTGTTATTTATACGTTGAAAAAAGAAACACATTTAAAAAATTTCCATTAAAGAAAAATTGTTGTAAACAAATTCGTTTTAGGGTGCTTTTTTAGTTTTCACTACCTGAAAGATGCACACACACAATTATCTTAAAAAAACACAGCAAACTGGAAAAATTTTAACTCCTAAAAAACCCACATAGGATAATTAAAAACCCATAAAAATAATTATTTCCACGAAACATTCATCTTGTCTGTTAAAAATATTTACATGTATAATTTAATGGGAAATGTCACTATTATTATTTTTTTACGTCTGTGCATACAAATGTTTAATAATAATTTTCAACTTATCGTCCACTAAGAAAAGAAAATTTATAAAAAGAAGGTAATAAAAACAATAATTCAGGGTCTATATTTTCGATCAAAATATAGAGCCTTAATTTGCCCTCCGATTTCAATTAAATTTTTACCATAGACTTTGGAGCTAAGTTTAAATTTGCTTTAAAAATGCCTTGAGCGGTAATCTCCAAATCCTAAATAATAAAATATCTTTTTGATTGTATTAAAAAGGTTCAAAGGTTTCTGTTATTCTGTCGCAGTTGACGTGTGCATAGAAATGCTCAAATTATTCTGATTAGCCTACTATATATTAATATATTACCTACAATAGTTTTAAAAGTAAATTTTTTATTTTTATATATCTAGCTTTTATCGTCTTACTATTTTGAGTGGAAATTTTAAAAGTGAAAGTAAGCATCACTGAAAACATCTGTTGTCATATAGGTTTACATATCAAATAGAGCGTGCTCTAAATTAAAAACTCACACATGTTATAACACATAGCAAATAACATAGGCTATATTTCATGAGGTTTACACGGTGTGTATTGATTTACATATGGAAAATGTGACATTCAATATGACTTGTACATACCGTCTAAACACAGCTTAAGACAAGTAAAGTTGCCAGCGTGTATTATTAATTGCAAATTGGTTTATCGTCAAATAATTGATTAAATAAAGTGTAATTTAATTAGAAATCAAAAAGTGTATTTAACCATTTTGCAAATAAAAAACTCATAAATAAAACGTTTATAATTTAAATAAACGTAACAATTTATTTGCATGTGCACATTGCTTATTAATAAAAATTGTTTTCAATTTTAGTTTTGAATTTTTCATTGAAGTTTTCAATCTTTCAATTTTTACAATATAATTTTAAATAATACTACTTAGGTAAATTTTTTATGTGAATACATACTTATTTTAATGACGTCATTAACGTTGTTCAGTGTTGTTGTTGTTGTTGATGTTTTCTTGGGTGTTATTGTTTCTTTCATTGCTGCTATTGTAGTTCTGGCACTTTCTTGAAGCATTATTTATAATGTCGGTTGTTTAAATTTTGCTTGTTGTTGTTGGTGATGTTGTTGGTTTTATTTAATTTGAATTTTTACAGGCTTTACAGTTTTTTTCAGGATTTAGGTGACTTGCAACTTCTGGCTATTTTATTTTATTAATTTGTCCATTTTCTTTTGCACTAGTTTTTAATCCAACACGGTTTTAGTAATTTTAACATAAAAAAACCGGGAGGCTGTTTAACATTAACCCTTCTTCTTTTTCCTCAGCAGCGTGCCCATTTAAGCACGTTCGGTGATAGATTCAGCACTTCTTTTGTTGATTTAGCAGCAAAATTACCGATTTAGCACTTAGCACTATTTTTAGCACTTTCCAACGCTTATTTTTAGCATTTTTTAGCACTTTCAATTAATATAATTTACAAAACGTTCCAAAAAATAATTAATTAAAAATAATTAATGCACTTCTTTGAAAAACAAAACTTTTCGCGTGCAACAATTGCAATAATAGCAACGTCTGCCAACATAATTAATAATTTATTTTTAACCTCTTTAAGCACTTCTTAACATCTCTATAATAAATTTGCCTAAGTACATAATATACGCTTTTGTATGTACATATGTGTATGTCAGGGTTTAAACTGCTTGCTAAAAATAGTAACAGCACTAAAATCTCTGCCTTGCTTACATGTTTTTCAGCAAATAAAAAAACTAAATTCTTCAGCATTTACAAACAATTTCATTATAAACGAAGCATAATCAGAAAGCAAATGCAAAAAAAGAGAAATAAAGCCATTTGCTTTAGCTGACTTTGGGTTTCTTTTTGCAGCAAAGAATTTATTTTGAAAATGTTTGCTGTTGTTTAAGCAGTCAGTTGTTCTTTTTTTATTTTTGCTATTGCTTAGCTCTTTACTATGAAGTTGTGGCCAATTTCCTTATTTTTATTCCACTTATCCGTTTAAAACAGGCAAACTTTAGACATTTTTTGATTCATTAAGTTTTGTTTTCCACTTTTATTTTATGTATTCAAACTAAACTTGTTTAGCTATTCGCTTCTCAGCTCCGGTGCACTACCATTCAACTAACCTGCTATATTTTTCCAACCTTTCCTCGAGCCTTTTATTCTACATATTTTTCTGGCGTGTAATGGCAAGTGTCGTAATGTCATTGGTCGATTTACGTAAGGGGACAATATCACACCACTTTTCTCTTGTATATATATAAGAAGAAGCCCGATAACGAAAAGGAATTTGTAATATTCCTTAAATCGGTCTCGTAATCGAAATTAATTTAAGAAAGCTATTGCCAACCCATTAGAAAAAATAATTAAGAAAAAATCAAATTTTAATGAAAATTATGTAAAAAAGATGAAAAAGACTATGCGTAACAAACCTGCTTCAGAACTGAAGAACGAACAGGCAGGATTAGAGTTTTTTCTATATTAAGGATAAGAACAGAGTATTGGGAAGCGTGAAGCGAGTAACAATGGAAAAAGTTTTAGTGTGGCACGACCCACGAATACGGGCAATATTTGAAACATATATTTATACATAAAAAATTTTTCTTTAATGATGACTAAGGGCGGATATCAGAAGCGTGATACTTGCGTATGTATTTGCCTTAAAGATCTTAATTTTCGTAGAGAGAATAGCCGACTTTCTTCCTAATTCTACACGTGATAAATTGGGGATAGAATTTGGCATTAATTCGCTTTTTGAAATCGCTTAGAGAGTGGTTTCTTCGAAGAACTTTCTGTCTTTCCTTAAAAACGGTAGGCTTTGATCTGGTATTCTACGTTTTTGCAGCTATTTCATGAGCAATAGCAGGGTACTATGAAATGTACTATGAAACTTGAAATCGAAATTTGCTTTTCGTTACGTTTCGTTACGTCGTCTAACCACAGACTAGCAGACTTAACGCATTGGGCAACTTCCCCCTTAACAAACTTTTCCCAAAAAAACGGAGCTACATAAAAAATAATAAGTTTTGTTAGACCTCAAAGTGTTACTGGAAGTGAACACTACCCTAGGAGTACACTTTTAGACCCATCTGCAGTCACAGTATTTGATCGAAACCTCACTAACTGCACTTTATTTTTATTTAGAAAATTTAAACTTTTTTTTCCTAAAATGGATATGTTTGCTCCAGAATCTAAAGGAAATGATAACTCTGCATCGTAAATTTTAATTTTTCAAATGGTCTGCAGCATTAGCGTTTGATAAGCAAGTGGCTTCAATCGTTTTTCAAGATTCCCAAGGATGGTTTATGCTCAAGGAAATTTCCACATTAGTAGAAATAAATTTGTCTACATTTGTGTAAGGAAAGGTTTGGTACATCAGGGTTACATGTGTTGTGGTTTAAACACACTTTAAAGGCTGGCTGGAAAGTTTAAATTTATTTAAGGTTGGTATACGTAAAGTTCCCTGTGGGAGTTCATGCTCACCGCCTACTAAAACGTCGGGGATTTATTGTGGAGGACGAGTATTCCCGGTTACCCACTTGCACAATCTATTGTTTTTCGAATGTGGTCCATTGCATTTCGGTGTAGTTACATATCTAACAGAAAACACTTGGAACAGAAAATAGAACGTGTTTCTTCTGGGCAATATGTGTATGTAATTATGTCCCATTTTTAATCAACTCCAATACTTCACTTTAAAATAATCTCCCTTATCCTTAGGCCCTAAGGCTTCTAATTGAGGATCAGGTTCACCTGCAGCCAGATCGAAAACTGTCTCGATTGAGTCTTCGTTCACCTGTCTTGATCGACCAACAAAGTTTGTGGACGCCTTATTTTCTTTAATTCATTTTTCAGCTTTCTTACCCAATAAGCGCAGTTTGCTTAAATCTTTAGGATCAGAAATAAAAGGCTTTATATTAAACTCAGGACTTACATTTTTTACAACGTCTATTAAGGAGATATCTGTCATCGTAATGAGATAATATCACATCCCTTTTATCCTGTATATACATAAGAAGAACCGCGATAACGAAAAGGAATTCATTCCTTAAATCAGTATCGAAATCGAAATTAATTTGAGGGACGCAGTGCCAGCCTATAAGAAACAAAACAAGGGAATTGGTTATTGCATCGAGTTAAAAGTAAATTTATTTTTATATATCTTTTTTAACTTTCAGGACCACACACGAATTAAATAAATTAGTGGGGGGAGCACAGGGATTCAGAGGGTTTCTATCCGGTTCGAAAGGACCTAAAAATGTGTCTCTAGAAGTATTTTCTCGAAAATATATGAGAAATAAAAAACATGAATTAGTTTTTATATTAGGGATTTAATAAATTTTTACTGATTATATTTTGTTTGGGGTTTTTTTCTCTTTTAATTGTAGGTACTGTACGCTTGGGGTTTACAAATTGTAGAGTTTTTTTTAATGAGGTGAAATCATCGAAAGATATTATGCGAGACTTTAGCACGCTAAAACACCTCAAATGTCGCTCCTATTGCAGTATTACTTTACCGGGTTAAGTAGTTTTAGTTAACCTCCTATATTGTTTTATTTCTAACAAATCTAGAATAACCTGCCTGATATAGTTAGCGACCTGACCCCAGTTCTTAGGTGAGTTTAACATCAGCTGGATAATATTACTAACTCCTATTTCACTGCGTAACTGTCGATGAAGATACTCCCTCCGTAAACTTAATCTCGGACATACAAAGACAGACAAACCGGCGTCTCCACTAGACCAAAACGATAAAGGTAATAATTAAAGGCACGATGTCCACTCAGAAATTGAGTTATATAGTAATTAACGTCTCCATGCTTTCTCGCTAATCAACTGACTACTTCAGGAATTAGTTTGTTAGTCCTCCTTTTGTGCTAGAAGACCATCTTCTCTGCCACATTTCCATGGTCCTTGATCTAGCCTCGTCCTTTGCAATTCCATCTTTGTATATAAGTGAGCACTCCTTTGTAAGCAAGTCCACTGGTATCATCCCTGATGTGACGAACGATGCCTCATCGGATACTGTTCTGTAAGCAAAGCATACTCTTATTGCTGCGAACCTGTATGCTGAGTTTATTTTATTACAGTGTGACTTAAACTTTGTACAGTCACCCGAAATAGGTGATCATATAATATTATGCTTTTAACAGCTCCTGCAAGAATCTTTCTTCTATGGTATTTAGATCTTCTAATCTTTGCTACGGCGTAGTTAATATGGCTATTAAAAGATAAATTACTATCTATCATCAGGCCCAGATAATTTAAAGAATGGTTTGAAGTAATTTCGCATTTTATTTTCGCATATTCCCTAACTCTTCGACTGGATATGACAACAGCTTCCGTTTTATGCTCGGCTAGTGATAGACCCATTGATTAATAGCGTCTATTATTGATTTTGATTTTCTGAATCCAAACTTATTATCTGAAAGTCCATTTGCTATATCTACGCTAGATTGCCGTCTCTTACAGACAATGCCCTCTAGTAACTAGCAAAAAGTGTCGATTAGGCGTATTGGTCTAAGGAACAATGGTTCGGACGGCGTTTTACCCTTAGGCAGGAGAACCATCTTTTGTTTTTTCCATATCGAGGGAAACGTTAAGAGCTTGAGGTAGCTACTAAACAGTGCTAATATATACTATGGGTATGACGCGGCTACTTCCTTTACTACAAGGTTTGGTATTCCATTAAGACCTGGTGCCGATTGTTGAAGTTCAGCGCTGTAGATGGGATTAAAATATTCAGCTTCTTCCACTGGTATTCTGTTCCATGTGATTACATTCCTCAGATGGAAAGAAATAGGATACAATCGCGCGAAGTACTCTAGGATCAGTAGGTATTGCCTAATTATATGTGTTAATTTGACTCGCTTGTCAACTTTGGATTAACAACAAACGGCACCTTGATTGAGTTGCTACAATATTAAATTTGTTAGGCAATTTCGGCACTTAAATTGAATTGACTGGTATATTTTTACTTTGTTGTTCATTTTCAGCACTTAAACTGAATGAATTGAAAATGAAAGATTGCAGGTGATTTATTCTTAAGATCAAAAAAAGAGTGATTTTATTGTTTTAATGTTCAAGTTTATATACTAAATTTAAAAGTGTAGTGTTGACAATACAATAAATTCCAGGACAAGTTCTCACGCAAATAATTAAATTAAATGTAATACTATGTATGAGTACTTTTGTAGACAAAAACAAGAAATAAAACAAACCAAGAATGTTAATATATGTATGTAATTATGCATTAACGTGCTCAGCTCAGTAGCCTGTGTTTTGGAGCATTGGGGTATGGTTGGGATTGCTTCTAGTGTTAAATGTGAAGAGCCAGCAATTTAATTGCATGATCCGATGTTGACCCTGTACTAAGTTTTTTTTGATTTGCTATATATGTATGGTAAAATCTGATAAGGATGATGTGCCTGGATGATTACGTGGTGCTGGTATTGGCATGGAGTTAGGTGTTGAAGCCCTTTTGCGTGTTAAGAATACAAAAATAAAACCAATGACGATCAACGACGAGTAACCAACAATAGTGTGGTGATAGTTGTACATTGTTGTACAGGATTTCTTGTGCAGCTAATGAGGTCTGTAGGAATGTCAGATTTTGTATTTGCGTCATGAACTTGGTTGAATGAATTTCATTCAGCAATGGTTTTAAACGTTCTGAATGTTGCTGTTCGGTAATATCCAAAAGCCTAGTGTATGAAGTCTTAACAGAGCTGGATATTGTATATTGTCCAAGCACTAACACGAATTTGTTTTTTTTTCTCGTGGTTATGATGAATTATTTATTTATTTATTACTTATGTTATTACAATACAACAAGAACAAGAAATGAGATTTAAAACTTTTAACACCTGCTTCCCATAGCCCACCCATGTGGGGAGCACCAGGGGGTATAAAGTGCCAGTTAGTATTTTGAAAAGTATGTTGGGAGAGAAGTTGTTGGCGCACATATGTTAAAAAATGGATGTGTTCTCGTTTAAGGATGTTGGCAGCTCCAACAAAAGCAGTGCCGTTGTCGAAGTGCATAGAGGAGGGATAACCGCGGCGAGAGAAAAAACGTGAGAATGCTGCTAAGAAGGCATTCGTAGAAATTTCGCTGGTAACCTCCAAGTGAATAGCTTTAGTTGAGAAACACACAAACGCCAACACGTAGCCCTTAGACATTTTGAATCCTCGCCCTGAGTACGACTTTATGTCAAATGGGCCAGCGAAATCTGCCCCAGTATGAGTGAAAGGACGAGATATTGAAGATCTTTCAGCAGAAAGTGCGCCCATTATTTGTCGACTCTGTTGATGCTTATGTAAGACACATGGTTTGCAGTTATGGATAACTGTTTTCACTAGATTTCTTAATTTCGGCACCCAAAATTCGGTTCGCATTAATCGAGTCATAAGAAAGTTTCCACCATGAATTGAGCATTTATGAACCATTTCCACATATAGTCGAGTAAACCTTCCAGAGTATGGCAATATCTTGGGGAATTTTTCATCATAGCTAAGAATAGGAGATTGAGACAGCCTACCATTGGCTCTAATAATCCCAGAATCATCCACAAAAGGATTGAAATGAAGCAATCTACTTTTCCTTGGCAACAAAGATCCTCGAGATACAATATCATAGTCGGGAAAATGCAAACGCTGGCATAATACTATAAGGCGCGTTCTTATGAAGTTAATTTCTAATTGTTTAAGAAAAATAGTGTCATAGTTATAATTCTGTCTGTGTACATGATGAGTACTTCGGAAAAATCGAAAAATGTAACATAAAACTCTCATAGCCTTAGGTAAATCAGAAAAACGATCTAAAACATCATAATGGTTTACTTTAGTAACATGGGTTCGAATGGGCTTAATTTCTTCGCTTGTTTGGAAACTGGTACGATTTAACGGCCAGCTAGAAGGCGATAGTCGAAGCCACGACGGGCCATGCCACCATAGTTCATGATTGAACAATTCACTAGAAGTACAGCCGCGAGATGCTACATCCGCAGGGTTATCCTGAGATTCAACATGCGACCAAACTTTAGCATCCGTATTCTCCAAAATGGAAGAAGTACGATTGGCCACGAATGTGGTCCAATGATAAGGGGGTTTCTGTAGCCATGCTAATACGATAGTTGAATCGGTCCACATACACACGCGATAATTAGATAAGGGAAATTGGGTTTTAAAATGCTTAAACATTCTGGACAGAAGCTCAGCACCACAAAGTTCTTTCTGGGGTAATGTTATGTACTTAATAGGGGCGACTTTCGTTTTTGACGATAATAGGTGTAAAAATACTTTTCCGTTAGGTGATTCACTGCGAAGATAAAGGACTGCAGCATAGGCCTTTTCTGAAGCGTCACAAAAACCATGTATTTCTATGGAAAAAGATGGGTGGTAGTTGAGAAACCTGGGAATTTTTATTCGGTCGATATTGGGATAATCTTCTAGAAAATCTTGCCATCGTTTTAGAGTATCGGGTTTGATAATTTCATCCCATTCCGTATTATCTTTCCAGATCTGTTGCATTAACATTTTCGCAACGATCAATTTTGGTGCCAACCATCCAGCGGGGTCAAATAACTTTGCTATTTCAGACAGCACTGCTCTTTTAGTAATGCTATTTGTGCTAGGATGTTTTAACGGGGTAAAATAGAAGATATCACTTCCAGCGTTCCATCGCAAACCTAAGGGTTTCGAGGTGCAAGAATCAGAAAGATTTAAAAACTCTTCGTCTAGTAAGTGTTCAGGGGGTAAATCGTTCAAAATCTGTGCGTTGTTTGCTGTCCACTTTCTCAAAAGGAATCCAGCAGAGGTAAGTACAGTAATGAGATCGTTTTTAGATTTAAAAGAATCGGCAATCTCATGAGCTCCAAACAACACGTCGTCTACGTACATATAGCTTCTTATAATATTTCAAACATTGGGGTATTCTTTTTCACATTTATTGGCTAATTCCAGCAACGTTCTAATCGCCAAGAAGGGAGCACAATTAACGCCAAAAGTCACAGTGCTTAGTTCGAAGTCAGAAACTTCATCCTGGGGTTTACTACGGAACAAAATCCGCTGAAAGGGGGTATGATCGGGGTTTACAAATATTTGGCGATACATCTTTTCGATATCTGCGTTAAAAACGTATTTAAAAAGACGCCATCTAATAACGAGAGTGGGTAAATCAGCTTGTAGGACTGGGCCTTGGTAAAGAACATCGTTGAGGCTGACTCCATTAGATGTTGGGCAAGAGGCGTTAAATACTACTCGAATCTTTGTAGTAGTTTTATCGGGTTTCACCACAGCATGATGAGGTAAGTAGTATGAACTGGGGTTAACAGAAAGGTCTGCGGTAACAACTTTCATGTGATTAAGGGTCAGATATTCCAGTATGACATTATCATATTTGGTTTTCGTTCCTAATATATTGGGATAGAGCAGATTTTCGAGACTGTCCAAGACTTTTTTGATTAAGAAAAGTACGGACAAACGGAAGGGAAACCACGAATCGACCGGCTTCATTACGGTATGTAGTACTCTTATAAAAATCCTCACAATATTTGTCCTCATCTGAGATTTGTTTAGCACGGGGTACTTCTTCAATTTCCCAAAAACGATTCAGCAGATAATCGACTTCCACTTTATTAAAAAACGAAGCGATGGCAGAATTGGAGGGAGGGGAAGAGGTGCGACCGGTAATTATCCAACCAAAGACACTCCGTTGGGCAACCAGGGAGTGATCTTTGTTCCATCGAATGCCAGTACGAATAATTTGCGGGTAAATATCTCCTCCAAGGAGTAGATCTATATGAACGGATGATTGATGAATATTGTCCGCCAGAGGTAAATCAGAAAATTCGGTCGTACGGAAGGATGAAAGGGGGTTATAAGGTAATTGTTCTGTAAGTTTTCCTACAACGTATACTTCAACACTACTAGTGAACGACGAATCAAGGAGTGATCTGATTTGAATAGACCAGATTTGGGTTGACGTCGCCGTAATCGATGCACTTAGACCTACGATATCAGTCTTTGAAACTCTGGAAGGTATCGACAGTCTTTTTTGAACCGATTTTGATATAAAAGATGCTTCCGAGGCCGGGTCTATAAGCGCTCTAACCTTGTATGTAAAATCCCCTATGCTAAGAACAACCACCGCTGTTCCAAGGAGAATTAAGTTTGATTTAGTGGACTGTAAATGGGTTGAATAGGTTCGACGGATCCTGAGCGCTTCAGCTGACGTAGTGGGCTGGTCATGAGGGGTTGAATTGGAGGGTCTATTGATAGCTGGGATAGTGAGTGGAATATTATTGGATGATACGAGGGTAGACTGAGCATTTAGGTTAGAATTTGAAGCGGAAGGACGATGTAAAAGAGAATGGTGTTTCTGTTTGCAAGTGGAACAGACATATTGGCTCTTGCACTTCTTATATTCATGGGATGTGGCTAAGCAGTTAGTACAGCGTTTTTGGGCTTTGACAGTAGCAAACCGTTCATCAACAGACATCTGTAAGAAAATTGGGCAGAAGCGCAGAGGATGAGCATCTTGACATAACGAGCACGTAATTTTATTTGACAAAACATTCGTGTGAAAAGTATTTACCTTTCGGGAATCGCGGAAATTTTCAAGCTTGAACAGATTACCCTTTTTAGCAGAATTTTGAGAATGGGAAGAAGAGCGGATGTCACTTACGGACTCTAAGGTGTGGAAACGACTTGTAAAAAACTATCCATATCCTTCCAGGTGGGCAATTCAGCGCTGTTCTTTAGGGATTGTTCCCACAGGTTGAGGGTAACATCTGGTAAGCAAGTGGAGCAAATATAAACAAAAATGACATCCCAGTTGTCAGTATCTATATGGAGCAAGGTAAGGTTGGTGACACAATTGTTTATGGTTCTTTGGAGGGTCTTAATACTGGGACCTGACTCCTTAGGGATATGGGAAAGACCGAAAAGACTTTTTAATTGCGCATTTATGAGCACCCTTTTGTTTTCATAGCGCTCTTCTAAGTTTTGCCACGCCATTTTAAAACCGGCATTTGTAAAAGGGCAAGATCTTACAATTTCGTGTGCTTCTCCTTTTGTCTTCTTTAACAGGTGACATAGTTTTTCGACTGCAGGAATATGGTCTTGTCCACCATACAGTGCTGAAAATTGGTCCCTAAACGTTGGCCATGAGGCATAGTCACCATTAAAGTTTTCCATGTCGCACGGTGGTAGATTAATACGGGTCATTGTAGGAAAAATATTACTTATATTATCGCCAGAATTGGTAGAAGTAGTTTTTAAAGAATCTAAAAGCTCGTTTGCCCTAGAGAGACATTTGAGGTGGGCACTATACGCTGCATAAAATTTATTTTTTACGGTTTCTTTTTTAACTTCTTCTTTTGTCTTGTCGATTTTCATTAAAAGATTGTCATACGAAGTACGCAACGTTGACCAAAGATGAACGATTTCATCCATTTGAATCTCTATATTATGGACAGTGTGATCATCTTGAGAAAGGGCAGAAAAAAAAGCATTAAATTCAATTACGCGATCCGAGGCACGTATAAAATTATCTAATTCAGTCATTATTAAATAACGAAGGGAAAACTGGAAATGTTAAAGCAAGCGCGAAATATCTTTGTAGGTTTTTTTGAACAGGTAAAAACAAAGAATTGCTACAACACCATATAAAATAATCCAGACACAGTCGCGGCAGCAGAGGTTTCATCAAAATAAAACAATAAAAATAACGAGAAAGATTTAGAACACTGTCAATGAAAAGCAAGTTATACCTTATAGGGCCCGAATATTTTTCCTATAAACTTTATTATTTATCATCAATTATTATTACTAAGTAAAACTTTACTGTACCATAATTTTAATTATATTACACGGGATTTTTTTCCTCAAAAAAAAACAGAAGAAATAATATAATAAGTGGTGATTGTTTCTTTCTTATAGGTTTTTACTTGGGGTTAAAAGAAAATGTTTCAAACCTTATTTTTAAAGAGAAACAAAATGTTATGATACGATGTAAATGTTACTTTTTTTTATACACATGTGGATATGTTAAAATTGTTGAAATTTTTACACTCTTTTTTATCCCCGAAACATGTGTATAGACACTTTATTCCAAATTGTTTAGCGACCAACACTATGTTGATAAAAGTAATTATTGTGTTTGTTATTTGACTTTAGCAACATGTGGAATTTAATTTTATTAAGAATGTTTTTTTTGTGGTGAAAAAATACTAACGGTTCTGAACATACAAATAATTGCAAGAGCTAACAAAGTTGGTTTTATATTTTTGTATGTATTTACATACATACATATGTATATGATTAGCACTTACTTTTCTTTTTTGCCTTATCTTACTTTTAGGCGCTTCCAGTAAATTGAAGATTTATGATTTAAAACTTATGTTTCCAACACACTTGCTTGCTTGCTTGAAATAAACGTAAAAAATAAATATTTTTCTCGTTGATATCCGTGATCGAATGGACCAAAAAATAATGTTTAACCGGGTGGTTTTTTCAACGGGAAAAACGATGTGTGGCGGGAAACAGAAAAGAAATAAGAACACAAGAATATTATTATTTGATATTTCAAGTTTTATTGGGTTGATTTTAATGTACCTTGCTGTTCGGCTTTTCAAAAGGAACTGAACTGCTTTAATACACAAGTTTGACTTGTAGTTAAATGCTCATTGCATTTATCAAATTTTTCTTCTCTTAGAGAAGATGAGAGAGTTGAAGTGTTTTGTGACATTAATTGTTTTATAGTAATAATAAGTACATATAAAATTCAGGCATGAACAACTGTCATTATTAGCTCAGCTTTAGTATGTAGAAAAGAATTGGCAAGGTTTGTGCAAATTGCTTTTTGTTTAATTTTTTCACATAAATGGCCTAGCGTTTCGGTTCCCTTTGAGAATATTTTTAACTCAGAGCAAAATCCTTTTAGACCATAATACAGTAAGAGCTGCCATTCTGTTGTAGGCATTACCACTGACCCGATTCCTTCAAAATTTAACCCAAGTTTTCCAAACTGCTCATTTTGAATTTTTGCTCCTAGCACAAGGTGTACTAACATAAGAGTTTTGGCAATTGTGAGAATATTGTGGGTTATGGAAGACCGTATACTTTTTCCAGTAATTCAGGTCTTTTCTTTTTGGTAATAGTGCTAATCGAGCCACTGGTCTTTTGAAAATGCCTTTTGATGTTTTAACGTCCGCTACTCGAACCAGGCTATCATCTCCTTGACGTATGTTTACGATTCTACCCAGTAGCCTCTCTAACGTCTTTTCCCAGGCTTAACATTCATTTGTTCTGTTTTCCATTTGTGCCGATAATGTAGCTCGCATAAATATTCTCGCGACCATCGTCCTTCAAACTCCTTTTTCAGGTGTGTATCCAGTTTCCATCAATCTAGGAAGCTAATCCTGGTTGGTAGAGAACGTAAATCCACTTGTGCATTGTGTGGTTCCCCTATTACGATATGACCAGGAGTTAATGCACTTAGGTCAATAGGGTTGTTTGACATTGGACTAATAGGCCTTGAATTTAGAATGCCCTCAATCTCTACTATCACGGTCTCAAGTTCTTCGTATGTTAATGATGCTGTTACAGTAGTTTTGACCAGCAAATAATTTTACTGCTGCTTCCCAAATGCCACCGAAATGAGGTGCTCTAGGTGGTATAAAATGGAACGTGATCTTTCTGGATGTACATTCTTTATTAATTGCTTCGTTGGCCGAACTGGTATAAATTGCCTCTGAGAGTCCTCTGAGTTGATGCTTCGCACAAACGAAGTTAGTTGCGTTGTCGCAATATAGGTTTTGACAGTGACCTAGGCTGCTTGTAAATCGCTTTACGGCACTTATGAAAGCTTCTGTAGTTAAATCTCTGACTAATTCAAGATGTACTGCTTTTGTAGCAAAACAGCAAAATACCGAAATACAAAATGGCCTGCAGAAATCAACGCTCTGGAGGTAGATTGCCCATAATTTGTTCTAGTACTATTGGTTTGGCTTTGGTGCATTCCACACAATCAGTGTTTCGAAAAACTACTGTTAGAAGTCATATTTAACTAACCAGTTCAACTTTTTTCAGTTACATGCTGAAAACAAACAACTAAACTCAGTTTTCTATTTTACGCCAACTGAAAATAGTTGAACTGAGCACACAACAACTAAAAACCAACTGAATTCAGTCTACTATTTTCAGCAGCAAAACGAACACACACGACTGAGTTTTGAGTTTCAAAGTTAACAGTACGCAACCAGTTTGTGTGCGTTTAGTAGACGTAGTTATGTTTTCTTAGTATCGTAAGAAAACTGAAATGTGACTGGATAATGTGAATAGGGTGGTTAAACATAGTCGAAACTAAGCGTTCGTTTAGAATTTTATGTTGAACAAATTAACGACAAATGGGTATGTACATACTAAAGACGTGCACTAGTATATCCAACAGTATGGAAAAAAACAGATATATTATGTATATACCAGTTACAACAGATACAAAAGAACGCATGAGTGTAGTTGATATTGTATGCTTTCGCTTGTGCGTACTCACACTATGGATATAAACACATACAGTTGTTTATGGTTTTGCATAAAGTGAGAACATTATCAGTTGTTTACTCTCAAATATCTGTTGTACCATGAGTATTTGGATATATCTGTTTATTAAACTGATATTTTTGATACTTGTGTGCTGCTTATGATAGAGGCGAGAACTAATAAGCAGTATTTCAACTTCGTAGTAATAACCCAAATTGGAATTATTATTGTTTAGCTTTAGTAATTAGTTTATATGATTTTAAATGTAGAATTAGCAATATTTATAGTATTAATGATAATTTTATTTTATAAAAACAAATGAAAAACTAATAAATTTTTGTCTCATCGCTCGTTGAGTTATGAGGATAGAATGAATTTAAAAAAAAATAATTCCTTTTTGATAAAAACTAGTAAAGAGTAAAATTAATATGTAAAAAAGGTTTATTACATGCATCTGTACATGCATATGTACATAAAAATAGAAGTACCGAAAAATTTTAATTTAAAAAAAAATTAGGGAAAACGTTTACACTTCTAGAAATACATCCAGTAATAATATTGTCCCTTTTATATATGTAGCTATTAAATAACGCAATTTTTATTTTTTATGTACTTAGAAGGATATTATCGTTATGTTATTTTCAAAATTTCTAAAATGTTTAATATGTACTAAAGAAAACCTTTTTTCTGCATTAAAAAAAGTCCCACAGCTTAAATAAATAGTGATTAAAATTTATTTGAAATTAAAAAGTGACATTTTTATCACAAAAATCTGGTAAAATATGTACGTTTTAACTTTAGGCACTATAAGAAAATAATTTTGTTTTCGAGTAAGTAATAAGATTTACTAGCTGGGTTTTGAGTTAAATTCAGATATCAGACATCAAATTTTATTCTTATCTCGTTTAAATTTAATAAATTATTAAAATTTTCGAATGCATATCCATCAACGAAAGGGTTAAGGTTTATTTTTTATGCATAGATCTTTTTAAGGTTTTGCTATTATAATTTTATTTTTCATAAAAACAATTAATTTTTTCCAGTTGTAATTCCATTTCATTACCATTATTAAAACAATTATAATTAAAATAAAATTATGAGCATGATATCGTAGTTATTTTGTTCCTATTTCATTATTTTAACTAATGCCCTTTTAAAACAAACTTAACATAAAAATATTTTTTAATTCATTTTAAATTATCAGGCTTTTCGTCTCTCTAAATATAGACACATTCATACATATAATTATTTAGTTATTGTATCCATAGAACTGTTGTAATTGTTGGTAAAAGTTGTTAAAAACATAATAGTAATTTTAATACAATTTTACGCATTAGATTCATAAATTTTTGTTAAAGAATTCAGTTTTGCATATTTAACTTCAATAAAACACAATAAAACAATTAAAAATGTTGATCATGTTTAGAAACAATAATTTTATTTTTTAATTTTAATAAACCAATGCATATGTACGTATGAATCTATACGCACTCACAAGAGTAGACACACAAAAACTGATACAAACAGATATATCTGTGCACGTCTTTAGTACATAAATCCATTGTTGCTTAGTGGTGTTAGTAGAAAAAACCTTCAATATATATTTTTGGAATTTTTGCATATTCATTTTCAATTAACCAAATGGTAAGAAAATTATAAATTACCAACATTTTCTTAGAAAGATTAACATTTGGGTTTTATTTAACTACCTACGAGTATCAAATTATTATGATAAATCTTGTCGGAGTTCCTTTGTCGTATTCTGACATTGACAGGTGTGGATATTCCCGTGACTTCATAGGGACCCAACCATATAGGTGAAAATTTATTTTTTCGCGCCTAGTTTCTTAGCCACACCATTTGTCCGGTCTTAAACTGTCTAGTCTTTGTGCCTTTGTCATAATATTTTTTTGATTTTTCTTTTGCCCTAACCTGGTTCTGTCTCACCACTTCATAACTTCGTTGAATTTGGTATTTAATGATTTTGCTGTAGTCATCTATGTTATAGAGAGGTGCTGGCTGCTTTTTTAACCTGACAGGTATTGCAAATTCGCATCCGTACAGTACCTTGTTGGGTGTTTGCTTAGTAGACGAATGTCTTGTGTTCTTATGTACATGCATCGCATGATGCAGCCAATCATCCCAATTAGTTCCGTCAAGTTTCACAAAACTTCTTAAATACTCTGTAAGAGGTCTATGGGTCCTTTCGAGAGATCCATTGGATTGAGGATGATATGGAGTTGTATATATGTTTTTTACTCCAAGCAATTTGCAAACTTCCTTGAACAATTTCGAATTGAAGTTGCTTCCATTATCTGTCACGAGAACTTTGGGGATGAAAAATCGGGCAATTATTTCTCTAAAGAACTGCCTTGCTACCGTCGTCGCTTCCATGTCTGGGATAGCTGCGCAGGCTTGATATTTTGAAAAATCGTCCAAAAAGTTACTATATATTTGTTGCCACTTGAGGGTTCGGGTAAGGGCCCAACCATGTCCATGAAAATTCTTTCAAAAGGCATATTGGGGGTTGTGGTCAGGGTCATTGGCATCTTGTCTATCCTCGAGCTTTTATTTTGCTGGCAAATCTTGCAGGAGGCTACATACTTTTTAATTTGACTTTGCATTCCAACCCATTTGTATTGTACCCTAACACGGAAATAAGTTTTTAGTGCACCTTTGTGGCCTCCCAATGGCGTGTCATGGAAGGTTGTAATTACCTTCTTTATATCTTCTGCATCTGTTAAATATGTGGTATTATCTTCTTCTTCATGATTTTTATTCGTCTCCACTGCACTTGCCCTATTCGAAGTTTCTACACCTCTTGATTATGCTCTCGTTAATACACCTATGTTTACTTCTTCCGTTGGAAGGCGGCTGAGAGCGTCCGCATTTTGATTCGTCTTGCCTGGTTTGTAGCGAATCTCAAAATGGTATTCTAACAATTTCAGTCTTATACGACCCAATCTACCCTCCTGATCCCTTAGGTTAGCTATACCTTTCAAGGGTTTGTGGTCAGTGAATACCGTGAAATATCTGCCGAGCAGATAAGGTCAAAACGTTTTTGTGGCCCATACAATGGCCAGCAACTCCCTCTCTATTGTGGAGTATTGTTTTTCTGTATCGCGTAATATTCTGCTACCGAAATAAATTGGTAGGTCACTTCCTGGCTCTCCTTGAGAAAGAATTGCTCCTAGAGCTCCAATACTGGCGTCTGTTGTCAAAATGAAAGACTTGCTAAAATCAGGATATTGGAGGAGAGGAGGCTTTGTCACAGCATCCTTCAACTTGTCCATTGCTTCCTGGCACTCTTGTGTCCACTCTAATTTTGTATCCTTTCTCAACATTTTGTTAAGAGGTAATGAAATTCGTGCCGAGTTTGGAATGAACTTTCTGCAGTAATTCATCAGCCCCAAAAATGCTTGTAGCTCCTTGATATTTTTAGGGGGTGGTATATCTTTCACTGCCCTAGTCTAATTTGGGTCTGGCAGAACCCCTTTTTCTGAGCACTGGTGGCCAAGATAGATAATTTCTCTTTGCAGGAAATGAAATTTTTCGGGGTGTAATTTTAGGTTGTATTTTCTCAAGACCTCCAAAACTTTTGTTAAACGTGATTTATGGTCCACTAGGTTTCTGCCAGATATAACAATATCGTCCAAATAAACAAAACAGTCAATTCCTTGTAGCCCGGTTAGTATTGAATTCATTATTCTTTGAAAAGTAGCTGGTGCACCCGTCAATCCGAAAGGCATACGGTTAAATTCATAGTGCCCTAAGTTGGGACTGAAGGCCGTTTTTTGTTTGTCATTAGGATCCATTAATACTTAATGGTATCCACTTGCTAAATCGAGAGTAGAGAAATACCTGCTGCACCCTAATTGGTCTAAAATCTCATCGATTCTTGGTATTGGAAAAACCTGTTTTACTGTCGCTTCGTTCAGTTTTCTAAAATCTCCAATCGCCACTTTTTTTCGCCGTGTTGTCCTGCTTTTTTGGATACCAAAAGAATCGGGGAGTTCCATGGAGAATTGCTGGGTGTTATTACATTATCCTTGAGCATTTGGTCTACCTGTCTGTTAATTTCAGTTCTGTGGACTTCTGGTAGTCTGTATTGTTTAATGTTTATTGGGGGTTGACTTGCTTCCGTGGGTATTTCATACAATACAGTAGTGTAGGTAAGACTGTTACCAGGTAGTTGGAAAATATCCTCGTATGTTTTCAAAATATTCTCGATTGAAAACCTCTCTTCTGGGTTAAAACTTTGGCTTAGTTTCACCGTTTTCAAAAGTAGTTTTTCTCTATTCAACCTTTTTCTAGAATCTATTATATTTATCGTTGCTAATGGCTCCATCTTATAGTCCCTATAGCTTTCGTAGCTCAGGCTTATTTTTTCAGTTATATTTATGACCGTGTTATTCGTGTTCAGAATAGGTACAAAAGCTGCTCCGGCTTTCACTGTTGTTAGAGTTGCACCCACGAAAATACCTGGCAAATTTTCTGACTTATCTATGACAATGTCACCATTAATGGAGTTTACTATAACTGATGCAATTGTTTGTGAACGCTCTTTGATAGAAAATTGTTCAGCTAAGTATATTTGTGATGATTTTCCTTCTGGGACAAGTGGTAGTGAAATCACTTCTTGTCCGTTTTTAAAAAATCTTAAATTTTTATTAATTGTGTCTGTCACTGATCTGTCCCACATCACATCTCTTCCAAGCAAACCATCTGCTGGAAGTTTGGTTCCTTCGGGCACCACGTGCATTTGTAGTGAAAAATCTTCCAGGCCCTCGAGCTGAGCAATTATCGTACTCTTTTGATTTCATTCATCTATTTTGACGTGGGGTGCCAAAGACTCTGCCCTCACTAATGTAGTGTCTGCTCCTGTATCTACCAGCAAAGACAGACTTCTATTTACTGATTCCCTGCAAGGAAAATTTATGAATGTATCGTTCTTTTATTCTGTACGAAGTTTTTGCTCCTTTTGTGACTCTGATTTTAAAGTGAAATAGTTTGTGCAGCTCTCTGGAATGTACGTGTGTATATTCTCACTCCAGTGTACTTTTTTGTTGTTTTTAATTGTGGTGCTCCGTCTACATTTCTCCCCACCTGGCATGACCCTTGACATAGACCTCAAAAACAATTTGTTTTTGTGGGCGCTCTTTTCTGCGTCTTCTGGTGTTTTAGATGCTAAAGTCTTCGAAAGTAAGTAAGAATTTCCGGCATCCCATCCTCTTAGGTTTGGCTGGGCCGCCTTGAGTTTCCCGAATTTTTTCGGTTGTTGGCCACTTCTCGTACGTTGTTATTTCTATTGCGCCTATTGCTGATGTTTCTTTTTCCTCCACTCCTGTTAAACATATCATCATGATAGTAATTTTCCGGGCACCTTGACGCAAAATGTCTAAGTCCATCACAATTATAGCACCGTTGCTCTCTTCTATTTATGTCACCAAAACGATTATTGCCCTGGATTTGAGTTCTGCGCTCTATATCTACGGTCAGGGGGCTGAAGACTTCTATTAATATTATTTTTGGATTGTCCTTGGCGTCTTCCCTGATTAAGGTTAGTGTTGTTTTGCCGTCTAAAACATTCGTTCAACAAATGTCCCTGTTTATGGCAAAAGTTGCATATTTTCGGGAACGCACAGAATTCCTTTGTGTGTAATCCACAGCCATTGAGTTGTTAGCCGTTTGCTGTCTTAGTGAAAGTTGTCTAACTTCATTCACTAATTGTTGTACTGTTTCGTACAACGGTTCCTGGGCTTGCACTGTCATTATATTTGACAATCGCATGTTGGCGCCTTACAGGTTTTGTGCATCCTTTGTGATCTTCAACAATTCAGATAATTTGTCATTTTCATGTCCAATGAACCTGGATACCAATTTCGGGTCACGTAAGCCCCTTATATAAATTCTTACCGCTGACTGATTGCAGTGGTCCATAATAGATTTCCGATGCGATGCATCCTGCCATTGTGCAGCAATTAATTCTGTTGCGTCTATAAGAAGCCTTTCTAATCTTTCGCCAAATTCATACGCGCTTTCCGTCGATTCTTGCTTACTGCTAAATATTAACTCTTGTATTTCATTAAGGGTTTTGGCCTTTATAAATTTTTCTCTGACAACTACCTGCTTCCAAAAGTTTATCTTTCGCAATCATAGAGCCTTCAATGAATATATTTTATATATTTTATTCTGTCGTAAGCTCTGGGCCATCTGCACCGTAGAAAATTGGCACCATGTGTGATACATTTTTCAAAAGTTCCGTAAAAGACGTCATATTGTTGGTTCAAATTTCTTCACTTATTCTGTCTGTAGTTTGTATTTCTCTCGGCGATGGTTAGCGCCTCTTCAAAATTTTGAGTGCCGATGCAACACCAAAACCATTTCCGCTATTGCCCTCAAAAGTAAAAAAAAAATTTTTTATTTTTTTTTAATGACGCACAATGTACTGATCGCGACGTTTACTCCATACAATATTTAAATTTGCCTTGCTTAATGTGGCTTAGGCCTGTGGCACTTACTTTTCAATTCCACCACTTTGTATTTTGGCAAAGATCCCAAAGGCGTACTGGTATAGAGATGCTTAATGACCCCTAGGAATTCACCTCTATACTTAGTGGTTTCTTTAAATTTTTCTTTGCCATCGACTTTACCGATTTTGTTCACAAGCAAAACAAATCGAATCAAAACTTCTCCCAATGTGGCCAAAGTAATTAGCAGTTTACTAAAAATTCCACCAATTCAGGCTTCTTTGAAGACACTAAAGGCGTACTGGTATACAGATGCTTAATGACCCCTAATGCTTCACTTCCGTGTTTATTTGGTTTCCTAACTTTCGTTGCTATGAAATTATTGCCACATTCGGAAAGGATTCAAAATCAATCAAAATTCTATAACAAAATTTTATTCCTGAAGGGTCCCTTAGGAATCGCAGGATATTTATTCTTTTACTACCGGCTGCGCCAAAATGTTGGAGTTGGTTTATAAGCAAGAAGAACACTCTTTGATTTCTTTATTTTATAATTTTTATTTATTTATATAGCCTGCAGGGTCCCGTAGGAATTTCAGGCTATTATCTATATTAATTTTATTTATTTATAACCTGCAGGGTCCCGTAGGAATTTCAGGTTATAAGTGTTTGTTCTTACTTCTAGTTTACAACTCTCCGTTTTAATAATTTTTCATCACTATTTTTACTAAATTCTTAACGCTAAAAATGCTGATTAAACAGAATCAGCATTTCTTAAAAATAAATAATTTAAATAATTAAATTGCTGACTTGCCAAAGAGTCATATTTCAATAGTACATTAATTTTGATTTACTTATAAACAAAGTTTAACTAAATAAAGTGCTGACTGCCAAAAAGATTTATATTACATTAGTACACCTTTATTAATTTTGATTAGCTTATAACTAGAGTGTAAAATACGAAGGTGCCTCTCAACAAGACAAGTAAAGTTGCCAGCGTGTATTATTAAACGCAAATAGTTTAATCGTCAAATAATTGATTAAATAAAGGGTAATTTAATTAGAACTCTGTTGTGTGTTTAATCATTTTGCAAATAAAAAATTCATAAATAAAACGTTTAAAATTTAAATAAACGTAACAACTGGTGTCAGAAGTAAAATTGCAAAATAATAAATTACAATGAAATTTGACGAGCTAAAAGTTGAGCAGCTAAAAATGGAGCTGAGTAAGTTAAATCTACCGAAAGCAGGCAATAAAGCGGAATTGCAAAAGCGGTTAATAGATGAATTTAAGCAGCGTGGTATCGATATTGGGACATACGAATTTGGAGAAAAAGACGAAAAGAAGAGATTGAAGTATGTACCTCAGCAACAAATAGCGCTATAGAGTTAAATTCAATGTTTGCCGCTATAATGAAGAAAATTGAAGAAACCAACCAGAACTAGATTAAGAAAATAGAAGAAAACAACCAGAAGCAGGATGAAGAAATTAGAAGAAAAAAACCAGAAGCTTCAAGTAACATTTCAAGAAAGCTTTAAAGCAATGCAGGAAAGCTCTAGCGTCAACGGGGAAAGGCTTTTAGCGCAGGTAAATGAGAAATTTTAAGAAATATCAGAAGTCTTCGACAAACGATTGAACATCGTAGAACAAAAATTGTGCGGCGTAGACAGAAAAGTAGACGAAGAGTTACATAAATTAAAAGTGCAAATGGGCGAACTTCAAATTCGAGAGGGACCGGTGAAAGTTATCTCTGAGTATGCAAGCAAGATTAACACCCCGAGCTTTGACGGCAGCGCACCTTTTAATGTTTTTAAGTTACAGTTAGAAACAGTGGCCAGCAAAAATTGATGGAACAATGAAGAAAAAGCTATAGAGCTAATTCTGGCCTTAAAGGGAGAAGCAGCACAGATACTCGAAAGCTTACCAGCTGTTAGCAGTAATAATGGTAGCCATAACATAACATAGGACATAATGGTAGCTTTACAACGTAAGTACGGTGGCGAGCATAAGAGAGAACACTACAGAATGGAGTTACGAGGCAGGGTGCAGAATTCGCCATGGAAATTGAACGTTTGGTGCAGCTGACTTACCCAGGCGAAGATCACCCGTTTCTGGATCAGTTTAAGATTGAAGCATTTGTGAATGGCATTCGGGATCCAGATATTAAATATGCTATTTGTGCTATACATAAATCATCTTTAGTAGAAACCATCTCGTATGCGCTAGCCCGGGAGACCGCAAAAGTCATCTCGAAGCCACAGGCGTACAAGGTGCGATGTCTTGATACTGAAACTTATAACACAGACAGTAGAAGCGAGATAAAGGAGTTAGTCAAACAGATAATGGAGGAGGAAAAAAGTAATTCTCGCGCTAAATGCTTTAAATGCGATAAGTCTGGACATTTTCAGCGCAACTGTAGATCGGCAAAGAGAAGATCAAGATCTGCTTCGCCAGCAAGGGACAACAAGCGGGCCAACAACACCAAATCTCATGAGTCACCGTTAAACTAAATCGAGCTAGCACTAAGGGGCAAGTGCTGGCTCCCACAACCGATGGCCCCACAATCTCCATTTCCATTTTACAACAGAACAATAGCAACCTTACTGTTTGCGGTCTTATAAACGGAAGTAAGCAAGTCCTCATCAAAGAGACAGGAGTGTCTCAGTCTATTATAAGGCCCGATCTACTAAACGGGGCATTGGAGCCGTTAAATAATCTGCGACTGCGCACTGTAACCAGCGACTTAGCCACCGTCTATGAAAGAGCCAGGGTAAGACTGACTATTGCAAACATCAGCGCTGACCATGTATTTTTTGTTGCCGATATAGTGGATGAAGTTATCATTGGTGCAGACTTTATGATAGCCCACGGTATTAATCTGCACATGGGCGAGCAATTATTGATCTGGCGCAATGTGGAGATACCCGTGGATGTTGGATGTGACAGCAGGACCACAGTAAGGAAGCTCTTTGCCGTTGAACGTCAGAAGTTACCACCTTAGGCGGAAACTATAGTATGGGCACGTGTGGAGACAGATTGTGAGCATAATCGGTTGTAGGTGGTGGTACCAAAAGAACTAAAAGACGATATCATAACAGCAAAAGCCCTGGTGAAAATCTGCGATGATGGCAGAGTTCCTGTGAGAGTTCTTACTCTGTCTAATAGCAAAAAAAATTATTTACAGACATTTTGAGATGGGTCGAAGTGAGCCAGCAGAAGCCATAATTAATTGTGCGGCCAATACAGTATGTCCTAAAATAACAGATACAGAAAGAGATTCATTAGCAGAAAAGATAAAAAAATGGGTGGCAGGACTAACACCTCCTGACAGAAACAAAGCAAAGCAGTCGCTCCAGCTACTTTTGAGCGTTTAATGGAACGTGTGCTTAATGGTCTCAATTGGAAGTCGTGCTTAGTGTATCTGGATGACATAATCGTGATTGAGAAGACTTTTCACAAACACCTCAAAAACCTGGATGAAGTTTTCAAGCGTATGACAGCTGCAGGATTAAAATTAAGTATTAAAAAATGTGCTTTGTTTCAAAAGGAGGTCAAATACCTGGGGCATCGTGTAACGGCAGAGGGCGTGTCAACTGATGAAGACAAAGTACTGGCAGTATGGACCTGGCCTCGCCCACAAAATCTTCATTAGCTGCGTAGTTTCGTGGGGCTTTGCACATACTACAGGAGATTTGTGCCAAACTTTGCTCAAGTAGCTTCTAGCTTGCACGAAATGACCAGGAAATCGCAGCGGAAGAAGCGTTCCAAGCTCAAGAAACTTTTGTGTACGGCACCAGTCCTTGCCTATCCAATAGCTGGACAAAAATTCATATTGCATACGGATGCAAGTGGCTATGGAATAGGAGAAGTGCTTTCTCAGGAGATTAATGAAACAGAAAAGGTCATTGGCTATTACAGCAGGGTGCTCTGCAAGCCCGAAAAAAATTACTGCGTTACGCGGCGGGAGCTCTTAGCAGTGCTGGAGTGTGTTAAACATTACCGCAAGTACTTATAAGGTTAACATTTCATTTTAAGGACGGACCACTCCGCATTACGTGGGATGATGCAATTTAAGAATCCTGAGGGCCAGCTTGCACGCTTGTGCATAGAAAGGGTGGAGAGCACAATAATTCTGATGACCTGTCAAGACGGCCATGCAAAGTAGAGAAAAAGGAGTGCGTCATTGATGTGCGGCTTACCCAAATTGTGTCAAGGGAAGACTGGTCGAAGGCCCAGAATGACAACCCAATTTTGGCAATAATTATATTGGCTAAGCAAAAGAACAGGAGACCGAATCATAATGAAATATCGGCAGAGAGCCAACTAGCCCAGTCGTAGTGGGCTCAGTGGGATAGCCTAAAGGTAGAAAATGGCTGCTTATATTGATCTTGGGAAAGTACAGATGGCAAAACTACAACGGACTTAATTGTCGTGCGAACTTCTAAAAGAAATGAGATATCAAAGCAGTTACATAACGGTCTCAGCGGCAGCCGTATGGGTATAACAAAAACTCTGGAAAAGATAAAGCAGAGATTTTACTGGGTGGGCTGCCAACAATACGTAACCTATTGGGAAGTTAATTGCGAACAGTGCATTACAGCCAAGGGTCCAATAAAAAAAGTCATGGCAAACTTCAACAATACAACGCAGGCGCTCCCTTTGAGCGAATATCTAATGATTTCACAGGTCCATTTCCTGTCAGTAATGCTGGAAACCGATATGTACTAGTGGTAACGGAATCTTTTAGCAAATAGCCCGAGTTTAAGCCATTCCAAACCAAGAATCTAAAACAGTGGTGGACGCACTTGTGAACAATTGTGTATATCGATACGGTGTTCCACTAGAACTACATTCAGACAAGGGACGAAATTTAGAATCAGCTATATTTAAAGAGATACAGAGATATCATAATCCGAGGTCTAAAATGAAAATGGTTCACCTAGAGCGGCTGGCTAAATATGGCAGAGGTAATGTTGAGCCTATTCGGGACGAAAAGACTTAAGTGAGCGGCAGTGTTACAAAGATGCTTTATTAAAATGAACAAAAGATGTAAAAATAATTGAGGCCAAAAAAGTGAAACGAAATGGCCTATTGTGTTTGTTTTCAAAGCTAGAAGTTTCTACAAAACATCTTTATTACAAAACAAAAACAACTAACACAAAGCGATAAATAAATAAACGCAATACACAACAATACACACACCTGAATTGTGTAACAACTAAATCAAATAACACAACATGTATTTTTAAATAATTAATAATGTGTCTGAGATAAAAGTGGCAACGCAGCAGTTTTTATTACGCAACAGATGGAGGTAGAAATTCTCGAATATTCAAGAACGCCTAAAAATAGGGTATAAAAAAGCAACGCTAATACGTGCTGATTCATTTTGATTGTGAGCGTAATCCAGTTAAGACAAGTGTATTATTAATCGCAAATTGGTTTATCGTCAAATAATTGATAAAATAAAGTGTAATTTAATTAGAAATCCAAAATTTGTGTGTTTAACCATTTTGCAAATAAAAAACTCATAAATAAAACGTTTATAATTTAAATAAACGTAACAATTTATTTGCATGTGCACATTGCTTATTAATAAAAATTGTTTTCAATTTTAGTTTTTAATTTTTCATTGAAGTTTTCAATCTTTTAATTTTTTCAATATAATTTTAAATAATACTACTTAGGTAAATTTTTTATATGAATACATACTTATTTTAATGACGTCATTAACGTTGTTCAGTGTTGTTGTTGTTGATGTTTTGTTGGGATGTTGGGATGATGTTTTTAGAGATATCATAATCCGAGGTCTAAAATGAAAATGGTTCACCTAGAGCGGCTGGCTAAATATGGCAGAGGTAATATTGAGCCTATTCGGGACGAAAAGACTTAAGTGAGCGGCAGTGTTACAAAGATGCTTTATTAAAACGAACAAAAGATGTAAAAATAATTGAGGCCAAAAAAGTGAAACGAAATGGCCTATTGTGTTTGTTTTCAAAGCTAGAAGTTTCTACAAAACATCTTTAATACAAAACAAAAACAACTAACACAAAGCGATATATAAATAAACGCAATACACAACAATACACACACCTGCATTGTGTAACAACTAAATAAAATAACACAACATGTATTTTTAAATAATGATTGAAGGTTCTAGAAGTAAATAAAAATGCTCACTAATGTGTCTGAGATAAAAGTGGCAACGCAGCAGTTTTTATTACGCAACAGATGGAGGTAGAAATTCTCGAATATTCAAGAACGCCTAAAAATAGGCAACGCATCAGTTTTTATTACGCAACAGATGGAAGTAGAAATTCTCGAATATTCAAGAACGCCTAAAAATAGGGTATATAAAAGCAACGCCAATACGTGCTGATTCATTTTGATTGTGAGCGTCATCCAGTTAATGCTGTGTTTAGACGGTATGTACAAGTTATATGGAATGTCAAAATTGCTATCCATATGTAATTTGGTGTGTATGTCAAAATCAGTGTTTAACATACGGTTTATATTTTACATGTTCATACTGGTATATGTTACGGACATATGACATAACCTCTTGTTGATGAACAGTTTTTTTTTAAAGTTTTCTGAGGAAAAAGCAAGAAGTTAAATGGATACAAAAAATGTTAAAGTTTTGTTATGCTGCATAATTACAATAGCAACTGCAATTAAAAAGAAAAAACGGCAAGAGAGAAAAAGGTTGCAAAGAAGTCGGTCTTTGTGGAGCCAAAAGTGGTTACTTCGTAGAGAAAGTGGACTTGCTTTTACGTTAATGGCTATAGAAGAGCTGCGCGTGGAAAATCCCAAGGCATTTAAAAATTTTTGTAGAATGTCATATCCTTCGTTTAAGGAGTTGCTTAAAAAGGTATCCCCTTTCATCTCAAAACAAAATTCAAACATGCGTGAAGCTATTTCTGCTAAAGCAAGGTAAAATAAAATTTTTGTTTATAACTATTAGTTTAGTATTATATAAAAATTGCTTTTTTATTTAGGTTGTTATTAACTTTGCGGTTTTTAGCTACCGGTGAGAAATTTAAGCAGCTGTCTTATGGGTTTCGGATTTCTGTGGCGTCGATAAGCCTTATAGTTTCGGAAACGGTTGAAGTTATATATTCAGTGTTGAAAAAAGAATTTCTTAATGTATGTGTATACATATGTACATTTGTATTATTGTGATAAGCTTATATAAATATTTCAAGGTACTCCAAACTGCCAATGGCTGGAAAACTATTGCTGGAGAATTCGAAAAAAAAATGGAATTTTCCTTTTTGCTTGGGAGCCATAGGTAAGAAGCATACACAATAAACGGATACACAAACTATAAATATCATCCATTTATTTTATTTTTTGGTAACTGAAAAACAAAGATGGAAAGCATATTGCAATAAAAGCTAGAAAAGAGTATGGATCATTTTATTATAATTATAAGGGCTTTCATAGTATTATACTGATGGCAATTGTAAATGCAAACTACAACTTTGTATACGTTAATATCGGATCTAATGGGAGAGCAAACGATGCCACTGTATTTAACGATTCCTCCATATGCAAAGCTATTAGAAACAATTTACTAAATTTTCCACCGGATGCTGAATTACCAGGAAGCAACGAAAAAGTGCCTTATGTGTTTGTTGCTGACGAAGTCTTCCGGTTAACACTTAGAATCTTAAAACCGTATGGGGAAAGGTCAGTTAATGCAAACAAAATTTTCAACTATAGATTGAGGCGAGCGCGTCGAGTTGTTGAAAATGCGTTCGGCATTCTTGCCAATAAATTTCAAATTTTTCAAAAGGAGATAGAGTTATCGATAGATAAAGTGGAAAAAATAACTTTGGCTTCATGTGCTCTTCACAATTTTATACGAACACGAGAAGGATTTGAAGCAAATTTAGTAGATTCTAAAAATACTTCCTCATAATTTTTCAAAATGGGTCTTGGCGAAATGATGTTAGGTTAACCGAACTCCAAAAAAACCAGCCTGGTAATCATTCAGGAAAAGAGGGAAGGAATGTGAGAGACACTTTCTCTAAATACTTCAACTCAATCGATTCTGTTCCTTGGCAAAATGAATCAATAAAAAATTTCAATTTTTAAAATTTATGTTTATTTTTTTGTGTACTTATTTATATATATTTATTTATATATATTTATTTATATATATTTATTATATATATTAAAGTGAATAATAATAAAAAAATGAACTCATTACATGTTTAATATATGTTCATTTGTTTGTTTTATTTGTAGTAAATTAATTTAAATTAAATTATTTTTGGAAGGAGAATAAATTATTACATTAAATAGCAAATGTAAATGCGTATCACAATTTCAAATAGTTTTTACATTTTCAAAATGTAAAAAACCATATTTCAAACAAAAAAAAAATTTCAAAATTTTAATAAAATAAAAACAAAATCACTTCTGAATATCTCAAATTGTCTGTATCGCTGCATTCTTACACAACATTTTTCGTCTCTATCTAAAACTTTAATCTGAAAAATAATTAATTAATTTATAAATAAATATTTTATAATAAAAGTTATACAAATTCACTTTCACTTAAAAATCTTTACTTCGCTTTTGCATCAAAAATAGCCAAAGTTATAGTTTTCACTAACTCGTCATTGATGGCCTGATCTGTTATTTCACCCAGCTGTCATTAGGTAATTGCAAAATGCTTCATTTTTGGCATTACCACTTTTTTCGGTATTTGATGCAATTGTTTGAAGTGCAGATGCTGCTGCGGATAAGACCGAATCTTCTGGAGTCAACTCAATGCTTGGAGCCGGTTTATCGCTTCTAGCTCTTGATCTTTTGCAGGGTGGGCTAGGAGAGCGTATATCGCTTTCAAACGTCGACTCATCAATTTCAGAGTTATGTTCCTATAACTAGAATAAAATAATGTTCAAAATCACGCATACATATCTGCAATTTATTCAAACAATACTTACATATAAATTGCAAGAAGCTTTTCTTATTTTAACAAAATCTTCAAGAAAGTTAAGCTCACCAAACCAAAACACTGAGGGCACATAAACATCTTCCGCTCCTCCACCACTTTTTCTTTCCCTGGCTCTTGCAACCTCGCGAGTGTATTGGCTACGTAAATATAATTAATAATTTATTCTACAACAACATTTTGAATTAAACAATATAAGTAGGTATTTATGTGATTTATAACTATTCTTATATCTTACCTTTACTTCGTTTGATCCAATTGATGTGTTAAAAGTTTTCAATTTTTCTGCCATACTATTTAAAGCAGCGTATCTTGCGTGCTTGTTGTGGTAGAACTTGTTTTTAGGATTAATAAGACACTCATGTTCTCTCCACATTTCTATTAACTGGAGTACCGCTTCCTTGGGCCAATCGAGCTATGACAATTTTAAATTTATTTTTTATCATGCACGCTTTTGTATGTAAATATTTATGTAAAAACTTACTTTTGAATATTCTTTTTCTGCCTTATCCTCCATATTTTTTTAAATTTATTTTATTTTTTTGTAACTTGCAACTACTTTTTTTCAAAAAAAGTGATATCAACTTTTCATTATCTTAGCGATAATTATTTAGAACTTCACGATTTAAGTTTAAGCACAAGACTGTCTTTATCACAATTACTAGAATATATATCTATTAAAAGACGGCATTTAGGTACGTGGCTATGTTCGTTTAAAAGAGCACGAGCTCAAAACTAAATAATCTCAGGTACTTGGAGTAGGTCGCAATTTTTTCACATTTGAAATGGTTAATTGCCCTAATAAAGCAAATAACACACAAGTCTTGCTTATTGTACTCTCAAATATTAATATGTATGCAAGTGTTATTTATACGTTGAAAAAAGAAACACATTTAAAAAATTTCCATTAAAGAAAAATTGTTGTAAACAAATTCGTTTTAGGGTGCTTTTTTAGTTTTCACTACCTGAAAGATGCACACACACAATTATCTTAAAAAAACACAGCAAACTGGAAAAATTTTAACTCCTAAAAAACCCACATAGGATAATTAAAAACCCATAAAAATAATTATTTCCACGAAACATTCATCTTGTCTGTTAAAAATATTTACATGTATAATTTAATGGGAAATGTCACTATTATTATTTTTTTACGTCTGTGCATACAAATGTTTAATAATAATTTTCAACTTATCGTCCACTAAGAAAAGAAAATTTATAAAAAGAAGGTAATAAAAACAATAATTCAGGGTCTATATTTTCGATCAAAATATAGAGCCTTAATTTGCCCTCCGATTTCAATTAAATTTTTACCATAGACTTTGGAGCTAAGTTTAAATTTGCTTTAAAAATGCCTTGAGCGGTAATCTCCAAATCCTAAATAATAAAATATCTTTTTGATTGTATTAAAAAGGTTCAAAGGTTTCTGTTATTCTGTCGCAGTTGACGTGTGCATAGAAATGCTCAAATTATTCTGATTAGCCTACTATATATTAATATATTACCTACAATAGTTTTAAAAGTAAATTTTTTATTTTTATATATCTAGCTTTTATCGTCTTACTATTTTGAGTGGAAATTTTAAAAGTGAAAGTAAGCATCACTGAAAACATCTGTTGTCATATAGGTTTACATATCAAATAGAGCGTGCTCTAAATTAAAAACTCACACATGTTATAACACATAGCAAATAACATAGGCTATATTTCATGAGGTTTACACGGTGTGTATTGATTTACATATGGAAAATGTGACATTCCATATGACTTGTACATACCGTCTAAACACAGCTTAAGACAAGTAAAGTTGCCAGCGTGTATTATTAATTGCAAATTGGTTTATCGTCAAATAATTGATTAAATAAAGTGTAATTTAATTAGAAATCAAAAAGTTGTGTATTTAACCATTTTGCAAATAAAAAACTCATAAATAAAACGTTTATAATTTAAATAAACGTAACAATTTATTTGCATGTGCACATTGCTTATTAATAAAAATTGTTTTCAATTTTAGTTTTGAATTTTTCATTGAAGTTTTCAATCTTTCAATTTTTACAATATAATTTTAAATAATACTACTTAGGTAAATTTTTTATGTGAATACATACTTATTTTAATGACGTCATTAACGTTGTTCAGTGTTGTTGTTGTTGTTGATGTTTTCTTGGGTGTTATTGTTTCTTTCATTGCTGCTATTGTAGTTCTGGCACTTTCTTGAAGCATTATTTATAATGTCGGTTGTTTAAATTTTGCTTGTTGTTGTTGGTGATGTTGTTGGTTTTATTTAATTTGAATTTTTACAGGCTTTACAGTTTTTTTCAGGATTTAGGTGACTTGCAACTTCTGGCTATTTTATTTTATTAATTTGTCCATTTTCTTTTGCACTAGTTTTTAATCCAACACGGTTTTAGTAATTTTAACATAAAAAAACCGGGAGGCTGTTTAACATTAACCCTTCTTCTTTTTCCTCAGCAGCGTGCCCATTTAAGCACGTTCGGTGATAGATTCAGCACTTCTTTTGTTGATTTAGCAGCAAAATTACCGATTTAGCACTTAGCACTATTTTTAGCACTTTCCAACGCTTATTTTTAGCATTTTTTAGCACTTTCAATTAATATAATTTACAAAACGTTCCAAAAAATAATTAATTAAAAATAATTAATGCACTTCTTTGAAAAACAAAACTTTTCGCGTGCAACAATTGCAATAATAGCAACGTCTGCCAACATAATTAATAATTTATTTTTAACCTCTTTAAGCACTTCTTAACATCTCTATAATAAATTTGCCTAAGTACATAATATACGCTTTTGTATGTACATATGTGTATGTCAGGGTTTAAACTGCTTGCTAAAAATAGTAACAGCACTAAAATCTCTGCCTTGCTTACATGTTTTTCAGCAAATAAAAAAACTAAATTCTTCAGCATTTACAAACAATTTCATTATAAACGAAGCATAATCAGAAAGCAAATGCAAAAAAAGAGAAATAAAGCCATTTGCTTTAGCTGACTTTGGGTTTCTTTTTGCAGCAAAGAATTTATTTTGAAAATGTTTGCTGTTGTTTAAGCAGTCAGTTGTTCTTTTTTTATTTTTGCTATTGCTTAGCTCTTTACTATGAAGTTGTGGCCAATTTCCTTATTTTTATTCCACTTATCCGTTTAAAACAGGCAAACTTTAGACATTTTTTGATTCATTAAGTTTTGTTTTCCACTTTTATTTTATGTATTCAAACTAAACTTGTTTAGCTATTCGCTTCTCAGCTCCGGTGCACTACCATTCAACTAACCTGCTATATTTTTCCAACCTTTCCTCGAGCCTTTTATTCTACATATTTTTCTGGCGTGTAATGGCAAGTGTCGTAATGTCATTGGTCGATTTACGTAAGGGGACAATATCACACCACTTTTCTCTTGTATATATATAAGAAGAAGCCCGATAACGAAAAGGAATTTGTAATATTCCTTAAATCGGTCTCGTAATCGAAATTAATTTAAGAAAGCTATTGCCAACCCATTAGAAAAAATAATTAAGAAAAAATCAAATTTTAATGAAAATTATGTAAAAAAGATGAAAAAGACTATGCGTAACAAACCTGCTTCAGAACTGAAGAACGAACAGGCAGGATTAGAGTTTTTTCTATATTAAGGATAAGAACAGAGTATTGGGAAGCGTGAAGCGAGTAACAATGGAAAAAGTTTTAGTGTGGCACGACCCACGAATACGGGCAATATTTGAAACATATATTTATACATAAAAAATTTTTCTTTAATGATGACTAAGGGCGGATATCAGAAGCGTGATACTTGCGTATGTATTTGCCTTAAAGATCTTAATTTTCGTAGAGAGAATAGCCGACTTTCTTCCTAATTCTACACGTGATAAATTGGGGATAGAATTTGGCATTAATTCGCTTTTTGAAATCGCTTAGAGAGTGGTTTCTTCGAAGAACTTTCTGTCTTTCCTTAAAAACGGTAGGCTTTGATCTGGTATTCTACGTTTTTGCAGCTATTTCATGAGCAATAGCAGGGTACTATGAAATGTACTATGAAACTCGAAATCGGTAAGTTTAATTTCGGGCGGCTCACAATTGACGTTAACTTTATTCACATCGAACCTGGAAAGGGATCCTGGAATTATCTTTAAGACACCTTTTTTGTGTTCCATAATGAAATCGAAGTTCTGGAGCTTTAAGCTCCATCGAGCTAGTCTGCCATGAAGATCCTTTAAAAGGTAGTCCCTCCACGTATTTTCTAAAGCGCTTTATACATATCACTACTGCGAGGCATTCTAATTCCCACTGTATGGTTACGCTGTGCCCGATTTAATTTATGGGATACAAATGCAATTCGACGCTCTCTGTCCTCCTTATCAAGTTGATATACGACTCTGCCAACACCCATGCGTGATGCATTGCACTGTATAACAAATTCTTTTGTAAAGTCTGTCTGAGCCAAAACTGAAACATTTGAAAGAGCTGATCTCAGCTAATCTAAAGATGAAATTTCCTCCGGGCTAAGACGAAAAGGTTTGTTTGTTTTGAGTTAACAATGCGTAAGAGGAACTGCTAGCTTGGAAAATTGTTAATAAAAGCACGATACCAATTGGACATGCTAATAAAACGTCTAACCTGGAGAGGCATTTTTGGTAAAGGGATAAAATTTGCTTTTCGTTACGTTTCGTTACGTCGTCTAACCACAGACTAGCAGACTTAAGGCATTGGGCAACTTCCCCCTTAACAAACTTTTCCCAAAAAAAGACGGAGCTACATAAAAAATAATAAGTTTTGTTAGACCTCAAAGTGTTACTGGAAGTGAACACTACCCTAGGAGTACACTTTTAGACCCATCTGCAGTCACAGTATTTGATCGAAACCTCACTAACTGCACTTTATTTTTATTTAGAAAATTTAAACTTTTTTTTCCTAAAATGGATATGTTTGCTCCAGAATCTAAAGGAAATGATAACTCTGCATCGTAAATTTTAATTTTTCAAATGGTCTGCAGCATTAGCGTTTGATAAGCAAGTGGCTTCAATCGTTTTTCAAGATTCCCAAGGATGGTTTATGCTCAAGGAAATTTCCACATTAGTAGAAATAAATTTGTCTACATTTGTGTAAGGAAAGGTTTGGTACATCAGGGTTACATGTGTTGTGGTTTAAACACACTTTAAAGGCTGGCTGGAAAGTTTAAATTTATTTAAGGTTGGTATACGTAAAGTTCCCTGTGGGAGTTCATGCTCACCGCCTACTAAAACGTCGGGGATTTATTGTGGAGGACGAGTATTCCCGGTTACCCACTTGCACAATCTATTGTTTTTCGAATGTGGTCCATTGCATTTCGGTGTAGTTACATATCTAACAGAAAACACTTGGAACAGAAAATAGAACGTGTTTCTTCTGGGCAATATGTGTATGTAATTATGTCCCATTTTTAATCAACTCCAATACTTCACTTTAAAATAATCTCCCTTATCCTTAGGCCCTAAGGCTTCTAATTGAGGATCAGGTTCACCTGCAGCCAGATCGAAAACTGTCTCGATTGAGTCTTCGTTCACCTGTCTTGATCGACCAACAAAGTTTGTGGACGCCTTATTTTCTTTAATTCATTTTTCAGCTTTCTTACCCAATAAGCGCAGTTTGCTTAAATCTTTAGGATCAGAAATAAAAGGCTTTATATTAAACTCAGGACTTACATTTTTTACAACGTCTATTAAGGAGATATCTGTCATCGTAATGAGATAATATCACATCCCTTTTATCCTGTATATACATAAGAAGAACCGCGATAACGAAAAGGAATTCATTCCTTAAATCAGTATCGAAATCGAAATTAATTTGAGGGACGCAGTGCCAGCCTATAAGAAACAAAACAAGGGAATTGGTTATTGCATCGAGTTAAAAGTAAATTTATTTTTATATATCTTTTTTAACTTTCAGGACCACACACGAATTAAATAAATTAGTGGGGGGAGCACAGGGATTCAGAGGGTTTCTATCCGGTTCGAAAGGACCTAAAAATGTGTCTCTAGAAGTATTTTCTCGAAAATATATGAGAAATAAAAAACATGAATTAGTTTTTATATTAGGGATTTAATAAATTTTTACTGATTATATTTTGTTTGGGGTTTTTTTCTCTTTTAATTGTAGGTACTGTACGCTTGGGGTTTACAAATTGTAGAGTTTTTTTTAATGAGGTGAAATCATCGAAAGATATTATGCGAGACTTTAGCACGCTAAAACACCTCAAATGTCGCTCCTATTGCAGTATTACTTTACCGGGTTAAGTAGTTTTAGTTAACCTCCTATATTGTTTTATTTCTAACAAATCTAGAATAACCTGCCTGATATAGTTAGCGACCTGACCCCAGTTCTTAGGTGAGTTTAACATCAGCTGGATAATATTACTAACTCCTATTTCACTGCGTAACTGTCGATGAAGATACTCCCTCCGTAAACTTAATCTCGGACATACAAAGACAGACAAACCGGCGTCTCCACTAGACCAAAACGATAAAGGTAATAATTAAAGGCACGATGTCCACTCAGAAATTGAGTTATATAGTAATTAACGTCTCCATGCTTTCTCGCTAATCAACTGACTACTTCAGGAATTAGTTTGTTAGTCCTCCTTTTGTGCTAGAAGACCATCTTCTTTGCCACATTTCCATGGTCCTTGATCTAGCCTCGTCCTTTGCAATTCCATCTTTGTATATAAGTGAGCACTCCTTTGCAAGCAAGTCCACTGGTATCATCCCTGATGTGACGAACGATGCCTCATCGGATACTGTTCTGTAAGCAAAGCATACTCTTATTGCTGCGAACCTGTATGCTGAGTTTATTTTATTACAGTGTGACTTAAACTTTGTACAGTCACCCGAAATAGGTGATCATATAATATTATGCTTTTAACAGCTCCTGCAAGAATCTTTCTTCTATGGTATTTAGATCTTCTAATCTTTGCTACGGCGTAGTTAATATGGCTATTAAAAGATAAATTACTATCTATCATCAGGCCCAGATAATTTAAAGAATGGTTTGAAGTAATTTCGCATTTTATTTTCGCATATTCCCTAACTCTTCGACTGGATATGACAACAGCTTCCGTTTTATGCTCGGCTAGTGATAGACCCATTGATTAATAGCGTCTATTATTGATTTTGATTTTCTGAATCCAAACTTATTATCTGAAAGTCCATTTGCTATATCTACGCTAGATTGCCGTCTCTTACAGACAATGCCCTCTAGTAACTAGCAAAAAGTGTCGATTAGGCGTATTGGTCTAAAGAACAATGGTTCGGACGGCGTTTTACCCTTAGGCAGGAGAACCATCTTTTGTTTTTTCCATATCGAGGGAAACGTTAAGAGCTTGAGGTAGCTACTAAACAGTGCTAATATATACTATGGGTATGACGCGGCTACTTCCTTTACTACAAGGTTTGGTATTCCATTAAGACCTGGTGCCGATTGTTGAAGTTCAGCGCTGTAGATGGGATTAAAATATTCAGCTTCTTCCACTGGTATTCTGTTCCATGTGATTACATTCCTCAGATGGAAAGAAATAGGATACAATCGCGCGAAGTACTCTAGGATCAGTAGGTATTGCCTAATTATATGTGTTAATTTGACTCGCTTGTCAACTTTGGATTAACAACAAACGGCACCTTGATTGAGTTGCTACAATATTAAATTTGTTAGGCAATTTCGGCACTTAAATTGAATTGACTGGTATATTTTTACTTTGTTGTTCATTTTCAGCACTTAAACTGAATGAATTGAAAATGAAAGATTGCAGGTGATTTATTCTTAAGATCAAAAAAAAGAGTGATTTTATTGTTTTAATGTTCAAGTTTATATACTAAATTTAAAAGTGTAGTGTTGACAATACAATAAATTCCAGGACAAGTTCTCACGCAAATAATTAAATTAAATGTAATACTATGTATGAGTACTTTTGTAGACAAAAACAAGAAATAAAACAAACCAAGAATGTTAATATATGTATGTAATTATGCATTAACGTGCTCAGCTCAGTAGCCTGTGTTTTGGAGCATTGGGGTATGGTTGGGATTGCTTCTAGTGTTAAATGTGAAGAGCCAGCAATTTAATTGCATGATCCGATGTTGACCCTGTACTAAGTTTTTTTTGATTTGCTATATATGTATGGTAAAATCTGATAAGGATGATGTGCCTGGATGATTACGTGGTGCTGGTATTGGCATGGAGTTAGGTGTTGAAGCCCTTTTGCGTGTTAAGAATACAAAAATAAAACCAATGACGATCAACGACGAGTAACCAACAATAGTGTGGTGATAGTTGTACATTGTTGTACAGGATTTCTTGTGCAGCTAATGAGGTCTGTAGGAATGTCAGATTTTGTATTTGCGTCATGAACTTGATTGAATGAATTTCATTCAGCAATGGTTTTAAACGTTCTGAATGTTGCTGTTCGGTAATATCCAAAAGCCTAGTGTATGAAGTCTTAACAGAGCTGGGTATTGTATATTGTCCAAGCACTAACACGAATTTGTTTTTTTTTCTCGTGGTTATGATGAATTATTTATTTATTTATTACTTATGTTATTACAATACAACAAGAACAAGTCTTATATTAAAGTATTGCTTAGTTGTTTGGCATATTTACAGATATTTAAATATTATTGTAAATTTAAACAAATTTAAAAATTATTAAAAACTAAAATAACAATAATAATAATAATAATAATAACGCATTCAGGTCCCAGGCTGAGTGGACCTAACCCTTCGAGCGTCAATTGCCTTATTTACTTATTGCACACAGCTGTTGCCTGAGATGGAGCTTGCATGGCATATATCCATTTGTTTTTATGCCGAAGGGAAGTCCACGTGGCAGTGTTTTTCACTTGTTGCATTGGACAGTCTGCTTGACTGTGTTTGTGAAATAAATTCATTTCACAAGAGCCTAGCTCATATTGAATTTGCACCTTAGAGCACAGGTGGATTTTTGCTTTAATTATTGTGCAAGACTCAAAGTCGGTGTTACTCATTGTCACGTATTGATTATTAACAGGACTTATGGCCATGAGAGGAGAACATGGCCTTATTGCTAAGGTGTGTTTTTAACCCAGTGCGGTATTGCGATGAGATTAAATATTTTAAATTGTTTTCGTTCAATCAATGGTAACGCGAAGCAGAATATCACGCTGTTTTTTGTTAGTCCTCCTTCGACCTTCATTAGTTTGTACAGTTGTAAAGTATCTTCTTGTTTCACTGGCAGTACCAATGATTAAGGGAGATGGAATCTCAGTTTTTCTATTTCCAGTTGTAGTTGCTGTGGCGTCAGAAGCAAATGATTTATAATGCCATGGTGACTGTTTGTTAAAATGTCAAATATACACGATTGCATGCGTTGTGAATTTGCGACTTGATTGTTAATTGCATGCGGAGCGATGAAAAAATGCGGATTATTTCTTCTTGTAGCTCGTTGCTGTCATCACGTATCCTGTTGCAGATTTGTACTATGTCACATTTTCCTTTAACTGTGTCTTGATCTGCATTGTTGATTGTAGAATCTATAATCAAGGTTTGATTTTTTAGAAGGTTTAATAGATAAGCCTCATTTTCTTTGACTTGTGAAATGGTTTGAGCCATTTGTTCAGCATATTCAGAATCCAATACTCCAAATAGTGACTGTGCGATATATAAAGAGCCCCTCTTTTGTGTCTTCTTCCAGAAAGTATTGTACTGTCATTATTAGCTCAGCTTTAGTATGTTGAAAAGAATTGGCAAGGTTTGTGCAAATTGCTTTTTGTTTAATTTTTTCACATAAATGGCCTAGCATTTCGGTTCCCTTTGAGAATATTTTTAACTCAGACCAAAATCATTTTAGACCATAATACAGGAAGAGCTGCCATTCTGTTGTAGACATTACCATTGACCCGATTCCTTCAAAATGTATCCCAAGTTTTCCAAACTGCTCATTTTGAATTTTTGCTCCTAGCACAAGGTGTACTAACATGAGAGTTTTGGCAATTGTGAGAATATTGTGGCTCATGGAAGACCGTCTACTTTTTCTAGTAATTCAGGTCTTTTCGTTTTGGTAATAGTGCTAATCGAGCAACTGGTCTTTTGAAAAGGCCTTTTGATGTTTTAACGTCCGCTACTCCAACCAGGCTATCATCTCCTTGACGTATGTTTACGATTCTACCCAGTAGCCTCTCTAACGTCTTCTCCCAGGCTTAACATTCATTTGTTCTGTTTTCCATTTGTGCCGATAATGTAGCTCGCATAAATACTCTCGCGACCATCGTCCTTCAAACTCCCTTCTCAGGTGTGTATTCAGTTTCCATCTATCTAGGAAGCTAATCCTGGTTGGTAGAGAACGTAAATCCACTTGTGCATTGTGTGGTTCCCTTATTACAATATGACCAGGAGTTAATGCACTTAGGTCATAGGGTTGTTTGACATTGGACTAATAGGCCTTGAATTTAGAATGCCCTCAATCTCTACTATCACGGTCTCAAGTTCTTCGTATGTTAATGATGCTGTTACAGTAGTTTTTACCAGCAAGTAATTTTACTGCTGCTTCCCAAATGCCACCGAAATGAGGTGCTCTAGGTGGTATAAAATGGAACGTGATCTTTCTGGATGTACATTCCTTATTATTTGCTTCGTTGGCCGAACTGGTATAAATTGCCTCTGAGAGTCCTCTGAGTTGATGCTTCGCACAAACGAAGTTAGTTACGTTGTCGCAATATAGGTTTTGACAGTGACCTAGGCTGTTTGTAAATCGCTTTACGGCACCTATGAAGGCTTCTGTAGTTAAATCTCTGACTAATTCAAGATGTACTGCTTTTGTAGCAAAACAGCCAAATACCGAAATACAAAATGGCCTGCAGAAATCAATGCTCTGGTGGTAGATTGCCCATAATTTGTTCTAGTACTATTGGTTTGGCATTGCAGTGCATTGCACACAATCAGTGTTTCGAAAAACTACTATTAGCAGTCATATTTTACTAACCAGTTCAACTTTTTTCAGTTACATGCTGAAAATAAACAACTAAACTCAGTTTTCTATTTTACGCCAACTGAAAATAGTTGAACTGAGCACACAACAACTAAAAACCAACTGAATTCAGTCTACTATTTTCAGCAGCAAAATGAACACACACGACTGAGTTTTGAGTTTGAAAGTTAACAGTACGCAACCAGTTTGTGTGCGTTTAGTAGACGTAGTTATGTTTTCTTAGTATCGTAAGAAAACTGAAATGTGACTGAATAATGTGAATAGGGTGGTTAAACAAAGTCGAAACTAAGCGTTCGTTTAGAATTTTATGTTGAACAAATTAACGACAAATGGGTATGTACATACTAAAGACGTGCACTAGTATATCCAACAGTATCGCAAAAACAGATATATAATGTACATACCAGTTACAGTTTAATTAGAAAATATAATTCATTGACTTGTAAAAATTATGAATGGAATTAAAATATGAATGCGTTCATAATTATTAAAAATATTTTACTGCATTCATTTCACCAAAAATTAATTCAAATCGAAATGCATGCCTATTGAATAAAAAATTGCTGAATGCATTCAGTTAATAAAAAACTAAACGAGCTGCAACTTACAGAATTCCTGCAATCATTCAGGTCATTTAAATGAGATAGAATACATTTACAATGAATAAACAAATTTATTTCTCCTAAAAATAAATTCAAATTTTCACGATTTCATAAAGAAAGTACCCGTTGAGACAGAAAGAAAACAGCAATATATAAAACCGTACATACAATTCTAGGAATTTTTATAGGCCTTTTGCTATTTGAAAAAAAGAAATGCCTTTTTGCTGTTGGGTGTATAAATTGACCTGCGTCCTTTTTTGAGAAGCTGCTGCAAAAAAATTAATATATAAACACAATAACAACAATACAAAATTAATCTACCTGTTGTTAACAAAACCTGAAAATTGAAAGGTTTCTGTTAGTTTTTTGCACATGTATTACACATGGGTTTTTTTAATAAATGATATTTCTTTAATTGATATACTTAAAGGGACTAAGAGCTCACATATGTATGTTATAAACTTTACTCGTGTAAGTTTTCTCGAAAACACCAATTTAAAATAATCTTATTTACGAATTAGAAGATAGACATTGATTATAATTTTGTTTAATTATTTTGTAAGTTATTGAGAGTACCTCCAGCTAAACCACACATTATTTCTAAGATCCCCACAGCTTCGTACAAAAAACGGCAAATAATGTCTATTTAATTCCTTGACCATAAAGTTAGGTAGGACAATTGTGGATCAGTGGCGGTTTCTTTATAACAAGCACAAATCCTTTAAATTCAAATTATTTATTATAACTGCAAACAAAATTCGCGAAAGAGAAACATGATATCTTTGAATTTTATGGGTGTGAAAACCCCAAACAAATTCTACCCAAGTAAGTTATTAACCGAATTTTAGTTTAATTATTAATAAAGTTCCAAGTTGAAAACAAATTCATGTAAACAAAAACTAATTATAAGTTAAATGTTTAACCCGCATGTAAGTAAGTTGAGTAGAATTACTCTAATTGTGTAGTACCATTTTAATTTTTAAACAATTAAAAAAAAAACAGCCAGAAAATTTTTAAACAATTAAAATTAATTAAATACACATTACACAAGACATTTGCAATCAGTCTTTCTATTCATACCTACTACACAACCATGACAATACATATATTTTTTTGTTGAAAAGAGAAAAAAAACTGTGTACAAATACACAATTATACTATTCAGTCAGATTATCCACACACAATTTCAGTTGTGTTGCGTTACTAAAAAAAGATAATTACGTCTGCATAACACACATTACCCGGCTTTTAAGTTGCGTGTTGTTTATTTGCAAACTCAAAACTCAGCCGCTGTGTATCCGTTTTGCTGCTTAAAATAGTAGAATGAATTCAGTTGGTTTTTAGTTGTGTGTGTGCTCAGTTCAACTATTTTAAGCAGTAAAATTGTTGAAAAAAACTGGAACTATTTTTAGTTCAGTCGCCAGTCAAAAAAATTTTTGGTGCTGCTGAATTTTAAACCCTGCACACAATGCTGTACAATTTGTACAAATTGATCGTGCTGCCGATTTCCCCTTAACTGGCCAATATTTTTGTCCTACATATGCCAATAACGCTTGGGGACCACAGTGTCGATTTTTTACATGTACCATTTGCATTAGTAACTTTGATATCGGACAGTTAGGGCGATCTCAGTTTGTTGGTTCAACTTTCTAGCATTGTTGACAAATCTCAGCATGTAACCCATAATTCGCTGTAGTGTGAGAAATGAACCCTTGTGTTGGATTTTGTAAATCGTGCTTGCTAAACTGTCACTTGCTGTAGTAACTGCAACCGTCCATTTTCTCGAATATCGCTAGTTCTTTGGAGTATCTTGAAGGCCACATTTCTTCTTTTCCATGTTAAAAGATTGGCCCATATACCCATAACGTGCATGCTGCTAATTTTCTCGGGGCTAGACCGCGTGTAAAGACTACAGCAGATTTTTTTTAACCTACATGTTGCCATGGTTCAGGCATTGATATTTCTTGTATTGCCGCTATTCTATTGGCGATAAATGTGATATGAGGATAACTGGGAATTGATCCAAGCCAAAACAATTTCTGAATCATTCCAGAAGTATGTGGGTGTGTTCTCGAGTTTTAGATCTCTTTTTACTCTCATTGTTAGCTGAGCACTTAACACAGCAGCGCAAAGCTCCAGACGTGGTAAAGTTTGCCGTTTTAACGGTGCTATGCGTGATTTCGCACAAAGTAGCCTCACTAGACTTGCCTGTCCTTTATTATTGATCGAATATAAATGGCCGCTTCATATGCCTTCTCTGAGGCGTCAGCGAATGCATGAATCTGTAAATTTGAAGGTACATGTCCTTTAAAGACATGTCGTAAAAGTTTAAGATTGCTTACTTCTTCTAATTTATTGCGGAAGGTCATCCACCGCGTATGAAGTTCAGTTGGTAGTGCCTCATCCCACGCCAATTTTTCTTGCCACAGCTCTTGAATAAATATTTTCGCAGTGACGATATTTGGTGATAATATCTCTAAAGGGTCGAATATTCTGGCTAACTCTGAGCAAATTTTTCACTTGGTAATACGGTTCATCTCTCCTACACACACCTTTACACAGAATTTTTCCTGCCTTAGCATCCATGTTAAGCCCAGCGTTTTTACTGGTTGGCTATTTTTGAAGTCAATATCAACTTCCAATTCTTCTTTTTCTGCGATATTTTGAATTAGTTGGGGATGGTTTGCGCTCCACTTCTGCAATTTGAGGCCATGTTTTTTCAAGATATCAATTAGCTCTCGTTAAATTGTCATTACTGTGTTTACTCTGCCAGCTCCACCGATTCCGTCATCTACGTAAAAGTTTTCCAGCAGAAAATGAGCTTCGTACGGATACAATGACATGTATTTTTTGCCTATTTTTTCCAAGCATATTGTATCCGAATATGGTGCAGCTCGCATTCCATGTGTAATTATATCTAATTGATGATATTTTATTGGTTTGTCTGGACTCGTTCTCCAGATAATGCTTTGAAATCTTCTATCTTCTGGATGCACGAGCATTTCACGCTACATTTTCTCAACGTCTACAGTGAAAGCAAAACGGGGTAGTCTAAATCTAAGTAAAATAGAAAAAAGTTCGCTTGCACTGTGGGCCCAATGTGCATTAGGTCGTTTAACGATAAGCCAGATGACGTTTTGGATGATGCATGAAACACCACTCGTAATTTAATTGTTCAACTCTCTGGTTTAATATGCAGTGGTGAGGAATGAAGTTGGTCGGCTTAGCTATTCTATTTATATCTATTGGGCTCATGTGGCTTTTGATATCTGGAGACTTTGACAATCTACGTTCTGATGCCAGAAATCGGTTGAAAGTTATACTGTGTGATTCACCAAGCGCATCAGTTTTTTCGCAGAACGGAAGTCTTACTATGAATCTTCCATCATCACCCATGGTGTGTGTTTGTGTGAAATGGTCTTCGCACTGTCTTTCTGTAGTAGACAAACTTTTGTCTGTTGTGCTTATGTGGTCTAACTCCCAGAGTTGAGCGATAGCTTCCTCTAAGCTAGCCTCATTGTCGGTGCATACTCTACAGGCTGCAGTAGATACTCATCTCCATCAACTCTGCCTGCGATGACCCATCCTAGTATAGTATTTTGTAAAGTAGGCAACTTATTGTCCAATTTGATCTGCCCAATTGACAATAGTTGATGAAAGAATCTGCTTCCAACAAAACATCAATTTTGTTCGGACGATTAAATTTGGGGTCTGCAAGAGTAATGTTTTTCGGTATGGGCCAATTGTCGATATTGATTGCTTGTAACGGTTGTGGTGAATAATATGGGGTAGAACGGCTGCCTCAAGCCTCGTGGTAAAGTGGTTGATTCGTGAATGTATAGCGGTTGATTCGTGAATGTAAAGCGACTTTTACTCGCTGTTTTGTTTGAGTGTTGTTAGATGCAATTCCATTTATCAAGGTTGAAGTTGCCTTAGGATGAATTCCCAAGCGTTTGAGTAAACGCTCGCTGGCAAAATTCAATTGTGATCCTGAATCTAGAATAGCTCTACAATTGACCTCTGTTTCATTTGCCTCCACGGTGCAGTGCTCAGGAGAATGTAGCCATTGGCACTAGAGTGTTTATATGCAGTAAGTGTTGCGGCATTCTGGCTGTCTTGTAGTGTTTTTGGCACACCTGATTCTTCGTCTACTTTAATGCGGTTGATGTTGTTTGTATTCTGGGTTTCAAGTTGTATTTTTTATTGCATTTTATGCAGCTTCTTAATGTGCAAACTTTTGGCACTGTGGCCGGGTTTTAAATAGTTAACACAGTATTTTTGTTTTAAGATGAATTGAAGACGTTCTACTGTTGATAACTGAAAAAACTTCTTACATGCAAACAAAGGGTGTTTTCCATTTTTAAACATGGTAAGTAATCCAATGCCTTTACTTTCAGATGTAACTTACTCGCACACCTTAGCCCTGAATTCAGGTGATTTCTGTATTGTATCCACTGACTTTAAATACCTTTTTCAAGAAGTCCAAAAAATTTTTGATTGTGGGAAGTTCTCGTGGCTGTGACTGTTCGGGTGGCTTAATCCAGCCATTTCAGCAGTAGATGCAACATTAGTGAGGCCAACGTTGTAGTGTCTATTTTTAAGTTTTTGAGCGCTAAAAAATACTCCTCTGTTTTGGCATGCAATAGCTTATAGTTGTCGTGTACTGTTCTAGAAGGTTCAACCAGCTCTTGAACCAACTTGTTAACCAACAATCTTTTGTTGTTATAGCGGTCTACTATCATCGCCCATGCGGCGTCAGAATTTTCTTCCGTGGCAGAAACTTTTTTATAATCGTTGCAGCCTCCCCTACCAAATGTGTTTAAGATACCATATTTTGTGTACCTTAGGAATTTGTTGGCATATGATCAGTAGCGAAAATAAATGTTAAAATTTTTGCCACTTCATATAGTTGCCATCAAATTTTGGTAATGTAATTTTAGGGATTGGAATCGATTCCGACTGAGTTTGTGGTTGTGCCATTGCTGATTCGCTCTGGCAGCTTCTCAAATCCCTGCGGAATTTGCCTTCTAAGGTTCCATATTGTAACCCTGTTGCTTAGGGCAGTCACATACTTACGATATTTGGACGTTAAGTTCTTCGATGTTTTTCCACAATTTTGAAGCACTTTGCTTTTATTGATTCGTGAGACGTTCTTTTAATAGTCCTTCCAACGATACCATCATTGCTGCTTGCCTCCGCATTAATTTCATAAGTTTACCTGACTCTGCTGACTCTAAGGGATTTACCTGCTCCTCTTGCTGAAGCCCCTTGGTTGAGGTTTGTGGCACTTCAAGAATTGATGACTGAAATAGGTCCCTGTATTGGTAAACAAAATTTAATATAGCATTATAGTAGCCGTTGGTGAAATAATCTTGGTCCAGTGGTGGATTTTCCAACAAACGTTTTTGGTTATTATTCGCTTTAAATGCCGACCATTCTTTGTCTAGGGTTCTGATCTTTTCCTGAAAATAGCTGATGTTTTGTTTTCTTGCGATTGTATCGTTTTTGAAATTGTGGACAAGAATCTCAATTCTATCGCCGATATCCTTCTATTGGTTGACGAGTTCTTCGAAGGATGCCATTGCTTGTCTGAGAAAATCACGTCCGGGTCACCAAAAATGTTAATTTGACTCGTTTGTCAACTTTGGATTAACAATAACTGGCACCTTGACTGAGTTGCTACAATATTAAATTTGTTGGTCAATTTCAGCACTTAAACTGAATTGACTGGAATATTTTAACTTTGTTGTTCAATTTCAGCACTTAAACTGAATTGAACGGAAATATAAGACTGCAGGTGATTTATTCTTAAGCAAAACAAAGAGTTATTTTATTATTTAAATTTTCAAGCTTAAAAGTGCAGTGTTGACTATTCAATAAATTCCTGGACAAGTACTCACGCAAATAATTAAATTAAATGTAATAAATGTGTAGTGTTGTGTGTGTGTATCCCATCAGTCACTGGTGCATACACAATGTAGTGTGTCTCACTGGTCATTGACGCAAGTACAATGCATAAAACAAGTCAATAACAGGGTATTGGATAACCAACACTTATCGTCATATGCTTTGTGCTGAGTTATCAGTAATTGAGTGACACACTTTGTATTGAGTGCATTCTATTGTAGTTGCACTACGATTGGTTGGGATCAATTTGTAATTCAACTCCTTTGGATTTCCATGGTGCCGACAGAGACAAATGTAATATTGCAATAAGCTAGAATAAGTTAGAGAGACTAAGTTTCATTCTCATAAGTAGTATATAAGACCTTGTAAATTTAAATAAAAGGCAGAAAAACTGATTAAACAGAATTGGCCTAACTTCCTTGTTTAAATGCGCATAACACATCTGACAGTTCCTTTAAACGCCTTGACATCAAGATGATCCCCGTACAGCTGTATAAAAACAGAACTGTGCTATAGGAAAAAGTTAAACAGTTCAAACCTTACATGGCGATCCTGCCAAACACGGCAAATTATTTTACATTTTTGACCACATGGTCAACCCGGACCATTTCTGAGAAATCAGCAATACATGTCCGCAGAAATATACGAAATTGTATCCCGCTGGGTAAATACCTGGAGCAATATCATCCAGAACAAGTTCCGGAGTCAACACCAGTATACGAGCCCACCCCACTAACAGCAGGCCCTAAAGCTGTCAGTATAGAGGAATACAAAAAAAGGACGGGAAGAAAAAAGGACCAGTACCAACAAATTATCGCAAAAAAGAAGAAATGCGCTGGGAAAAACTTCCATAAGAAAAAGAAACTAGCAATACTATACTATGAGTTAACCATAGCAGATACCACCAAAAAAATAAACCTAAAAAGAAAAATAAAGAAAACTAAATTAACTTGATTTAAAAACAATAGACTTAAATATATAAATGTTTTTTTGACCTTTTTAATTAAAATACCAGCAACAAAAAGAATAAACTTTAAGGCTGATACTGATAATGTTGCGCAATGTTATAGACATTTAGTGCATAAAAAATAATTAACATTTGAGAGTATATGATTGCTTGTAACATTTCTATCGTGAAAGTTTATGTTAATGTATTTGTATTAAGTTTTTTAAAATTTTTAAATAATTTAAATGTTTTCTGTTTTTTAAATTTTTATAAGAATGTAAATGTTTAAAATTTTTGATTTATTTTACTTGAATGTTTTTTGAGTTTTAAATTTATAAGAATGTAAATTTTAAATATTTGAGTTTTTTGTCGTTTGGTTTTTGTTTTTTCTGTTTTTGTTTGAAAAAATAATTTCATTTTAATTTTGTTATTTAAAAAAAAAAAAAAGAAAATCTAATTTTTTGTTTCCTGTTTCCTGATGATGCCACCCAAAGGTGTGGCGAAATATTGAAAATATAAATAAAAATTTTTTATTATTTATAAAACTGACCTAGTGCTTAATAAATTAGAAAAAAAAAACAATAGACTTAATCTAGGAAAATGACGTGGTGGAAAAACATTTTAAAAACCATCCCAGCGTTGTTTGCAGCATACGAAGTAGGCAAACACTAAAATGAACAAGACAAAAACAACAAAATTATAGAATACATGAAACCAGATATACAGTATTGTTAAGGGCAGGCTCGTTTGCCTTCCTCAACTACTAGATTAAGGATAACTTAGTGGTGCACTAAGTTATTTGTTGCTTTTAATTATCCAGGTGGTACACCAGGATAATGTTGTTAAGCTGTATAGTTTTGTTGATTTGTCTAGGTGGTACACCAAGACAATGTAACTTCAAAAATAGTGTGAACACAACGACTGACAATATGCAAGTGACAAAATTTATTTGGATTTCTTTGGTATTTAAATAAAATAATATTAACAAAAAAGTAAAAAAGAAAAATGCATTATAAACTAAATTAAAATAATAAAATTAATTGTAAACATGCCGAAAAACGTTCATAACTTTCTGTACTTAATTCTTTTTCCACCATTAGCCAAAAAGAAATATTGTATTTCATTAAATACTTTAAAATTATTTTCCCACTGTAAGGCAGTGTAGTACAAGGATTGTATTACATAACTGTCTGGCTAATAATTTAAATAGGCAAATTATTTTCCCACTATTAGTCAGTGTAGAGGTGATATTAAGTTTCACAAATACCTGGTCACTTGAACAGGTATGTGAATTTTTATTCTAGCCTTGAATTATGCTGACGCAGTAAATCTCACGCATTGCTTGACAAATGTGGGAAATAACAAAAAATTAAATTTATGTTAGCCTTGAATTATGCTGACGCAGTAAATCTCACGCTTTGCTTGAAAAATGTGGAAAATAACAAAAATTAAATTTAAGGTTTAATTCCATAAAGATTTGTTTTTATTTTGCTATGAAAATCAAATGATCATTAGCATGATGATCATCATGATAATGATCATGATAATTATTTTGATAGTGATCATGACAATGATCATGATAATGATCATGATAGTGATCATAATAATGATCATGATAATGATCATGATAATGATCATGATATTGATCATGATAATCATCATGATAATGTTCATGATAATGATCATGATAATAATCATGATAGTGATCATGATAATACTCATGATAATGATCATGGTAGTGATCATGATATTGATCATGATAGTGATCATGTTAATGATCATGATAATGATCATGTTAATGATTATGATAATGATCATGATAATGATCATGATAGTGATCACGATAATAATCATGATAGTGATCATGATAGTAATCATGATAATGATCTTGATAATGATCATTATAATGGTCATGATAATGATCATGATAATGATCATGATAGTGATCACGATAATAATCATGATAGTGATCATTATAATGATCACGATACTGATCATGATAATAATCATGACAATGATCATGATAATGGTCATGATAGTGATCATAATCATAATAATGATCATGATAATGATCATGATAATGATCATGGTAGTGATCATGATATTGATCATGATAGTGATCATGCTAATGATCATGATAATGATCATGTTAATGATTATGATAATGATCATGATAGTGATCACGATAATAATCATGATAATGATCATGATAATGATCATGATAATGATCATGATAATGATCATGATAGTGATCATGATAATGATCATGATAATGATCATCATAATGATCATGATAATGATCATGATAATGCTCATGATCATTATAATAATCATGATAATGATCATGATAATGGATCATGATAGTGATCATCCTAATGATCATGATAATGATCATGTTAATGATTATGATAGTGACCATGATAATGATCATGATAGTGATCACGATAATAATCATGATAGTGATCATGATAATGATCACGATAATGATCATGATAATGATCACGATCATGATAATGATCATGATATTGATCATGATAATGATCGTGCTAATGATCATGATAATGATCATGATAGTGATCATGATAATGATAGCGATCATAATAATGATCATGATAGTGATCATGATAATGATCATGATAATGTTCATGATAATGATCATGATAATAATCATGATATTGATCATGATAATGGTCATGATAGTGATCATGTTACTGATCATGATAATGATCATGATAATGATCATGATAAAAATCATGATAATGATGATGATAGTGATCATGATAATGATCATGATAGTGATCATGATAATGATCATGATAGTGATCACGATAATAATCATGATAGTGATCATGATAATGATCACGATAATGATCATGATAATGATCACGATCATGATAATGATCATGATATTGATCATGATAATGATCACGATAATGATCATGATAATGATCATGATAGGGATCACGATAATAATCATGATAGTGATCATGATAATAATCACGATAATGATCATGATAATGATCACGATCATTATAATGATCATGATATTGATCATGATAATGGTCATGATAGTGATCATGATACTGATCATGATAGTGATCATGATAATGATCATGATAATGTTCATGATAATGATCATGATAATAATCATGATATTGATCATGATAATGGTCATGATAGTGATCATGTTACTGATCATGATAATGATCATGATAATGATCATGATAAAAATCATGATAATGATGATGATAGTGATCATGATAATGATCATGATAGTGATCATGATAATGATCATGATAGTGATCACGATAATAATCATGATAGTGATCATGATAATGATCACGATAATGATCATGATAATGATCACGATCATGATAATGATCATGATAATGATCATGATCATAGTAATGAGCATGATAATGATCATGATAATGATCATGATAGCGATAGTGATCATGATAATGATCATGATAATGTTCATGATAATGATCATGATAATGATCATGATATTGATCATGATAATGGTCATGATAGTGATCATGATACTGATCATGATAGTGATCATGATAATGATCATGATAATGTTCATGATAATGATCATGATAATGATCATGATAGTGATCATGATAATGATCATGATCATAGTAATGAGCATGATAATGATCATGATAATGATCATGATAGCGATCATAATAATGATCATGATAGTGATCATGATAATGATCATGATAATGTTCATGATAATGATCATGATAGTGATCATGATAATGTTCATGATAGTGATCATGATAATGATCATGATAGTGATCACGATAATAATCATGATAGTGATCATGATAATGATCACGATAATGATCATGATAATGATCACGATCATGATCATGATAGCGATCATAATAATGATCATGATAGTGATCATGATAGTGATGATGATAATGTTCATGATAATGATCATGATAGTGATCACGATAATAATCATGATAGTGATATTCATAGTAATCATGATAATGATCATGATAATGATCATGATTAAAATCATGATAGTGATCATGATAATGATCATGATAGTGATCATGATAATGATCGTGCTAATGATCATGATAATGATCATGATAGTGATCATGATAATGATCATGATAGCGATCATAATAATGATCACGATAGTGATCATAATAATGATCATGATAGTGTTCATGATAATGATCATGCTAATGTTCATGATAATGATTATGATAATGATCATGATATTGATCATGATAATGGTCATGATAGTGATCATGATACTGATCATGATAATGATCATGATAATGATAATGATCATGATAATGATCATGATAGTGATCATGATAATGATCATGATAATGATCATGATAATGTTCATGATAATGATCATGAGAGTGATCATGATAGTCATCATGATAATCATCACGATAGTCATCATGATAATGATCATGATAGTCATCATGATAATGATCATGGTAGTCATCATGATAATGATCATGATAGTCATCATGAAAATGATCATGATAATGATCATAATAGTGATCGCGATAATAGTCATTATCATGATCATTATCATGATCACTATCATGATCATTATCATGATCACTATCATGATCATTATCATGATCATTATCATGATGACTATCATGATCATTATCATGATGACTACCATGATCATTATCATGATGACTATTATGATCATTAACATGATGACTATCATGATCATTATCATGATGACTATCGTGATGATTATCATGATGACTATCGTGATGATTATCATGATGACTATCGTGATGATTATCATGATGACTATCATGATCACTCTCATGATCATTATCATGAACATTATCATGATCATTATCATGATCATTATCATGATCACTATCATGATCATTATCATGATCATTATCATGATCAGTATCATGATCATTATCATGATCAGTATCATGATCACTATCATGATCATTATCATGATCACTATCATGATCATTATCATGATCATTATTATGATCGCTATCATGATCATTATCATGATCATTATCATGAACATTATCATGATCATTATCATGATCACTATCATGATCATTATCATTATCAAAAAAAAATCATAAAGAATTAACATATTGCGACCCCAAGGGGATCGGCAACATAAATGGGACGTGCAAATGAACGATTCTCGGCGAGTCGAGCTTAAGTGGCCTAAGGTGTGGGTTCCAAGGAAATATTCCATGTAGACATCGGTGACGGCTATGGTGCTGTGGATAACGGGTTGAGTTTTCTTTTTAGTATTTGTTTTACTATTAGGCTAATTATCAGTAGGACAATTAGAGCCAAGCCCACATAGCTGATGGTTAAACTGTGAACCTTATGATGTAATGCTGTCGTTGGTAACTCTTGTAATTGGGCCCTTACTTCCTCCTGCAAGCGGGTTATGTTGTCAATAGTTGAAAGATATGGCAGGGGTTGTGTTAGCTTCTTCACATTTTGCACTAAATGGGAGTATGATATCCCATTGCTTGTATAGGATGGATGGAAAATTGATGTGATAGTTTTGTGGCCGTATATGGTGATCCCCTCGTTTTTCGTTGTGCATCCTACTGAGAGCGTAAGCATGCCAGTTCCTTCCACTAGTTGAGAACTACTTTCTCCTTTACACACTGTGCTTAGTTTAAGTGGCTGTTGAGTTGCGAGCATACAGTTTTGCTGCCGATTAACTCTATGTTGCAAGTTAAGTCAGATTCATTATTGAATAAATGAATTTCACAGCGACAGATTGAAGAACCTTTATAATATGTAGCTTGAATGTTCGGACATAGAAAGGTATCGTGCTCAAGTGTGTTGCAGTCCAGATAGCAACTAAAGAATTATCTATAAGTTGCGGAACCGGCGTAATATAAAATAAATCGTATTCATTCTGATGTGATAATGGGATGGTTAAGGTGCAGATAATGTGTTGGTTTGAAATTGATGCGTGAGCTGTTACTATACCATACAAATGAATGATATCTGTGACTGTTAAAGTTAGATCAGCTGGAAGTTTGGCTTTTATATTATCAATTTCAGCAGAAAATTGTTGTGGAGTTAGTAGAATTGGGCTTATTCGACCATGATAAGTGTCAGCTACCAAATTGATGCATGCATTTTTTGCAAATTATCAGTAACAATAAGTAATTGGACGATTAGAGAGAGGGTGATCTGCGATCGATGATTATTGTCATTATTTGTCAAGTTCACGAGTTGGCTTATTTTGAAATTGATTTTTTTCGAAGGTGGTTTGCGTACGGTTTTCAGATTGTTTCATAAGATTAAGAGTAGAATCTAGAAACGACGTTTGATTCCGTAGAAGACTATGCAAGTAGTCTTCAGTGGATTTCATATTATTAATAGTATTGGTCATTTCTTCTGCATATTTTGAATCAAGGACTCCAAACAAGGAATTCGCTACGTTCCCAACGATGTCTATTGCTCCTCGCTTTTTTCTTCTTGTGAGTCCTTCTAGACCAGACTCCATTTCGTTCTTGACATTTTGGAAATGGGTTAGTAAACCATCGCAATGATTATTGAAGGATGGGTTATTGCACGCCTTTTTCAAGGCAGATGTTCCCTTAATTAAAAGCTTCAATTCTTTATAGAAAGGTGCCAGTTCAAAATAAATAAGAAGTTTCCATTCTGCTATAATTGGTTTAACTTGACCAATATTTTCAAAATGTAAGCCAGGATTGCTAGTGATCTGCGTAAAAGCTACTTGTTGGCATACAACAAATGGAAAGAATAGTGCTAGGAGCATCAACAGGCTTGTTGGTGATAACGCACAACGTTTTCGCGGTGGTGCATCTTTATTTGCGTCGTTTCGAGAACTGCTTCTCTTTGCTATTGAGTCGTAATCCGTTACTTTGTTGTCGTTGGTCACTATTGGTGACTCTAGTAGAAGAGGTGCCAGTAGGTGAATTGCTCGCTTAATGATACCGTTAGGTGTTTTGACATCTGCTGTTCTGACAACTCCGTCTGGACCGGGATGTATCTCGATTATCTTTCCGAGACGCCATGTCATGACCGGTGAGTTTTCCTTTATTATGACTATAGTTCCTAGTTGCAGATTTGGGCACTTAGTTTGCCATTTATTCCGTTGCTGAAGCTCGTTGAGATATTCCTGAGACCACCGTCTCCAAAATTTATGTTTTATTTGCGATACTAATTCCCATCGTTTGGCAAGTGTTTTTGAAGTTGATTGTGCAGTTGCGTCAACTTCTGCCGTAAAGGGTTCACCGATCAAGAAATGACCAGGCGTAAGTGCAGCCTCGTCATTTGGACTGCTCGACAATGTCGCAATTGGTCTTGAATTGAGAATTTCTTCGACTTCTATTATCACTGTTTCCATTTCTTCATAACTCAGAGATGCATTTGCTATTTCCTTTACCAGTAACCGTTTGGCGGATTTGACTGCAGCTTCCCATAGTCCACCAAAATGCGGGGCTCGAGGCGGAATAAAGTGGAAACTGATGCTTTTACTGGCACACTCTCGTTGGATTTTGTCTTGAGCAGTAATAGCGAATATCGCAGTTGACAACTCTGCTAGTTGATTCCGAGCTCCCACAAAATTGGTTGCGTTATCACAATAAAGATGCTGACAGTGACCTCTCCGACTTATAAATCTCTTAAGAACCCCAATAAAGGCATCGGTTGTAAGGTCCGTTGCAAGTTCTAAATGAACTGCTTTGGTCGCAAAGCAACAGAAAACCGCAATGTACGCCTTTTGGGGTCGTTTTCCTCTAGATTTGAAATGAACCCATATCGGGCCGCAGTAGTCAACACCTGAATTAATAAACGGTCGTGCTGGCGTTACTCTTCCTTCTGGTAAATTTCCCATGATCTGCTGAAGAAGTTTTGGTTTCGATCTTGCACATTGGACACATTTATGAACAGTTTCTCTAGCCAGTTTTTTGCCTTTGATGGGCCAAAAACGTTGCCGTACGATAGCAAGGAGTGCGCTAGGACCGCAATGTTTATTTTTCTTGTGTATCGACTCAAATATCAGTCTGCTTATTGTATCATTATAGGGTAGTAGCATAGGATGTTTGGCATCAAAAGACAATGAGGATGCTTCTAATCGACCCCCCACCCTTACAAGGTTATGTTCATCTAAAAATGCTGATAAGCTTTTAATTTGGCTCGATGCTTTAAGTTCTCTTTGCCGTTGTAGCTGCTGAATGTCTTCTCTGAATGTACACTGTTGGGTAATTCGAACAATAATGATGAGGGCGTCGTGAATTTAGAAAGGTGTAAGATTTCGCTGGGTTTGCCGTTCTGCATTGATAGTTTTGGCATTTTTGATAAACCTGAGAATATATCCCATGATGTGTTGAAGCGTATTTAATGAATTTCTGTAGTTGATGTTGTGCAGAAAGTTTTCATTATTGATGGCAAATAGTGAATTATAGGGGTTTTGTTTCTGTTCACTGATCATCACATCAGAGCTTAAACAAAAGGAAGGAGGCCAATGTTTCTCGTCTCCATGGAGAAAGAATGGCCCATATATCCAGTTGGGTGTATGCTGTAACTGATGTGGATCCAGGCCTCTAGACAGTATGTCTGCTGGGTTATTTTTAGAACTCACATGCCGCCATTGCTCGGGTACCGTGCTGTCTTGAATTGAAGCGATTCGGTTTGCAACAAATGTATGAAACGAGGAAGATCTTGAATTTATCCATGCCAAGACTATTTTCGAATCGGTCCAGTAGAATGTGGGCGTCGTATTCATGTCCAAATCCAGCTTGACCTTTGCGGCTAAGTTTGCGCCCAACTGAGCAGCGCCCAATTCTAACCTTGGGAGTGTTTGCTGTTTGAGAGGGGCTATACGTGATTTCGCACATAGCAAGTATACGATGACCGTTGTATTTGGTAGAAGTGTTCTGAAATATATTGCAGCTCCATATGCCTTTTCGGATGTATCTGTAAACAAATGAATTTGTGTCTTGCCAGGAACAACTCCCTTATAGATATGTCGATACACTTGAAAGGTTTCAAGTTTATTTAGATTACTACGAAAATTTCGCCAGTGTGAATCAAATTCTGACGGCACCGCCTCGTCCCACGAAAGATTCAAAGTCCATAATTCCTGGACAAATATTTTTGCTCTGACTACTACTGGGGACAGTAGCCCGAGTGGGTCAAAGATGCGCGCTAAGTCCGACGTAACTGTTCTTTTAGTCACCGCCTTGATTGGTTGTATGTTTACCTTTATTTTAAGCAGGTCATCTTTCGGTAGCCACACTAGTCCTAACGTTTTTGTATAATCCGCTTCGTCTGTTGAGAAGTCAAGATTGACTTCTTGATCACCACTGGGGATATTTCGAAGCAGTTGGGTATGATTAGCGCACCAATTTCTTAAATGGAATCCATACTTAGCCATGACATGTTGTAGTTGGCGTTGAGTTTCTAAGGTTGTGTTTAAACTATCGGCTCCACCTAATCCATCGTCGACGTGAAAATTCTCTTCGATAAACTTTGTGGCGAGCGGAAATTGGATTTTATTGTCATGGCTTATTTCCTTCAAGCACTTGATTGCCAGATATGGAGCTGGCCTGGTGCCATATGTGACTGTATTTAATTGAAAATAACTGATGGGTTCAGAAGTATTATTTCGCCACAGAATTATCTGGTACTGACAGCCGAAATCGTAAGAGAACCGTAAACAGATCATTTTGTAGTGGTGGCCCGGTATACAAAATATCATTTAATGATTTTCCTGACGCTGTTTTTGCAGAAGCATCGAAGACCACCCTAAGTTTAGTAGTGCTGCTTTCAGGTCGTAAATCGCAATGATGAGGGATAAAGTATTTATGCCCCTTTAGTTCGTCTATTTGGATTTTCGACATGTGCCCCATCGTTTCATACTCTGTCATAAATCGCACATATTGCTCCTTCAGTGAAGCGTCCTTTGACAATCGACGTTCTAGTGAGAGGAATCGGTTGAAGGCAATACCATGTGAAGCTCCCAATAACGATGTTTCAGCAGAGAATGTTAGCCAGTTTGATTTGTCCTATAGCAAGTAACTGGTGGTAATATACCGCCCCTAACAAAATGTCTATTTTGTCTGGACGATTAAAGGTCGGGTCAGCCAATACTATATTGTTGGGAATCGACCACTTATCTATTGTGAGGAGTTGAGCGGGTTGTGGAGAGATTATTTGTGGTAATACAAATGCCTCTAGCCGGGTTGAGAAATTGTTGAATCGGGAATGAATCGTAATGTTGACTCGGTGTTGTACCTTGGTGCGATTTTTTCCAATGCCGTTGATAGAAATTGAGGTAGCCCTTGCTGGAAGTTCTAGACGTCTGACTAATCTCTTCGTAATGAGGTTGACTTGTGAACCCGAATCGAGAATTGCCTTGCATTCAGTTCTACACCGTTCGCCTTGACCTTTACTAATGCTGTTCCTAGTAAAACATAGGGTCCTGTTTTTACGGAATTTACAGCCATGCTTTCAGCTTCTTCTGTTGGTGTATTGATAAAGAAGCCGCACTTTCTATTGGGGGGTTATTAAATGTAACTAATTCTTTGGTTGACTCAGTTTCCTTTTTTGGCTTGCTACGTTTATTTGAAATTAAATTTACTTGTGGTGTTGGTTCCAAATGAACGAGGGTGTGATGCCTTTTTCCACATTTCTGGCAGCGGCCTGAAGTGGTGCATTGTTTAGTTAAATGGTTACCATTAAAACAGTTAACACATAATTTATGCTTATGTACTAGGTTAAGTCTGTTTGTCGGGCCTAGTTGGATGAACTCCTTGCATCGATATAATGGATGAGTGTCTTGCTTGCAACCTATGCATCGTCGGTTATCGTTTCGGGGTTGTGCTGTAAGCGTGCATGTTTTGCTTGTAGGAACTGTTTTTTCTTTGTATCCCATTGCCTCAAGAGTGTGGAAATAATTCTCGAGGAAGGTAAGAAACTGGCTAATTGTTTGCAGATCCTTTGGGTTGGAAATCGATTGTTCGTATTGAGTATGCACGGTTTTGTACACCTTTTTAATAAGTATATGCATTAAAAGAGGATCCCAGGACGAAATTTGGAGTCCCATATTGGAGAGAGCTGCCAAACATTCCTTCGTTGTATCGTGCAATCGCTTAATAGCACCTAATGTAAATGCGCCAGATGGTTGGTCAAGTAGCCTTTGAACCGCTGTGGCCACCATTATTCTTTTGTTGTTATATCGATCCCGCAGCAGTAGCCAAGCAGCTTCATAATTTTCTGCCGTAATAGCGAGATGATTAATCAAGTTTGCTGCTTCACCGTTGACGTTGCTCTTTAGATACCACATTTTATGAACGTCAGACATCTGTTGTTCATGAACAATCCTTTTAAAGAGGTCAGAGAATGATGACCACTTCATATAATCACCATCGAACTTGGTTATGGTGATAGTGGGTAATGGTAAAGTAGGTGGTCTAGCCATGGTTTCTCTGGTTGATTGAGGGTGTTGATTATTGGCTGTGGTGAGCTGGATGATTGCTGACTGGGAAGCTTGTTCGAGGTGAACATATTTGGCTGAATCATAACCAGCGATGTTCGGGTCGGGATATTTATCCAATACCTCATCATTAAGCCCTTCTAGTTGCTGCCATAATTGGCTTATTGTGGCTCTTTTTACCTCATAATAGGAGCTATCTTGACCAGCTTGCACACTAAGGCCTTCTAACTGTCGAGTTAGAGCTGCCATTTTTCCGAGAGACCGACTAATTAAACCATCGTGACCACCTGCAGCACCAGATGTTTTCGGTACACATGCTACAACTACTTGCGGTTGATCCTTTTTCACAGTATTAGATTCTGCCCCTTGATTTTCAAGCTCATGTTCCATTATGTTTATGTACTTAAGCGCCAACGCCTGAATTCGAGTATAGTAGTCGGATGTGAAGTACTCATCGGATGTATCTAGGTCCTTTAAGCCGCGCAACTCATTATCTGCATTGTCGAACTCTGTCCATGCTGTTTTCAAACGGGACAGTCGCTCCTGATAATAGGTTGCTGTTTTCCGACTGGCTGAGTCCTTGGTGAAATTCCGAACAACGGTGGCAATATATTCCCCAGTTTCCTTCAGCTGGCGGAGAAGTTTTTCTGATCCCTTTTCCATGGTGGTTATGTTAACGCTTATGGGGTTTGATTTGGTGAAGTTTTCCGGTTGTGTTCTAAATCCGGAGTCCTGTCACGGTCGCCAAAAATGTTAAGGGCAGGCTCGTTTGCCTTCCTCAACTACTAGATTAAGGATAACTTAGTGGTGCACTAAGTTATTTGTTGCTTTTAATTATCCAGGTGGTACACCAGGATAATGTTAAGCTGTATAGTTTTGTTGATTTGTCTAGGTGGTACACCAAGACAATGTAACTTCAAAAATAGTGTGAACACAACGACTGACAATATGCAAGTGACAAAATTTATTTGGATTTCTTTGGTATTAAAATAAAATAATATTAACAAAAAAGTAAAAACGAAAAATGCATTATAAACTAAATTAAAATAATAAACTTAATTGTAAACATGCCGAAAAACGTTCATAACTTTCTGTACTTAATTCTTTTCCCACCATTAGCCAAAAAGAAATATTGTATTTCATTAAATACTTTAAAATTATTTTCCCACTGTAAGGCAGTGTAGTACAAGGATTGTATTACATAACTGTCTGGCTAATAATTTAAATAGGCAAATTATTTTTCCACTATTAGTCAGTGTAGAGGTGATATTAAGTTTCACAAATACCTGGTCACTTGAACAGGTATGTGAATTTTTATTCTAGCCTTGAATTATGCTGACGCAGTAAATCTCACGCTTTGCTTGACAAATGTGGGAAATAACAAAAAATTAAATTTATGTTAGCCTTGAATTATGCTGACGCAGTAAATCTCACGCTTTGCTTGAAAAATGTGGAAAATAACAAAAATTAAATTTAAGGTTTAATTCCATAAAGATTTGTTTTTATTTTGCTATGAAAATAAAAAAAATCATAAAGAATTAACAAGTATTTTGAAAAAGAGGATGATATAAACACATTCGAAATCATCATAATTGTTATGTTAATTCTAATGGCTATTGCCTATATTATAAAATCAATACTATCAAAAAGGAATTAAATTGTAATATTTTATTATTAAATCAAATATATATATATATATATATATATATATATATATATATATATATATATATATATATATATAGAGAGAGAGAGAGATAAATAATGTACACAAAATTAAGCATAATACTATTCATAATCTTTTTCTCATTATTTAAAATCTTCAATTATTTGTATAATCTAAGAAACATTAACAAGCATAAAATACCACAAATGGCTGAGGTCTAAATGGAAGAAAAATTATTTGAACTTAGAGAAATACTGAAAAATTTAAAGAAAAATCCAAAAAGATCATATTCATCAAAAACTATACAGATAAAACTAGATCTAATACATAATATAAGAAAAGAATTTCTGATAGCAGAAACTGAGAAAGAAAACAGAATTTAATAGCATTTTTAAAATTATTACTCAATATCTAAAACAGACAGAAAAAGAATTAATAATAGAAATGACAGCATTTAAGCAGAAAAGAGTGTCATCATTAGATTAAACGCTAAACTAGCATTGGATGCATTTAAAAAAGCATCAATGAAATTTTAAAAACGACTATATTTGCGGCTCGTCCCAAAACTCTGCAAGACGCAGTGGAACTAGCTATAGAAATAGAAAATGAAACCAAGTTAAATGACAACTCAATAATGCACATTCAGAGACGACGACCTGTAAATAACGACAGCATTCATTACAACCACAATAATAGAAACAACAATTTTCAAAATAGAAACAACAATTCTTTTCGCCAAAATTACAATAAAAACAACACAAATTCCAATAGAAATAATAATAACAATTTCAACAATAATATACACAATAACTTACCTAACAGATACAACAAAACCAACAATTTAAACCACAACAGAAATAACCAAGCAAATAATAACAACAATAGACAAAACCAAAATTATACAAACAGGAACACAAGTAACAATAACAACTATAATAACTACAGGAGACGTATTCATATAATACAGAACGAGGGAAACTTACAAGGCTCGGAACATATAGATATTCCGGACAGCCACAATTAAGAATTTACAAAATTTCAAATAATAACACTAATTTCATAATCGCATACTACAAGAATAAACAACTAACGATTCTAATCGACACAGGCGCAGACATTTCACTTTGCCGCATGCGAGGGTATTTCAATAATGAACAATTAAACGATGACAACAAATGCAATTAACAGGCATCAGCAGTTTTGCCAAAACTTTTGAACCAATTCAAAAATTTTGAACTAGATATAACTTTAAAAAACGCTAGAAACCACTACCTAGTCGAAAAAACGCTGACACAAACCGCTAAAAAATTTCTTAAACAATTTATGTTTATACCCTTCACCGAGGCAAACATGGTTTCTCAAAAAAACAAATATGTCAATAAATCATATATTGTGTCGAAAGAGGTGCTATTGGAAATCAGCATGATCGGTCCATGTCCTTCGAGGCAGCAGGAAAAACACTACGCCTACCTCTAATTTTTTCATGTCACTTGGAACAACAAACTGACTCCAATCAAAAAAATAAATAAATGGGACGATAGAGAATTACAAGTAAGAAAGAAACATTACCTAAAAAATTGGCGCTCGCCCATATTTTCCGAGTTACGGGACTCTGAAAATTTAAAATTTTTTCGAAATATCAGTAAGGGTATCATTTTAAAGCTTTTGAAGAGATCTTTAACCTAGTAAGAGCCGATGAAACTTTTATGTCAAACAATATATATGCAGTACCATTTTTTTATTTTTTAATTCTCTGTGCCCCTAATATTTGTTTTTTTGATTTGAGTTACTTCACTAAACTAAATTTACATGGTAAGGGTATATAAGATTCGGCATAGCCGAAAATAGCACTCTGTCGTATTTATAAAATAAACTTTTATTATTTATTATGAATATGGCAATAATTGTTCATCTCTAGTTAAGATTTTGATTACCTATACATATTAGTTTCGTTTTGAGAACTAGAATAAATATTAGAGGTTCCGATAAAGTTTTCAAATTTTTTCGGAACCTTGTAATCGTAGCAGTATTTGTTATGCCGACGGAGACCATATCTAAAGTAACAATGTAATTACAAAGAAGCAAATAAAAAAAATGAGGAATTGACATACCGAACTGTTAAAATAGCATCAACCATATTGGTTTGCAATCGATTTCTGAGCTTTGATTTAGCTCTATTAAGTTGACTTAAAACTCGTTGCACTTCTGCATTAGACCATGGCATGCATAATATTCGCAAGAAAAACTCAGCTAGCTCTTTAAAAATGTTATTTCCAGCCGAAGTTTGATATTCAAAAACTTCGTAAAAAAAAATATTAAGTATCCATTAAGTTATTCCATTTTATAGCATTTATATTTTTAAACTGATTTAAAATTTACTAATACTGATTATTTCTGGGCTATAACCCAGTTGTTCCAAATATTGAAAGGCATCCTCTTTTTTTTTTTTTTGTTTTGTTATAAATACGTTATTTACTGATAATTTATCAGTTTTTTTCTAAAATGTTCCAATTTTCTGGTAATCTGAAATGACAGTTTTCATTAGTTGAAAAAAGTTTTTATTGGCCCAATTAAAATATATTTCGTTATTAACCTTTGGATTAATTGTTTTAACAGTTAAAAAAAAACAAAGCAGAAACGGATAATCTATATAATAATATAAAAGGGTACAAATACATAGTTTAGCTTACTTTGTAATTAACAAAACTAATTGTAGCTTAAAAAACGCTTAAAACCCGCCAGCCGAAAAAACCACTTAGCGGTTTTTTTTCTAACTTCCCGCTTTTAATAGCAAAAAACCACTAGTTCTAGCGGGAAAACCGCCGTTTTGGCAACACTGGGCATCAGCAAAGAGGAAATACACTCATTAGGAACAATAGAACTCGATCTAGAATTTACGGAACAGAATTGCAAACACGATTTTCACATGGTAAACGACAGCTTTCCCATCGAAACAGGCGGGATAATAGGAACAGACTTTTTAAAGAAATATCTTTGTAAAATAGATTACGAAACTTTTACAATTTTTTTATTTGTAAATGATTCTATCATAATTTTGCCCATGCAGTCGAATCCGATTTCTTCACTACAAATAATAATTCCACCCAGAACAGAAATTATTTAAGCTATAAAATTGGATCTAAAAGATTCAATAACACCAAAAAGCGGCATGACACACATAAAAATTTTAAACACAACTAACGAAACAGTGACAATAAAAGGCATTCAACTTCAGACTGACCCACTTAAAAATTATGAGATATTAAGTTACAATAAAGTGAGCAATAAAAAACGTTTTGAAAGAATAGTGAATGAAATGCAATTAGACCATAATGACGATTTTGCTAAAACACAATTAATAGGAATATTTAAAGAATATCAAAATGTTTTTCATTTAGAAGACGAAAAATTAACGGTCAACAATTTTTATAAACAAACAATCACGACTCCAGACAACACACCAGTTTACATAAAAAACTATAGATTACCACACTTACATACTGACGTAATAAATAAACAAGTTCAAAAAACGCTTGATGACGACATAATAGAAGCATCAATTAGCCCATATAATGCTCCACTCCTTTTGGTACCAAAGAAAAATATAGAAGACAAAAAGAAATGGAGACTTGTTGTAGATTTTAGAAAGCTTAATGATAAAATTATCTATGACAAATTTCCTCTGACTAGATTAGAAGACATTTTAGACAAATTAGGTAGAGCAAAATTGTTTTCCACACTTGATATGACCAGTTCATTCCACCAGATTGAATTAAATAGAGAATCCAGGCCACTAACTGCTTTTTCTACACCACAAGGCCATTTTAAATTTAAAAGACTTACATTCGGATTAAAAATTTATTTAAATAGTTTTCAAAGAATGCTTACAATAGCACTCTCCGGATTAGAATCTGAAGCATTTCTTTACGTAGATGACATAATTGTATTTGGCTGTAGTTTAAACTACCATAATCAAAATTTAAAAAAAGTACTAGACAGATTACAATAATACAATCTGAAACTGAATCTAAAGAAATATTGTTTTTTAAGACCAGAAGTAGTTTAATTAGGACATTTAATAACAAAAGACGGTGTGAAAACAGACCCATCTAAATACGATGTTATAAAAAACTATCCAATACCGAAGAACGTGGACGAAGTTAGATGATTCGTTGCATTCTGCAACTACCACAGAAAATTCATACCAAACTTTGCGGACATTGCCAAAAATTTTAACGCACTATTAAAGAAATCAACAAAATTTATATGGACGGAACAATGCCAACATGCTTTTAAAGAATAAAAAGACAAATTAATTAACCCACCAGTATTGCAATATCCAGATTTTGAAAAGCCATTAATTTTAACAACCGACGCATCAAACTATGCGTTAGGAGCAGTCTTATCTCAAAACGAAATAGGACAAGATTTACCGATTTCATACGCCAGTAAATCACTGCATAAACATGATATTAACAAGCCGGTAATTGAAAAAGAACTTTTAGCTATTCATTGGAGCGTAAATTTATTTAAACCTTACTTACATGGCAGAAAATTCATTGTAGTTACAGACCATTAATTTCACTATTTTCACATAAAAATCCTTCATCAAAAATGATAAGAATAAGACTAGATTTAAGTGATTATGATTTCACAATTGTTTATAAAAATGAAAAATGAATACAAATGCTGATGCACTTTCTAGGATAAAACTAGACTCGGACATATTAAAACAAATGATACCACAAGAAAATGACAAAATAGAAAAAAAAAGTATTACTCACGACAAGGGCTATGCAAAATAAATTGAAAATTACAAACGAGGCAAATAAAATAATAAATAATGAGAAAAATGATATCGAAAATAATACACGTGTGTAGAAGAGAACAATTCTCAGAAATTTGATCAACTTCAAATATGGGAATGTATATCCATTAATGATATCAAAAATAAAAACAAATTGCAATTTTATAAATTTGAAAATATAGAAGAAAAAGATATAATTATTAAAGATAATATGGTGCACATTGGACATAATGATAATTCATCATAACCAGTTTCGACCATGAAGAAGTTATGTGCCAAAAATAAGATAATTAAGAATGATGTGAATATAGTATGTAACGATAATTCTCCGAAACTAGATTCGATTATAAAGAAGTTACAAACAGAAGATATGAATAATGATAATATGCATGCAAGATTCAGCGATAACTCAGCGAAACTAGATTCGATTCTGAGGAAACTGACATCTAAAATGACTAGAGAAAATATTAAAGAATTAGCGCCCTCAAAAGAAGATAAAATATTTAAAATGTATTCAAAAGAAGAATTTAAAGACGCATATGCAAAATTAAAAATAAATAACAAAAGTCCTCAACTTGAGATATTAATATACAATGCCCCGAAAAGAATAACAGATGACATTTTAAAATATAAACTAATTGACCGATTCCACAATACCACCCATGCAGGACACGTAGGAATACAAAAAACCGTCATTAAATTAAAACAGCGGTTCATCTAGAAAAACATGGACAAAATGGTAAAGACATTCATATCATGTTGCTACAATTGTAATAAAAATAAACAAACTAAATACATAAAAGAACCACTTACGATTACAGACACACCGAGCAACAGTTTTGAAATAATATCAAGTGATAATGTAGGACCTCTTACAATTTCAAACGAATACCGATACATATTGACTATGCAATGTAAATTGACAAAATTTGTCATTGCACACCCTATGTCAACAAAAGACGCGCTTGCCAAAAACACTTGTAGAACAACTAATTTGGAAAATTTCAAGTACTCAAATCAGACGGACAGAATTTACAAACGAACTGATGCGCATCATATGCTTATTACTTGACATAAAACAAACCTTTTCGACACCCTACCACCATACAACAATAGGCTCAATAGAAAGAAATCACAGAGTCCTCAACGAATTCTTGCTAACAACAGCAACTGACTACGAATGGGATAAATGGATTCCATATTTTACTTTTGCTTATAATACGGCACCCCATATTGACACTAGCTACATGCCATTCGAACTTGTATATGGAAAATTACCTCATTTGCCAACTGAAATATATGGCACAAAGGAAACAAAAAATTATAATTACGATGATTATGCCCAAGAACTTAAATATTCTTTACACAAAGCTAAAGAATTAACAATTAGAACTAAGGAAAAAAGAGTAATAGAAAATAGATACAGCAATAGATTAGATTCGAAGATAGGAGACTTAGTTTTAATCAAAATAGAAAATAGAAAAAAAAATCAAAGTCCATAGAAAGGACCTTACAAGATAATAGGAAAAAATGGTGTAAATACAATCATAGCTTATAACGGACAAGAAAAAGAAGTCAATAACAATAATTTAAAACCTCACAATATGTTTTTTTTTTTAGCAACTAGCTTATACCATTAGGGCTGCTCTATATATTTCTGGCCTAATAGTGAAAATGCGAATATTTATAATCAAAAATGGTTTTATTGTTTTTCAAAGTATTCTCCAGCATGATTTATACACTATTGCATGCGCTCAAACCAGTTGTCGAAACACTTTTTCCACTCCGATTGAGACATCTCTAAAACATGGTTTTTGAACACTTCAACAGCTTCTTGTGGCGACGAAATTCGTTGACCACGCATTTCTTTCTTTATATGCGGAAACAAGAAGAAGTCATTAGGTGCCTAGTCAGGGCTGTACGGCGGATGACCCATTAATTCGACGTTTTGGCCGGTCAAAACGCTCTGGTTTGAGCCGATGTGTGAGAGCTCGCATTGTCATGGTGAACAATGATTCGTCTTCTCTTGTTGGGTTTTCGAATTTCTCCGATGACTTTAGGCAAACAAATTGTAGCGTGCCACTCAGAAGTGACCGTCCTACGTTGCTCAAGCGGAACGGTCGCCACATGACTAGTTTTGCCGAAGAAACAGGCGACCATTTGCTTGGAAGTGCTTCTTCCACGAACAACTTTCGTTGGATTTTGCTCGTCTTTGAAGACCCACACGGTCGATTGGTGTTTCATTTCGGGCTCATACGCATAGATCCATTATTCGTCACCTATGACGATCTTATAAACGTCTTTTGAAGCACCGCAATCGAATTTTTGCAACATTTCTTTGCACCAATCGACACGAGCCTTTTCTGAGCGACTTTCAAATTGTGCGGGATCCAACGAGAACAAACCTTTTTTACGGCCAGGTGTTCATGCAGTATCGAATGTATGCTGGTGGAAAAAATGTCCAAGGATGTCTCTATCTCTCGGTATGTTGCATTGTGAGTTCACGCACGGCATCAATGTTCTCTGGCACAACAGCCGTTTTTGGACGACCTTTACGGAATTCGTCTTTGAGCGAGCTTCGGCCACGATTAAATTCATTATACCAATTTTTCACAGTGCTATAGGATGGTGCTTCATCGCCATACAAAGACTTAAGTTCATTAATGCACTCTTGTCGTGATAATCCACGTCGAAAGTTGTAAAAAATGATGGCACGAAATGTTCACGAGTTAATTCCATTTTTTTCTATATTCATTTTTTTAAGTCACTGTAAACAACACAAATAATGGTCGTACGTCAAAACGTTTTGAGTACGATTATGCTTAAAAATGACAAACTTTCCAATGGAAATGTCAGAATGCACTTGGCAGCACTCAGTGTTGCCTGGCCAGAAATATATATAGCAGCCCTCGTATAACAAAATTCGATATTCACAACACTATTATTATTTTTCATAATTATCAAAATACAATCAAACATTTAAGAACTTTTGTAACGGTATTATGGGGATGGAGATAGAGATAGAAAGAAAAATCATTTTCATAATTTTTCTCTTAAGGGTAAGGGTGTAGTGTATCCCATCAGTCACTGGTGCATACACAATGTAGTATGTCTCACTGGTCATTGACGCAAGTACAATGCATAAAACAAGCCAATAACAGGGTATTGGATAACCAACACTTGTCGTCATATGCATTGTGCTGAGTTATCAGTAATTGAGTGACACACTTTGTATTGAGTGCATTCTATTGTAGTTGCACTATGATTGGTTGGGATCAATTTGTAATTCCACTCCTTTGGATTTTCATGGTGCCGACAGAGACAAATGTAATATTGCAATAAGCTAGAATAAGTTAGAGAGACTAAGTTTTATTCTCATAAGTAGTATATAAGACCTTGTAAATTTAAATAAAAGGCGGAAAAACTGATTAAACAGAATTGGCATAATTGCCTTGTTTAAATTCGCATAACACATCTGGCAGTTCCTTTGAACGCCTTGACATCAAGCTGATACCCATACAGTTGTATAAAAACAGAACCGGGCTATAGGAAAAAGTTAAACAGTTCAAACCTTACAGTTGACAAAACAATAAATTCCACGACAAGTTCTCACGCCAATAAGTATACAGGTATCAAGTACTATTGTAATTAAACACTCCCGTGGAAGCAGTCAAAATAAATGTGGACACAAAAAAGGCAGACAGCCAAGAACGTGCTGATGTTTGATAATGCAAATTTAAGAAGACACAAAATAACAACACTACATGCTATGTATGTGTACTTTTATAGACAAAAACAAAAAATAAAACAAACCCTGAAATTTATTGTGTGTATGTAATTATGTATTAAGAATATGCTTTTAGCTTTTTTGTGCTATAAACAATATAGGGTCGAAGATATTATATTATATCCACCCATATACTTCTTTACAAATAGTGTTTTTAGGCTTAGACGGAGTAGAGATGTAGTCTAGTGGTCGCTGTGGATATAGACATCGCTTATACCCCACTTAATGCGGCTTGCAATGTTATTGCTGCCAAATGTTGATCTAAGTTTGCAAGTGCTTCCAAAAGTATTCTACCTCGGGTGTTGGTTCTTGAACACCCCCAATCAGTGTACCAAGCGTTAAAGTCACCAGTAACCAGCCTGTCTTGCCACATTAAACGATAAACTATCGACTATGATCTTGAACATATCTATGCTGTAACGAGGGGCAATATAACAGCTATATACCGGAACATCAGATATATTCTCTCGCACAAACCCTTTCTTGGTTGTTTCAGATTGCCTTAGATTCCTTCCATTCGCTACCGATATTGATGCTGTTCCAGTTGCGTCAGTTTTCCATTCAAGAGATTCTTTTATCATATACGGCTCATTTAAAATTGCTTTAAATTATATTCCTTGAACTTTTGAATTTTTTTATTATTCCGGGATCCTACCCGCATCGTTTTAGTCCTAACCGACAGAAATTTTCTACTTACGTAGGTGAAGTTCGACTAGGGGAAATACATTATTAATGGCGGTATCTATGTCGCAAAGTCGTTTTGAGGATTAAATACATTTTCACCACGCTCTCCGACTTTACCGATCTTGCTCGAAGGCAGCTTTTTTGTCGCAGCTAGCCTACATATCTAAAGGCCGTTCAGCCATCTGCCACCTGCTGATACCGGTAGCAGCCTGAGCTTGCCCCTACAAATTGTAGTACGTTATATTTATACAGCTGCAAAGGAGGACCGCTTAAGTCTAGGCGTTCAAAGGAACTGCCGAAACACTGAAATTCAAGATTCAAAACAAGGCTGTAAAAGCCGATATATGTTGCTGCTCTTTAATAATCTGTTTAATTACAATTTTGTTTCAATTTGACACTCACTCATGATTGAAATTGAGTTTATTGAATTCTAGGCAAACGATATTGTGCCTGGCCAGCACATGTCGACTGCATTCATAAATGTTACAATAATTTCCAACTACTTGTTGTTCTATTTATGTGTCATTAATACAGTGTGTGGCAATCTCTATTATTGTTTATTTGATTGTGGTGGTACACTACACCCTCACCCTTACGAGAAAAATAATGGGAGTGATTTTTCTTTTCAACTTCAATTTCAAAACATCATTACAATATTCTTGCTTATACTAGTAAGTATATGTTATAACAAAATATTTAGTTTTTACAGTATTAATAAATGTATTTATTTAGTTATTTATTTGTTTCATTATTCAATGTTTTGGTAAGTTGTGATCGTAAGTATTACGTATTAGAAAAAAAAATTATTTATTTTTATAATGTAATTAACTATTTCAAGTTATTTTTATAAATTCTTTTTGTTTTCCCTTGTGGTCTATAATACTGTTTTCGCCATTACTACTTATTAGTCCAAAGGGTCCTTTTTATGGGCTTTGACCCTTTTTCCTTTTTACCCGACTTCAAAAGGAAGGAGGTTATACAATTCGGCTGAATATTGCTTTTTTTATATTTGTGCCTCCAGAACTCAGTCATTTCTAATCCGATTTTGAAAATTTTTGGTAATATGATAGATTATGCTTACAGATTGGTCCCGTTTTAAAAATAGTTCATAATCTTAAAAATTAAAGGGTGTTCCCATACAACATACATATTTTTTATGTGTATTATAAACTGTAAGGAGCGATTCTGCAAAATTTAAAATGACTGCGTACTACTATGGCTCCCAAAAATAAAAACTTATACAAAAATAAATCTAAAAATTAAAGGGTGCCCCCATAATTAATGTAAATTTACTTATATGGGCCTATCCTTTGAACCGTTATAGACAAACGCTTGAAAATTGGACAGAATATCTATTTCTATGACCGTTATAGTAAAAAGTATTAATATTAAGAATTATAAATTAAAGGGTGCTCCAATAGTTCCGTTAATTTGATGTATATTGCCATACTTTTTAACAGTTATAGACAGACGCTTGGAATATACAACGAACCTGTATTGCTAAGTCCGCTATAACAAGTATAAAATTTGGATTTGGAAGTTAAAGGGTGTTCCAATAGTTAATGTAATTTTGTGTATGTGTCCAAACTTTTGAACCGTTATAGACAGAACGCTGAAACTTAAAAGAGACCTGTATTGCTGAATTCACTATATCAACGAGTTTATAATTTGAATTTAGAAATTAAAGGGTGTCCCATAAATGATGAAGATTTACTTATATGGGCCTATCTTTTGAACCGCTAAAGATAAACGCTTGCAAATTGGACAGAATGTCGAGTTCTATGGTCGTTATAGTAATAGCTGATAATATTTAAAATTATAAATTAAAGGGTGCGCCAATAGTTCATTTAATATGATGTATATTGCCATTCTTTTTAACAGTTATAGACAGACGCTTAGAATTTACAACGAACATGTATTGGTAAGTCCGCTATAAGAACAAGTATAAAATTTGGATTTAGAAGTTAAAGGGTGTTCTAATAGTTGAAGTAATTTCAAGTGTGTGGCCGTACTTTTGAACCGTTTAGACAGAACGCTGAAACTTTAAAGGGACCTGTATTTCTAAGTCCGCTATATTAACGAGTTTATAATTTGAATTTAGAAATTAAAGGGTGTCCCATAATTACTGTAGACTTACTTATATAGGCCTATCTTATGAACCGTTAAAGACAAGCGCTTGCTAATTTGACGCAATGTCGATTGCTATGGCCGTTATAGTAACAGCTGATAATATTAAAAATTATAAATTAAAGGGTGCCCCAATAGTTCATTTAATTTGGTATAAGGCCATACTTTTAAACATACGTAGACAGTAGATTGAGAGCAAGTATATAATTTGGATTTGGAAATAAACGGGTGTGCCAATAGTTGATATAATATGGTGTATGTGGCCGGACCTTTGAACCATTATAGACAGACAGCTGAAATGTACAAGGTACATGTTTTGCTAAGTCCGCTATAACAAGAAGCTTATAATTTGAATTTAGAAATCAAAGGGCGTTCCCAAAATTAATGTAATTTGGTCTATATGGCCGTATTTTTTGAACCGTTGTATCCAAACACCTTTTAGACAGAATGTCCACTACTTCTTTTGGTATAATAAGAAGTATAAAAATTTTATATTACAAATTAAATATTTGATAAAATTAGATGTATATGGGCAAACTGTTGAACCGTTACAGACAGATGGTTGAAATTTACACAGAACATTATTGCTAAATCTACTACAACAGCAAGTATATAATTTGAATTTGGAAAATAAAGAGTGACCCTATAGTTGCTGCAATTTGATGTATGTATATTGGCAAACTATTGAACAGTTGAAAAAGTATAAAGTTTGGAGATATAAGTGCGTCCCAATAGTTAATGTGACCTAATTTATGTGGCCATACACTTGAGCTGTTAGAGACAGACAGATGAAATCTGTTTTGAAGTCGGTTTTTTTTCGCAAGAATTATTTATAGTTTTATTAATACGAAATCTATTACATTTAGACTTATGCTATTTTTGTTCTTATCATTTTGTTACCGCTACTGTATTTACTTACTCAAAAATGCATAAATGCAATAATGCATCTCTGCAGTTATCTTATATATACTATTATACTTACCATACTACTATTTTATTACATTATAAGAAGTAATTTCCGCTCACGTTGTAGTCGAGCATCGAAAGTATTACCTAACCAATTAATTGTTAAGTATCGCAAAGCTGGTGGTTTGAAACCAAAAGTACTTATTTGCACATATATAAATAATCTGAATTAATAATGAAATATTATAATTTAAGGAATTAAAACGCACGTTGTATCTATATAACACAAGTTTCTTACAACACAACTTATTACCAGAGAATAAAGAATTTCTAAAAACCCCACGAGTCTTGTTATTCTTCACAAGCCATCGGCAGCGAATATCGCTAAAAAATTTTTTAATTCTTTTGTGGCTAAATAAACTTGTGCAACGAAAGTGCCTAGTGGACCAACTTGTGTCCGTGTCGTGAACCTGGACTCTATAGCCAAACTCAACATAACCTCAATCACACGTAAGTGTTGATATGGACTCTCTTACACAAAACGGTCAACCACATAAAACAGACGTCGCTTCAACGCAAAATACACAACGTATGTATGTGTACCCTATGCCATGAACATATTACCGACGTGGTTATAAATTGTAACGAATGTAAACAGCCATTTCACAGACATTGCGCCAAAGTCTTAGGCTCACAAGAGTCCTGGCTGTGTCAATCTTGCAATTCGGACTTACCGCACTCTATACATGATTCTTCTAGTACACATTCTTCTATCTCACTAAAAGAACCAATAGGTAGGAAAAAGACTCTAGAACTGAAAAGGTTAGAAGAAGAACGTGAACTTCGTATGCAACGCGATGAAGAATATTTAAACAAAAAATATAAATTTTTGCAAGAATGAGAAAAAGATACTAAAGATATCCAACCGGAGGCTTTAAATAAGCAAGCATCTGGAACGAAAATTAATACAGTCGACACATCCACACATCACCACATCAGCCATCTACTTCAAATAACCTTCCCTTCACGACTACATAATTTTCTAACGCGTCACTAAATCACAACTTTAGTATAAACAATAATACATCATGTCAGCCTTTATATTTTATTCATCCACATTTCACACTTCATTCAACAACCGACCAAACACGTCCCGACCGTACACAAAACTTAGGTGCACAACGAAGCAGTCATTTTTAGGCCCCGGACAAACAGAGAATTTTCAACACGTACAGCAGTCATTGCCTTTAAGAAGCAGACTTACAGCTGACCAATTACATGCACGCCAAACAGTACCAAAAGATCTACCCTCATTTTCAGACTGTTCAGAAGAATGGCCACTCTTTAGTTCGACTTATGACTGGTCTACCGCCGTCTGTGGTTTAACAGACGTAGAAAATTAAATAGGATTGCAGTGAGCTCTGCGCGGTGAAGCTTAAGAAGCCATTCAAAAAATCCTTATTTACCCGTCATGCGTACCACACGCTCTTTCAACACTGAAATTATTGTACGGCCAGCCGGAAAAAATACTTTTTTCTCTAAAAAATAAAATAAGAATGTTACCACAAGTTAATCCAATTTCGCAATCCAAGTTGTAGGCTTACAGTCAACAATCGAAGCATGTGGCCTCACAGATGAATTAAATAATTCATCATTACTGCAGGAGCTTACGTCCAAACTACCACCGTACTATCAAATAATATGGGGATCAAATAAGCTACACCTCCAACAAAACAACAAGAAAGCAAATCTCGTTGAATTTTCCAATAGGAAATTTGATATCGGTCTGTCAGCCAACACGGTGAGTATTGAAAACGAAGTTACTGTTGAATCCGTTCCACACCGTAAACAAAAGAACATTTTTGTACACACGCCGTCAGAAATAAATAAAAATGAGTGTAAAGGCAGAATTAGTCTTTACTTTCTGTTCCGTGACGAATCAGTTGATCAGTTTCTGTTAAATGGAAAATGTGTATTTGTGGTTTGTTATTACTTTGACGTTCTGTTCTGTTCCGTTCGAATCAGTAGAAAATAGAATTCAACGTTAAGTTACTTGAAAGTTGTTTCATAGTGTGTGTGCAAAATGTAAACAAACCTATTTTTGTTATTGGAATTGTAGTTTTTTTTTGTTGTGTTGTGTATTGTGTTTTCTTGGTTTTTATTATAAACAGCTGCATAGTTGCTACAGAAAAACTAATCAAAATAATTTAAAAAGCAGAACGGCACGGAACAGAACAGCAACAGAAAGTAAAGACTAATGAGGCCTTAAGGTTTACAACAAAGACTGTAAGTATGTAACAATAGGTCTGTCTGGGTTAGGCTTGCCAGATGAGCCTGATTTGGCCTGTTTGTCAAGTTTTTTAATGCGCGTCAAGTGTCAAGTGAAAAAGTGATTTGTCAAGCTTTTTTGTAAGTTCATTTTTTTTTATCAAATTTATTCTAGCTATGTAATAACACTTAAAAAAAGTAAGCTATTATTTCCAAAAACAAATCTTAATATGATAGTTTAAATAATAATATAGCTCTATTTCTGTACAATTATAATAAAATTGAAAACACTGATATTTACCCATTACTCAACATTGAAGTTTTTGGAAAAAGAAGTCAGTTTATATTTTTATACCCTTCACCACAAAAGGTGGAAAAAGGGTATATCTAAGTTTTTCATTCCGTGTGTAATTTCTAAAATATCCCTTTCTGAGCACATAAAGTTTATGAAATCCGGGTTTCTTATGCATAGCAAAGTCTTTTAAGCAATGTCCGTCTGTCCGTCCTTGTTAGTGTTGAAATCACACAAAAATATATATGTAAATTGATCAGATATAGTGTCGAAAGAGGTGCTATTGAAAATCAGCATGATCGATCTATGTTCTTCGAAACAGTAGGCAAAACTTTTTAAGAATGATTAGCCCATTAAGATCCGATGTCATTTAATTTGCTAAATTATATATATGCAGTACCAATTTTTTCTTTTGTAATTATCTGTCACCTCAATATTTGTTTTTTTTTATTAGAGTAATCTCACTAAACTAGATTTTCATAAATAGTGAAGGGTATATAAGATTCGACATAGCTGAATATAGCACTCTTACCTCTATTTCTTAAGGTAGTACCTAGATTCTTTTTAAATAACACCTAAGTTTTCTTTAAATATGTATAAAGACTGACTGCCGTGTTCATAGAAAATAAAATAACTTTTAAATGTGTTTTTTTCTTTTTAGATTTACTATGAATACGGAAGTTATTATTTTTTTATCTTTTATATTGATTCTGTTATTTTTACTTTTTATGATATTTTTGTTTTAATCCTAATAAGTTTTATGAAAAAAATAAAAAAAAAATTTTTTTTTAGTAATGTCAAGCTTTTTGACAAATTAGATCTGGCAAACCTAGTCTGGGTAGTTTTCCAGTAGCTAATACTCAGTAAATTTTTTTGGGAGAGTAAGACGAACTTTACTCTGCCGGCTGAAAATATATCAAAAAGTACGCAGACAGTATCCAGTAAAATTTTGTAAGAAAACAGCTGATCGGTGTGTAACCAATTGAAATAACAAAGTAAAAGAATTACGCAAAATTGAATTGAAAAACGATCGCATACGATTTCAAACAGTTGGCTCGGAAATGTCTTCGAAATTCCTCTTAGCAGTAATTGGGCACTATTTCTTCCATATAAAGCTTTACACAATTTCTTCCTTTAGGCTTCATAAGAAAAGGCTTTAGACTGGAAAATATATCATTGCCTATGCATCTATTTTGTAGTATACTTAAAATTTATTTGTTTATTAAAATTTATTATAAACATTAAAAATTGTTAAATTTCAATTTTTATTTTTTTTCACAAAAATTATTTCATTCAAAAAGTAAATAAAACAGCTGTTGAAACTAGTTGCAAAATCTTGCAAGCAGAAATTTCTCCAGCAACATTTTGCAAGTTCTCTAACTGCCAACTGTCAAAAAATTAACTTTTTGGCTCTCTCGCTGCAACAGATTTGAAGTACGCAGACAACATTTTGCAAGATTTTGCAACATTTTGCAGAAAATGATGCAAAATATGTGTACGCAGACAGACCTAATTTGTCAAAAAATTTCTAACAGCTGATCGTCAACAGAGATGGAAGTTTGTAAAAACATTAGATCTTTGCCGACACTGTTTACGAAAACACAGAGGTGTTTTCTTTAACAAAGATAAAATTTGCAATGTTGATGACTGTCAGTTTAGACATCACCATCTTCTGCACAATTACATTAATAAGGTAAACACACGATTCAATTCAGCTGGAGACACATATATTAAGTCGCAAAAAGTGCTTTTTAAAGTAAAGGCCCAACTATAATGTGCATAAACTGTGCAAATACATTAAATTATATGTGGTAAACTATAATGTGATTAAGATAACTTTTCGTCAAGTTTCGTTAAATTTCATTTCTTTATGCGAGGTACGAAACTGATCGCACTTTCCGTACGGAAACAGCTGATTGTGCTTTGGTTTATACATTAATAAAGAAATTTTCTAATTAAGACCTAAATTGTTAAATTTTTTAGTTTTTAATTCAATAAAAAATGTATAAAAAACAAAATTTTTCTTTATGGCAAATTTTTTACAATTATAATATGTTTAAATTAAATTTGTATTTATACACACATATGTATACCATATAAACGATAAACATCGTTGCATTTTTTAATACGGTTGGCCACAAACACAAAACAGAAAATAATTTGTAATAATTTTTTTTTTACATTTTCTTAGAACATAAACCAAAATATGTAAATGTGTATGTGAATGTTATTAAATATATAAAATATTTTCTTTAAAGCCTTTTCGTTTTAAAGTTTTGTTGATTTATATAGAAATTATTTTTGGCAAAAGTACATAAATGTGCAACTGTGGCAAATAAGTTACTAAATTTTTTATAAGTACATTGTAGTCACATAAATTTCTTTGTTAAGTTACCTAAGCATTTGACAGGCTTTTCGTTGAATTTTTGACATAAGCTAAAGCTAGCTTATGCACATTATAGTTGGGCCTTAATTCCAATAAGAATAAATGGAAATAATAATAAAATGATTTCCACATATACATTCTTAGATGATGGTTCATCAATAAGTTTAATAGAAAAAGAACTTATAAATCAACTGGACGTTAAGGAGGAAAACGGAAAACTCTGCTTAAAATGGACAGCAAATATGCAGAGAATAGAAGATAATTCTCAACGTTTAACAGTAAAAGTGTCCGGCAACAATAAAAAAATTTTAAATTTAGATGTTCGTACGGTAAAAGAACTTGTGCTGCCTGAACAAACACTCGACTATACTTATCTCAGCAAAAGATATGTCCACCACAAAGGTTTGCCTATTGAAAGCTATACTGCGGCGACGCCAAGGGTTCTTATTGGCCTTAATAATATAAAAATATCAATTGCGAACAAAATAAAGGAAGGCAGAGAAAATGAACCAATTGCTTTAAAAACAGAATTAGGTTGGACAGTCTTCGGACCGTGTGGCGGTGACAAACAGGCAGAATATAATATGCATATTTGTGAGTGTATTGAAAATGATGATAAGATGCAAGAACCTGTTAAATATTTATTTAATATTGAGAGTCTAGGTATTAGATACGAAGGTTTAAATGCTAATAAAAAAGATGAAATAGCATTGGAATCTTTAAGAAAATTTACGTCGCAAAGAGAAGATAAGCACTACGAAACATGTTTACTGTGGAAAAATGAAGATATAGCACTACGAAACATGTTTATTGTGGAAAAATGAAGATATAGTTTTACCTAATAATTATGAAATGGCCAAAAGCAGGCTTTTATGTCTCGAAAGAAAGCTAGCAAAGAATATTGCTCTATTCGCAGTCTACGTGAAAACAATTCAGGAGTATACTAATAAAAGCTATATCAGCAAGATCGATATAAAAACGAAGACTGATAGAATCTGGTATTTCACTACCTTTCCCGTCTACAATAAAAATAAACCAGGCAAGTGCCGAATCGTATGGGATGCAGCCGCGAAATGTCAGGGTATATCTTTGAACTCTGTGCTCAATAAAGGCCCCGATCTTTTAACTTCATTATTAGCAATTCAGAGAAAGGTCAGCGGCCTTATGCGGTGACATCGAACAAATGTTTCATCAAGTGTTCATAAGCGAAAAGGATCTCCATGTACAGCGTTTTTTGTGGAGAAATTGCGAAACCAGAGAACCGGACGTTTATATAATGAACGTAGTGATATTTGGTGTTTCTTGTGCCCCGTCTATTTCACAGTATGTGAAGAATATAAACGCATCAAAATACGAAACTAACTTTTCACTAGCAGCCGCCGCCGTCAAAGATAATCATTATATAGAAGATTTTCTCTATTCTACAGATACGGTTGACCAGGCGGTGAATATAGCAAACGAAGTGAAGTATAAACAAAGTCAAGCCGGCTTTAACCTCAGAAACTGGATTTCGAATGAAGTAGAAGTAGTTGCCAGATTAGAGGAGCCACAGCTGTCATCTAAGAAGAAAATCCATATCGGTTCAGATAAAACTCTTGAAAAGGTTTTAGGCGGTTTTTTGGAGACTAACGGACGACACAATTAGATTCCAAATCTCACCACACATACTCGGTAATGAGGTGGTTCATTCCAGAAGGCGACCAACAAAAGGACATATTTTAAAAATACTAATGTCTATATATGATCCTCTGGGATTGGTCGCTAATTTCGTAATGTACCTTAAGGTTATTCTCCAAGAAGTCTGGAGGAGTGGTATCAGTTGGGATGACCCTATCAAAGACGAACAATTTGCTAAATGGAATAAATAGTTAAAATACTTACCCGATTTAGAAAAAGTAATCATTCCCCGCTGCTATCTAAAATCTATTGTGGACTATACACAGACATATACGGAGCTGCATACATTTGTAGATGCAAGCGAAAATGGATAAGCAGCAGTAGCTTATCTTCGAATAGCCTGCAACAACAATGTCGTTTGTTCGCTAGTAAGTTCCAAAACTCGTGTAGCAGCATTAAGAACTACATCAGTACCACCCCTAGAGCTTATGGCGGCCCTAATTGGAGCCCGCTACGGAAACAATATTGTTAAAAACCATTCTATTTCTATAAAAAAAGAAGCAGTTCTGGTCTGACTCAAAAATTGTTATCAATTGGGTAACACATAACACTAACAAGTATCACCAGTTTGTTTCTTTACGTATTAGTGAAATTTTGGAGACAACAGAATTAAATGAATGGCATTGGATCCCAAGAAAACAAAACGTTGCCGATTAAGCAACTAAGTGGGCAAAAAGACCAGATATTTCCATTGATAGTCGTTGGTTTAAAGGACCAGATTTTATTTACAAGCCTATGAACGAATGGCTAAATTACGAAAATCCAAAACCAACTAATACGGATAAAGTGGAATATATGCAAATACACGACGCAGCAGATACAACCATCGATGTTAATCGCTTTTCTAGCTGGAAAAGGCTATTAAGAATAACAGCGACGTGCTACGTTTCTGTGACGTTGTGCAAAAAAGGTCTAATTCGACTAGTGAGTTTACGTCCACCAAGTTATCAAGAGCCGAAAATCTACTATTTCGCCTTGCGCAAATAGAGTTTCATGAAGAAGAAATAAACATTATAAAAAATAATAAAAAATTGCCTAAAGCTAGCTCGTTGTACGAAGTTGCACAAAAACTTGATGACTGGAAAGTGGTCTAGTATCAGATGATATGAAATCGCCGATTATCTTACACAAAAAAAGTCGTATCACCCACCTCCTAATAATGGATTTTCATATAAAATATAAACATCTTAATAATGAGACCGTGGTAAACGAAATGAGGCAACGATATAACATTCCCAGACTTAGAGCCGTGTTAAAGTCCACTTTGAGACAGTGCCAAATATGCAAAATAAGAAAAGCTGCGCCAAATTATCCCCAAATGGCAAGGTTACCAGAGGCCAGGCTGGTGGCATTTTGTCCACCGTTTTCATACACTGGGATAGACTACTTCGGCCCGATGACAGTGACAGTCGGACGACATACTGAAAAGAGATATGCCGCCCTCTTTACCTGCCTGACGGTACGAGCAGTCCATATAGAAGTTGTTAACATTCTTAATACTTCATCATGTATCATAGCAATCCGAAATTTGATATGCCGGCGAGGAGCACCTAGGGAATTCTTTAGCGACAACGGAACGAATTTTATAAGCGCAGAAAGGGAATTTCGAGAGGCCGTAAAAGAGGTGACCAAAAACGAACTTATACGTAATTTTACTACAGCGACTACAAAGTGGAACTTTATTCCACCATCGTCACCACATATGGGGGGAGCTTGGGAGAGGCTTAAAAGATCAGTAAAGACAGTACTATACAGTACTCTAACTACGCGAGTACCAAGCGAAGAGCTTCTTCGAGGAATGCTAGTCGAAGTGGAAAATATAATAAATTCTCGACCCTTAGTATACGTTCCAATTGGTCATGAAAACGCCGAAGCACTAACTCCAAACCATCGTTTGGTATATTCGTCAAATGGCATGAAGCCTTTAGCTACGTACGATGACAGCCGTACGGCTTTAAAACACAACTGGCTGAGTTCACAACAATACGCAGAAAGATTCTGGCGCAAATGGGTAAACGAATACCTGACACATTTAACATTAAAATCAAAATGGCACGAAAAGACTAAGCCGTTGCAAGTTGGCGACCTAGTTATAGTGGTTGACCCGTCGAGTCCTAGAAACGTTTGGCCACGAGGAAGAGTGGTAGAAACAACAATGGCAAAAGACGGTCAAGTACGCAAAGCAAAAATCCTTACCGCAAACGGAATAGTTGTACAACCTTCCGCTGAATTAGCGGTACTTGAGATTACTCCTCATTAATAGTATGACTTCGAAAGCTTCTTGTCATACTGTGGGGGGGGGGTGTTACCGCTACTGTATTTACTGACTCAAAAATGCATAAATGCAATAATGCATCTCTGCAGTTATCTTATATATACTATTATACTTACCATACTACAATTTTATTACATTATAAGAAGTAATTTCCGCTCACGTTGTAGTCGAGCATCGAAAGTATTACCTAACCAATTAATTGTTAAGTATCGCAAAGCTGGTGGTTTGAAACCAAAAGTACTTATTTGCACATATATAAATAATCTAATTTAATAAAGAAATATTCTAATTTAAGGAACTAAAACGCACGTTGTATTTATAGAACACAAGTTTCTTACAACACAACTTATTACCAGAGAATAAAGGATTTCTAAAAACTACAAATTCTTTTACTCTTTTTAAAGCAAATTGTAATTTGTTTCGTAATTCTTGTTCGTAATCTTCATAATTATAAATTTTTTTTTATTATTTAGAATATCAGAGGGAAGACATGGCAGTTTTCCATAAACAAGTTCAAAAACGTGAAAACTGTATCAATGTGTGGTGCCATATTGTAGACAAAAGAGTATGGAATCCGCTTGTCCTATTCGTAGTTATTTGCTGTAGTCAGTAAAAATTTATTAAGAACCCTGTGATATCTTTCTATTGATTGAGGTTTCATGATGGAATGATGTGGTCATTTGAAATAGGAAGAGGTCTTACAGTATCAATTGAAATTACTTCGAAACTATTGTTTGCAATGTTTGTTTGTGTAAGGGGTTCTTTTGAGTGCTTTGTTTGTTTGTTTGTTTTTGTTACAGCTGTAGTAATATGATACAAATTTCTTTACCACTTTGTTCATATTCTTCGAAATGTATCTCTGTTTTAATTTAATGATTCTCTTTCTAATTTCTTAGTGACCTGCATGTGTTGTATTTTGGAATTCGTCAATAAGTTTATACTTTAAAATATCATCTGTTATACTTTTTGGGGCATTATATATTTACATTTTAAGTTGAGGACTTTTCTTATTTTTTCTCGTTTTTGCATATGCTTCTTTCAATTCTTCTTTTGTATATACCTTAGATATTTTATCATCGTTTGCTAGCGCTTAGCTTTTATATGTTCTTATTCATTTTAGATATCAGTTTCATTTAGATATCAGTATTGAAACTAGTTCCGCTGACTTATCGCTGAATCTTGCGTGCTTGTCATCATCATTATTCTTATTCTTGGGATGTAACTCCTTACAAGTCGAATCTAGTTTCGATGGATTTTTGTTATAACTTTTATTTTTACTACTCTTATCTTGGGTTCAATTAAATTGTAATTTTTTAATATTCTTGACGTCATTGATAGATATACATTCATAAATTTTAAGTTGATCAGAGTTTTGAGAAATGCATGTTTCTATACTATTTTCTTATGCTCGCGTTCTATTATTATCACTATTATTTGCCTCATTTGTTATCTTATTTTCTTTCTTATTTCTCATAGCCCTTGTACCAATATTTTTCTTTATTATCATTTTCTTTCGGTATCATTTGTTTTAATATATCTGAATTTAATTTTATCCTGTAGTGCGATTCACTATGCTTTTTTAACCACAATTGTTTCGTTTAAAAAAGTTAACCACAAAATTAACCATTCACTAACACTTTAAACGATATTTACTGGTGTTTAAAGCAAGCTGCTTCAGTCAGCTGTTATTTTTAGCAAAACAAATTGTGGTTTAATAACATCAGTATTTTTTGTGTGGTTTAATCCGTTTAAAAAAGTGTTTGTTCACCGTGTACCTAATAATCGTTGAATAACATTGCTTTAAAGTATTTAGTGTACGATTTATTTATTTTATTAAATAAAACCCTTTTAATGATTTTGTAAAATAAAACGACTTTATTAATTTATTTTTCATTATTGAAAAAAATTAAAAATTAAATAAAAAGATAAACCATTCAATGAAATTAAATAATAATAATATTAATAAAAATAATAAGATACAAAGCAAAAAAATTTATTGGACGAATAATTAAAATAAAAAATGCAATTAAAATTAAAAATAAATAAAACATAAAAACCAAAAATTAAAAATACATACATATATGTATACATATTTATGAAAACTATATAAAATTTATTAATAACATGGTTTTTGTTTTGTTTTTTTGTATTCTTCTTTGTTATTTTCTCCTATTATGACATTTCGCTTGGCAGAGAGAGAGAGAAATATAAAACTGTTTACCATGGTTATGAATAAGTTAGTGAATCACATAGTGGTTAGTGCAAACAATAATATGTGTGGTTAAAGTTAACCACCTTTTAAAGTGTTAAAAGTTAGTGAATCGCACTACTGGAAAGTGCGTCGGCGTTTATACTCATTTTTCCTTTTTATAAATAATTGTAAAATCATAGTCAATCTAGTCTTATTCTAGTCATTTTTGACGAATGATTCTTATGCGAAAATAGTGAAATTAATGGTCTGTGTCCACTATGAATTTTCTGCCATATACAAAAAAATATTAAGTTGTGTTTTTTATGAGTAAGCTTTAAGGTAAAAAATTTGTTGCGTAAGAGCTGTTTGAACATTTCAGAGCATAAATGACGGTGACTTTTGTCCAACAGTGTAAATAAGGCTTGAAAAAGCTTATGCTCCAATGAATTGCTAACAATTCTTCTTCTATTACCGGCTTATTACGTCATGCTCTTGTAAAGATTTACTTACGTAAGATATTGGTAAATCTTGACCTATTTTTTATTACGTAAAATATTGGTAAATCTTGACCTATTTCAACTTGGGATAAAACTGCTCCTAATGCATAATTTGACCCGACTGTTTTCAAAATTAAAGGTTTGTCAAAATCTGGGTATTGTAATAAAGGTGGATGTATTAGTTTTTCTTTTAAATGTTTAAAAGCATATTGGCATTTTTCTGTCCAGATGAATTTGGCTGATTTCTTTAGAAGTGCATTTAGCTTTTTAGCAATGTCAGCAAAGTTTGGTATAAACTTTCTATAATAATTGAAAAATACAACAAATCGTCTTACTTCGTATATGTTCTTTGGTATGGGGTAGTTTTTTATCACATCATACTTTGATGGGACTCTTTTTACGCCGTCTTTGGCTATTAAATGCCCTAAGTACACTACTTCTGGTCTCCAAAAACAAAATTTCTCGAAATTTGTCATTAATAATCTTGTCATTTAATTTTCTGAAATCTAAAACAAGTCTCTATTTCATTTTATCTTGTAGATTTTTCTTTTGTATTAAAAGGAGTGTAGCATTGTGTGGACTAACTGACGGTTCTTTTATTTCATCATCGAACATTTTCTGTACTTATTCATTTATTATGTCAGTACGTGAATGTGGTAATCTATAGTTTTTTATATAAACGGGTGTATTGTCTGAGGTTGTGATATTTTGTTTGTAAACAAAGTTGATGCTTCATTTTTTATTTTTAAATGAAAAACTTTTTGATATTGTTTAAATATTGTTATTAATTGCCTTGTTGCAAATTCGTCATGATGATCTAGTTGCAGTTCAATCACTATTCTTGCAAAACTTTCGCTATTTCTTATGTTGTTGTAACTTCAAATGTCATAATTTTTAAGTGGATGAGTTTCAAGTTGAACGCCTTTTACTGTTACAGTTTCGTTTGTTGTATTTAATATTTTTATGTGAGTCGTGCCGCTTTTGCATGCTATTGAATTACTTAAAAATATTCCGTCTTTTAATTGTTTATTAAATATGACGCAATCTTCCCCTAGCTCTAATTTTATTGCTTGTACAATTTCTGTTCTAGGTGGTATTGTTATTTGTATGGAGGGAATTGGTTTTGTGTGCATAGGTAGGACTACGGTATTATCATTTGTGAATAAACTGATTGTGAATGTTTCGAAGGCAATTTTACAAAGAAATTTTTACCAATTGATAAGAATGCTTGAATTTTGTATGTGTCAAGAAAAGTTCTAGTTCTAGTCTGCCTAAGAAGTATATTTCTTCTTTAGTAATTCCAGTCAATTTACATTTTTCCTCTGGATGATATTGTTCTCCCTGGAATTCTGTACACATGCGAAAGAGTGATATGTTCGCGCCTGTGTCAACTAGAAAAGTTAGTTGTATTTTGCTTGTATAAAAATTTTTTTGTTGCTAGTTACGTTATGTATGCTTATATTTGGCAGAATACATACTATTCCGGGCCTATCTCTTTTGCCAAATTTTTTACTGTGTAGATATGTCTTCTCTTTTTCCAGTACGGATTACTATTATTGTTATTATTATTTCTTTTGTCATTGTTAAATCTGTTATTTTGGTTAGAGTTGTACCCATTGTTACTATTGAAATTACTGCTATTGTTGACGTCGTTTCTATTACTGTTGTGATTAGAGTTATCGTTTCTAGTGAACCTACTGATATTATTGAAGCTGTTATTTCTGTGCGAATTAAAGTTAGCATTGTATCTGTTATTTTGTTCGTTTCTGTTCTAAAAGCAAGACTGAATTATTAGTGTCTTTTCGCTCATTTTCAAGTTCTAATGCGAGTTCAGATGCTTCGTGCAATGTAGCGGGCCGAGCAGCATATTTGGTAGATTTAAAGGATTCGTTAAAACCTTTTGTTTGTAATGCCAATTTATTATCAATTTTTAATATAACAATTCTTTTCTGATTCTGACGCCGTATTTCCCAACTCTGCAAATTCGAGATTATTTAATTCATCTATTATATTTGTTATTTTTTCAGTGAAATAGTTATGGACATTTTCCTTTGAAACAAGAATTTTAGTTTGTTTTGTAATTCAGGAATTGCTTCTCGGTTCTTGTACTTTTTTTTCAATACATTCTTTAATTCATCGAAACTGCTTGGTTAAGAGTACGTTCCTTATATTGTTCTGACATTCGAACTTAATTTTGCATGGTAGGTGTACTGAACAAAATCTACTTTTGCTGTATCTAATGGAGTTTTATTAATAAGTTTTGCAGTAATTATGAAACTTTAATGTTTAAAGTATTTACCGCTGAATTACGGATGTGCTTTTGAAGCTGCTTCTCTGCTAAATGTTGTCATTGGTTTATATTTATTTTCTAGGTCTTTAGAGTTCTAGTAGATTTTAATTCTTGTGTATATATTACTGAATTCTACTCTTAAAGAAGTTACTTTTTCTTAAAGTTTTTTAATATCAAAATCTGTTTTATCTCTTCTATTAATTTTTTTTTTACCGTTATTGTATTTAATTTAAGTTGTTGTTATTTTTATTTCAATACTTAATTACATAACTTTTGAAATATAGGAAAATTTTATTTAATATGCATGTTGAAAATATTATTATACTCGTAATGAAAAGTATTAAAAAATTGGTTATAAAATTATCATCATCAATTTAATTTGAATTTTTGGTTATAATTTGCTTCTCTTGATTACTTTTCTTAATGGGGTTTTCCCAGATGGGAATGTTTGTTTAATTATACATTTCTTGTTGTATTATATTGAATTCTGTGTTTTATTATGTAGTTTTTAAAATATTTATTAATTTTGTAAGCTGTAAACAATACTAATGATACTACGATTAATGTTTTGCATTTTCTGCTTTCCCGTTGTTAACGATATTTTCTTGGATATCAATTTACTCTGTTGCTCATCCATTCTGTCTTTTATATTTTTGTAAATAAATTACTATTTTTATTATTTTTATTTCAATTTCTTAATCTTTTCTTTAATTGCCTTTTGCCCGTAGTTGCATGCACCAAACTTTTAAAAAGGAACGCCTTTTTCTTCCTGATCTGGAACTTCTTCCCAGATCGCTTCTTCTTTTTCTTTTTTTTTGTTTCTTTTTATGGTCCATAATGGGCAGGATCGCCATGTAGTGCGTGAAGTTCCTAAGGTCGTCCTGTATTAGTATATACAATAGTCCGTAGTTATATTTATACAGCAGCCAAGGAAAACAACTTAACTCTAGGCGTTCAAAGGAACTGCCGAAATACTGAGATTCAAAATTGAAAACAAGGCTGTTAAAGCCGATATATGATTCTACTCTTTCAAAATCTGTTTTATTAAAATTTTGTTTCAGATTATGTACTACTTTTGAAAATAACTCTAAGCCTTTCTGACTTGTTCTAGCTTACCAATACTATATCATTTGTTTTATTCAGTGTCATGAAATTAGCACACAGTAACCAGTGACAAATCAATATGCTTATTTTTCAACTACTACTTGTTGTTCTATTTATGTGTCATTAATAGAGTGTGTAGCCATCACACGCAATACATTTTTTGTTTGTTTGTTTGTTTAATTGTGGTGGCACACTGCAAAATTAAGTGAGTACATTAAAAAAAATACATAACAATTATGAGCAAAGAACATAACGACTAATGTGTAGAAACGTTAGCTGAACAATAATCAAAGACGGTCACACTATGCGCGTAAACAGTATTTACATTCATACTTAACTCATAACAGTCAATATGATACTGGAACATTATCTGTAATGTTGTGAGCTAATGGATGTGGCGCTCCAGAAAATTCCGCATTTCATTATGCTAGCGTCTAATTTTTATTTTTTTTTTTGGAAAACATCTGCATACGTTTGTAAATAATTTTTGTTTATAAAAGTGAATAAAAATTAACTTAACAAAAATGAACTAAAACCGAAAATAAGTCAATTTTAATAAATTTATAAGATTCACGGTTCAAATCCTCATTGGGAAAAAGAAATTACAAATGAAAATTAAAAAAATAAACAAAACATATAATTTAAATAAATGATAAAATATTTTCTATAAAAGTGTAGATAGGGCCTTTGGTTTCACAAAATTAAGGTACAAAGGGACCTAACTTACATAGCCATTCAAATATAACAATATTTTATTTTATTCTGGCTGAAATCAGTTTGTCACATCTTTTTTAATAATACTGGTGAAAATCGTGCTGATTAAAACTATACGCTTGGTGTAAAACAGTATTTTGCTTATCCTGTAAAATTTTAGAAATGTTAGATAGGACCGTTTGCATTTTAGATGACGATATGTACTTCTTGATTTTTCTTCTTACTTTTTAATTCTCTGTCACCTCATTATACGTTTTTTTTTTATTTAAATTACTTCACTAAACTAGATTTACTTAAATGGTGAAAGGTATATAAATTCGGCATAGCCAAATATAGCGCTCTTAATTGTTATATTCATTTTTTATTGGTTAAGAAGTATTAAATACTTATTTTATTGATCTTAAATATATTTATTTTTCTCCTTTTATCAATAAATATGTTTTATGAATTACGAAATATATTATTATAGTGTTACGTTTATTTAGATTAAAAGCGTTTTATTTATGAGTTCTTTATTTGGAAAATAATTACACACTACTTTTAGAGTTTTAATTAAATTACACTTTATTTAATCAATTGATAATCAATTCGTGATTAATAATACACGCTGGCAACTTTACGTGCTATACCGCAAGACTGTGGATGTAGCGGTGTCGTTCTCGTCTTTTTGATACCATAAACGTCGCACATTTCTTTGAATATAGCTGATTCAAAATTTCGTCCCTGATCTGAATGTAGTTCTAGTGGAACACCGTATCGACACACCCAATTGTTCACAAATGCGTCTACCACTGTTTTGGATTCTTGGTGTGGAGTAGCATAAACTTCGGGCCATTTGCTAAAATAATCCATTACCACTAGTACATATTGGTTTCCAGCATTACTGACAGGGAATGGACCTGTGATATCAATAGCTATCCGCTCAAAGGCAGCACCTGCGTTGTATTGTTGAAGTTTGCCACGACTTTTTCTTATAGCACCCTTGGCCGTAATGTTCGCAATTAGCTATTCAATCGGCTACGTATTGTTGGCAGCCCACCCAGTAAAATCTATGCTTTATCTTTTCCAGAGTTTTGGTTATACCCATTTGGCTGCCGCTGGGACCGTTGTGGAACTGCTTGAGTATATCATTTCTTTTAGAAGCTGGGACGACAATTAAGTCCGTTGTAGTTTTGCCTTCTGTACTTTCCCAAATCGACTGCCAACTTCTACTTTCAGGATATTCCAGTGAGCCCAGTACGATTTTGCTAGTTGGACCTTTGCCGATATTTTATTATGATTCAGTCTTCTGTTGTCTTGCTTAGCCAATATAATTGTCGCCAAAATTGAGTCGTGATTCTGGGCCTTCGACCATTCTTGCCTTCACCCAATTTGGGTAAGCCGCACACCAATGATGCACTTTTTTCTCTGGACATTTATGCCGTGCTTGCACTCTATATTGCATGGCCGTCTTGAAAGGGCATCAGCATAATGGTGATTTCCGTCTTTTCTATGCACAATATTAAAGTCATAGGTCTGGAGACGTTCAACCAAGTGTGTAAGCTGCCCCTCAGGGTTCTTAAATTGCATCAATCAACGTGGTCCGTCCTTAAGATGAAATGTTGACCATGTAAGTACTTGTGGTAATCTTTACACACTCCAGCACTGCTAAAAGCGCCTGTCGTATAACGCAGTAATTTCTTTCGGGCTTGGAGAGCACCCTGCTGTAGTAGCCAATGATATTTTTTGTTGTATTAACCTACTGAAAAAGCACTCCTTCTATTCCATAGCCACGTGCGTCCGTGTCCAATATGAATTTCTGTCCAGCTAGATGGATAGGCGAGGACGTACAGAAAAGTTTCTTGAGCTCCTTGAACGCTTCTTCCGCTGCTTCACTTCAGTAGTATGGTTGCGACTTCCTGGTCAACTTTTGCAAGCTAGCAGCCACTTGAGCAAAGTTTGGCACAAATCTCCTGTAGTATGTGCACAGCCCCAGGAAACTACGTAATTCGTAACGATTTTGAAAGCGAGCCCAGGTTTTTGCCTTCATCGCTTGATACGCCCTCTGCTGTTACACGATGCCCCAGGTCAAATACCTCCTTTTGAAACAAAGCACATTTCTGAACACTTAATTTTAATCCTGCAGCTGTTATACGCTTTAAAACTTTATCCAGGTTTTTGAGGTGTTCGTGAAAATTCTTCTCCAGCACGATCCAGATACAAGGTAGAGAACCATTCCGTTCCGGCCAACGTGTCTAAGGTCTTTCTTGGTGAAGACATTGTGCTTCCTGCAGTCAACGCAAAACCTTGTACTGCCGTCCTTCTTCTTTACTAAAACTATTGGTGAACTCCACGGACTCGAGGATGGCTCAATGACTCCGTTCCGTTCCATTTCGCTGACAGGTTCTCCGACCTCGTTTCGCTTTGCTAGGGGAACACTTCTGGGTGCTTATTTTATAGCCCTCGCTTCGTATTAATTTCATGTTTTACAACTGCCGTTCTACTTTGGCTTTTATTATTTAGAGCGAAGACGGAGACATGTTTTCTCACCAACTGCTTTGCTTTGTTTCTGTCAGGAGCTGTTCGTCCTGCGACCCATTTTTGTACCTGTTCTGCCAATGAATCTCTTTCTATGGCTGTTATTTTGGCGCATACTGTATTCGCCGCACAATTAATTATGGCTTCTGCTAGCTCACATCCACCCATCTCAAAATTCCTGTTCCTGTACTCTCACAGAAATGGAGATTGTGGGGCCATCGATCGTGGGAGCCAGCACTTGCCCCTGAGTGCTAGCTTAATTTAGTTTAACAGTGACTCATGCGATTTGGTGATGTGTGCCCGCTTGTTGACCCTTGCTGGCGAAGCAGATCATCATCTTCTTTTTGCGGATCCACAGTTGCACTGAAAATGGCCGGCTTTACCGCATTTAAATCATTTAGCGCGAGAATTACTTTTTTGCTCCACCATTTATTAACTATTTAATTAACTCCTTTATCCCGCTTCTACTATCCTTGTGGTTTATGTGTCAGTATTAAGATATCGCACCTTATGCATCTTTGGCTTCGAGATGACTTTTGCGGTCTCCTGGGCTAGCGCGTACAAAATGGTTTTCGCAAAAGATGATTTTTGCATAGCACAAACAGCATATTTAACATCCGGATCCCATATGCCATTCAGAAATGCTTCAATCTTAAACTGATCTAAAAACGGATGATGTTCGCCTGGGTAAGTCAGCATTCAATTTCCACGGCGAAGTCTTGCAGCGTCTTATTTGCCTTCTGCACCCTGCCTCGTAACTCCATTCTGTTCTCTTTTGTGCTCGCCACCGTAGTTGCGTTGCAAGATTACCATTATGTCCTCATAATTATTTCTGCAACCGGCAGGTAAGCTTTCCAGTATCTGTGCTGCTGCTATCTTAAAGGCTAGAATTAGGTCTATATAGCTTTTTCTCCACTTCCCATCTATTTTTGCTACTGTTTCGAACTGGAACTTAAAAACATTAAAAGGTGTGCTGCCGTCAAAGCTCGGTGTGTTTATCTTACTAGCGTGATCAGAGACAACTCTCGTCGGTCCCTCGCGAATTTTTAAGATTAGTACTTCTAATTTATGTAACTCCTCGTCTACTTTTCTCTCTATGCCGGACAATTTTTTATCGAATACGCTGACTATTAGTTCGATGACGCCTACTCGTTTACCGAAAACTTCCGATATTTCTTGACACTTTTCGTTTACTTCTGCTAAAAGCCTTTCCCCGTTGAGTCTAGCACTTTCTTGTATTGCTTCTTGGAGCTTCAGGTTGTTTTCTTCCATCTTCTTCATCTGGTTATACTACTTCCGGTTGTTTTCTTCCATTTTCTTCATTATAGCAGCCAATATGGAATTTAAGTCCATGACGCTGTTTGTAGCAGGGAAACATACTTCAATCTCTTCTTTTTCCTTTTTTCTCCAAATATCTATACCAAGCTGCTTGAATTCATCTATTAACCGCTTTTGCAATTCCCCTTTATTGCCCACTGTCGGCAGATCCAACTTACTCAGCTTCATTTTTAGCTGCTCAACTTTTATCTCTTCAAATTTCATTGTAATTATTTACAACTTTTTGAGTTTTAATTAAATTTCACTTTATTAAGGCAATTATTTGACGATTTTTTACTTATTCGCAATTAATACACAAAAAATACATGGTAGCAACTTTTTACTGAAAAACTGTTGTACCACAAGATCTTAACTAGATGACGCTCACAATCAGAATGCCTCAGCACGTATTGGCAGTGCTTTTATATACCATATTTTAAGGCGTTCTTAAATACTCGAGAACTTCTATTCATTTCCTGCGCAGTAAAACATGCTGTGTTGTCATTTACATTTCAGACAGATGATGTCAGCATTGTTTTTTGCTTCTAGAACCTTCAATTATTATTTCGAATTTATTATACATGTTGTGTATTTTTATTTAGTTGTTATAAAATGCAGGTGTGTGTATGGTTGTGTATTGTGTTCGTTTCACTTTCTTGGCCACAATTATTTTTACTTCTTTTTATGATTTTAATAAGGCACCTCTGTAACAATATTGTAACATATCAACACTTACTTTTGTATTATACACACCTTTCCTTTTAACTTTGATCGGTTATTATTTCTAAAAATAAAGACCAAAAATATATTTAAAGACTTGTTTTAGTTCTGATGAAAATTGGGGACGAGGATTTAGTTCTCGAAGCGAGCACATTTTTTTAAGGTTTCGTACATTACAGTTTGCCTGCGCTGATATTTTTATTTTCCTCGAATAGAGATATTGGGAAAAAATGGCGGAATCGAAAAAAGATTCCGGATATACTGGAACTTCAAAGCCAGTTGCTTAAGCTGCTAACAGAAAACTAAACAAGGAAAAGCCAAAAAAATTTTATGGAAAAATTAAGTAGCAGCATAGCTAAATTTTATCATGAACCGCAAAACAATTTAACATTTGATGGATAGTATTACCGACACGAGGATGTTTTCATCGTTGACGGGAAAGATTTGTATGAGCAAGATTATGCTGTTGACGAGGAAGCTAAATTTAATAGCGTATAGAAAGACACATTTCATTCGCCGAAACAGTGAATATACGGCAGGTTACGAAACTTTTAACGGAGTTGGAGGGCGATGCTGACCAGAAGTTAAGCAAATTAAGTATTACGCCAGAGCGAATGCTTAATTTGAAGACAGATGCAGTAATGGTTGAACAACCGAGTAAAAGTATAATTAAGACGCCGCACACAGGGACGAATTGAAAATTTAGTGCGACAAAATTATTTACTGCATATGGATTCAATAAATTTTAATAAAATTAGGTACGTTAAGGTGTTTAAGTTTGTTAAACACGAATCTGAGCTCAGTTTTTACAAATTTAAAATAGCAGATCCAATATGGCGGACAATTTTTAAAGAATTGATCGAATTCAATTAAAACTTATTTCACGGGATTTTGTATGTCAGTTTTTTATAAATTAAAAATCCAAATTCAAAACATTAGGCCTAATGAAAAACATTTTTTAAAAGTTTTTATTTAAATTTATCAGCTTGTATGATACTACTTAAAATAGTAAGAATTATAATTAATTGTTTCACCTTTTTTTTAATTATCAATACGAAATTTTTTTTTAATCTATATAAATATCTTCATAGTCTTGAATGTCATCAAGCTGCTGTTCATAATTATCTTCTTCGTTGCCACAAAAACTGGGCAGCCTTAGCATACTTAGTACAATTTCATTAAATTTTGCTTTGTTGTTTTAGCCTTTTTTCTTTTGTCAGCCACAACAGGGTCCGAAGAAACCAGTATCCAGTGAAATATGTCACTGTTAGTATTGGCGCTTGAAGTTTTTCTGGAATGATGTTGTCTTAAATTTTTGTATTCTTTATGACTTGCTTCAATTAAATTTTCTTATAGATGGCCTACCGGTAAAGGTAAAGATTTTATAATATCAAATCCATGAAATAAAATAAAGTTTAAATGGCCATTTCTGCTGTTTAAAAGCAACAGTTTTTAAATACTTCTTCCTTGATGTAATGTCCACAAGAAATTATTGATAATATATTTGCAAATCTTTCTATTAAGAATTTATCAATTCCTGTTATTTCTGAAACAAGCGTAGGATTCTTAAAAAATTTTCGTGCTGTATTATCGTCATTGCTGTTGCCTCCACCTTGTTTTTTTCCTTTTACTTCTTGTTTTGCTCTGCAAATATTAATAACACCTAATATGTGCATGTAGCACTAAAATTCAGTAGTTAAAGGTGTCTTCATTACAGACTATATTCTTTTATTTTTCAAAATGGTTTAACATTTTGGAAGTAGCTTCACAAACATGACACGCTTGTGAACTTGTATTATCACTTAAAATGTTGACAGTCTTTCCATCCAGCATTTAATTTAATTTCTTTAAGTCAAGTCACGATTAATGTCGGCTCCAATTGCAGTATTTGATTTTGAATTTCGTTATTCTCTTCTTTGACATTTTTGAAGTTTTCCAAAATATTTTGTCATTATTGCTATTAGATTCACACATAAAATTATATTAAAGTCCGCATATGCTGAATTATTTGCAAAATTTTGTTCATATATAGTGTGTCTACCGCTGCCATCCAAGCCCCATTTATAATGAACTTCAATTGTATCACAGTCAGTAGAAATAAATGTAATATCACATCAGTCTGAACTTGAGCCAAACGGTGATCAGTATGTACAAGGAGGTCTTGAAACGGTACCAGAGCCTCATTTTCGTTTATTTAAGATAAACGAAAATGAGGTCCACTATTAGAGCTAAGGCTTCTTCAGGACTAGAAGGTTTTACAGAAGAAGTTGAAATATCATGTGCTAATTTCATTATTTTTAAAGTTTTGGGTGAGGAATTAATAGCTGCACTTCTGTTACCTGATTTTACCAAACTTTTTCCTCTAGCCATACATAATTCCTCTGAATTAAGATCTGATACAAGACCTTTTATATGTCTGTGCTTAGTTCGATGAGAACTTTCTTCAAATAATTTTCTGGGTCTGCCTCGCATCTTCTGGTTTGAGTGCGTTTCTTCTTTTAATGAAAGTAGTGGTGATTGTATCTCCGGGAGTTTTAGGTTTTCTTTAAGCCAGTTTATGTGTTTCTTGTTAAAACTCTAATACATATAATTACACTCACGCCACTTCCAAAACATCTTCGAAACAAACACTTTAACTTCTTGTTGTATTTGTTTTATTAAATCTTCAGGAAGCTCACTAACTTCAGTTTTGCCCAGAATATATTGAAATAGTTTTTTATTACACTTTGATGATGATAAATTATAAAAATGTTCGTTTTTCAGTACATCAAATAACTCTTTTTTCTTCATTTTATTTTCTTTAAAGCACAGATCTAAGTACACCCAATGTAACTACGGAATTTCCCTTTCTAATATCTTTTCATGCAAACAATTATTTTGTGAGAAGACTGCACTGAATAAAAAATTTGGTTCTGTTAGTTAAGGTTTTATAGTACTTTAAGTATACATCAGTGTAGCCAACAAGTATTTCGTAAGGAGACTTCATAGAATGAAAAATTTTACGAATTAAAAAAAAAATTCGTTTGCGTGCGGGATTTTCAGAATTGGGTGTAGTACCTAAGGGGAAACGGGGGACCACAACTCGACTTTTTTACATTTATTAGTAGTTGTATTTTTTAATTTCTAAGGAAAAGTCGTGGAAATGCTTGGAACTTGTTATTTCATAACAAAAACATTATGCTATATGCACTATATATAATTACTATTTTAATATTAACTGTTAATAAAATTAGATGCCTGATGCATAAAAATACACTTAGCAAACTTTAACCTGTAAGTTTACAAACAATTGTGAAGTTGAGCAACAATAAAATAAAAATTAATACTTATAAGATAATTGTCGTCGTAAATCGGTTATTTGTCCTTATGCCAGCCGGTTATAAACAATATAAATTTTAAGAGAAGCGTCAAAGCAAAATCAAAGAAAATACCAAAATCACCAGGATGGAATTGTGGTGCAATGCGTTATGCAGAGCATTGTGAATTCAAAAAGCACAAATGCACTCAATGTCAACTTATTGGTCACAAGAAGGGTTATTTTACGCACAAAAATCAAAGCCGCGTAATGAAGCATTTCATAGTGGCAAACAAGTTATTTAGATATTTTTGATGCAGTAGCATCGAAATGCAACAAGGCGATAGTGCAACTATATTTCAAGCCTAATGTAAAATTAATTTTCCGGGCAAAAAGACCAGTGGAGTATGCAGTACAACCTTTGATAGAGGAGGAGTTAAATAGGCTGCAGGAGTTAGGCATCATAACGCCAGTAAATTTTTCGGGTTGGTTAGCTACTATAGAAGCTGTGCGGAAGGCATCAGGGAAAGTTAGTATTTGTTGCGACTACTCATATAATTTGTCACTGGAACCGCATCAGTACCCTCTGCTGCTGCTCATGGACACCATGTTGGCAGACATCGACGATACAGCGGCATATCTTGATGACATCATTATCGGAAGGGCAACATGGGAAAAACATGTACAAAATGTGTTCAGCATATTAAAAAAAATTCGTGAATATAATTTCCGGATAAAATTGGAAAAATTTACATTTTTTGCAGCGAAAGTTAAATATTTAGGAAACGCCATTTCAAGAGACGGGATACGTCCTGATCCGGATAAGATCAGCGCTATTCTAAAAATGACACCGCCGGCAAACTTTTTGGAGCTTTGAGCATTTTTGAGTAGTGTTGACTACTATGGTAAATTTGTGCCACATATGAGCAATTTAAAGGCACCCCTGGACCATTTGCTACATCAAGATGTAAAGTTTGCATGGACGGTAGAATGTAAACGAACATTTCAGAAGTTTAAGAGCATTTTAAACTCTAGTCTCCTGTTAAAGCATTATAATCCAAACCTTCCCATAAAGTTGCGGCAGACGCATTGGGCAAAGGCATTGGTGCTTTTATCTGTCACATTATGCCTGATAATGTGGAAAAAGTTATTGCCCATGTTGCTCGTACTTTGTCGAGGGCTGAACAAAAATATTCGCAGATAGAGAAAGAGGTGTTGGCGTAATATTTGCAGTGAAAAAGTTCCACCGATACATATTTGAAAGAAGATTCATATTGTGAACCGACCATAAATCATTACACTTGGTTTTGGCATACCGAATCTCGATTACAAAGGTGAGCACTCATCTGGATGCGATATGATTTCGAACGGGAGAACGTAATGTCATACCAGCAGATTTGCGGAATCGAATTTTACGGCAATTGCATCGGAGGCATCCTGGTGAAGAGAGAATGAAATCAGTGACCAGATGTCATGTGTTTTGGACTGGCATGGATAGGGAAATCACATCGTTTGTACGCAGGTGCCAGCCGTGTGCAATGGCAGCAAGATCTCCTATAAAAGTTTCTCCGCAGCCTTGGCCGATGTAGAGGCCGCATACCTTGTTATTTACATTGTTACTTGGCAATAATTGATGCCTATTCAAAACGTCCTGAAATTTTCCAAACTAAGAGATGAGGTTCATCAGCAGTGATCGAGAAAATAGACGAAACGTAACGCTTAGCAATTGGAAAATCCAATTTTGACAGTGCGTTAGGAAGTGAAGTTGGTTTGCCTATTGGTTTGTTTTGTTATGGTTGAAAAGTAATGACAATTTAGTTATTTTCAAGGCAATCTAGCGATTTTATCTCTTCTTTAATCTTATACAGCGGGTTTTATGAAATAAAATGTGTTCAAATTACTGTTAAAGACACAAAGTTGACGCTGTTATTTAAGAATGACATTCCAGCGCAAAAGCTATGAATTACATTGCTTTGCGTCTTACGCGCTAATCTAGGGATGGCAGTTAACACAAATTTGGTTTGACCGTTAATCCCTTGCAAATAAAGAACCACGTATTAACGTTTTATTGATTAGTTTAAAAATAGTTAATTTTTTTACGCGACATTTTTTGGCGACCGTGACAGGACGGTAGTGTTAGTGTTTAAATAAAAAATAATTTATTTAAACAAACTGCAAAAAGAATTTTAGGCCCGTAGAGTCGCAACAAATTAAAAAAGTGTGTAAAATATTTTATTTCGGTTCAACATAGGCGCTCGTGGTATAGCTACATTTTTTTTCGAAAAGTTCTTTGAGCCAACTTTATACACTGCTTGTTTTTTGTGTAATAAATAAATTCGAATTTTAAACGATATTTTTTGATTCATTAATCATAATAAATTTTTGTTTTAAACAAATAAAACTCTTTTGTGGCACAATAAAATAAATATTTTTTTGTTGGAAAAAACTTAAAAAACTTCAAAAAAATTTGTGAAGTGCTTCGACTAAAAATAAATTATCTGTCGGAGGAGATCACTTTTACTCACCTGCCCATCACTGATGAGTGTGCCGTCACTATTGTTAATCCCTTTGGTTGTTTGTTAATCCCTTTGTTTGTTTGTTAATCCCTTTCTTTGTTTACTCGTTGCATTGTTATTGTTGTTAAATTTGAATATTAATATTTTCAATTCATTTTTTTCTGTTATTTTTGATGATTTTGTTGCCTTATATTAACAGTTAATTTTAAATTATTTTGTAGCCCAAATATTTGCATATTGTTATTTTAGTTTTTAGTCGTAAAGTTGAAATCAATAAAGAAACACACAAAATTAATAGTATCGCGTTTAATTATTAACTTTGAAATAGTTAATTTTCTTACACGACATTTTTTGGCGACGGTGACAGGACGGTAGTTCTAAAATTTAAGTTAAATAAAAATTTAATCGGTTTTCTTGGACTTTTTGGCCCGTAGAGCCACATCAAAAATATTTCGTTCGTTTGATTTGTGATAGAGCTCTTGCAAATAACACTGTACAACACACCAAAAAATTACAAGGTCCGGGCTATAAATTCTGATAGAGGAGACAAAAAAAAAGATATACGTGTATCGGCGTTTTGAAAGTTTACATCTGGATTTCATTTGAGAGGGCGTTAAAGTTTCCCAGCTCTGGCACATTCTTATTGTTAAACGGCATAAGAAACCATGTGACCCTTACATTTTAGGTATAAAATGTGTTCAGCAAATTTATGTAAAATGTTACGGAGAAGATTTTTGTAGAAATGTTAACCCTTTAACTCCTCAAGATATGGGTCTTTTTTGTCCTTCTTTTAAAAAAGAGCAAAAAACACCATTAAAACAGGGTTTTACAGGGTTAAAATGTTCCACAAAAATGTTACCCATTAAATTTTACTATAAGTCCCTGAATACACCAAAAAGGAAAATTCAACCATAAAGTCAGAAATAAGACGCAACAAAAGAGAGCTTAGGGTTAATTTCGCATTTATTAAGAATTTTGTTTTAAAGCAAATTTGGATTGCATTAATTAAATTTTTTTTAGCTCTAGGCAATTCCACTTCGTTATCATACAATGTCCAGCATATTTCAGCGATAAGCGAATGAATGCTTTTACCTTTATCTTACGAAAATTGTTATTACTTACTGCCCTTTTATATACCTTTTATTACGTGGGAAAAGGGATAATAATTGTGGTTTTAAAAAATCTGTTTTAGAAAAAACCAATTCGAGAATGTCCATAGACCAAAAAAAACAGGTAAATATAAAAATGATGACGCCATTTTGGAATGCAGACTCGAAATTTTAGAATCGTACTTCAAGCAACTGAGCCACGTGCAAGGCAAAATTGAACAGCTTTGTTCTTCTGATAATGGCCGAAGTGATTACGAGGACTTATTTATCGCTACGAAGGTAAAAATATTAAGTATTTTAAAACGTCATCGTGGTTCTGTATCAACGGATGTTACGCAATTTAATGCTTCTGTTGCTGGTGCAGTGCATTCATCTCGCCTTCCTTCATTGAAGTTACCCAAATTTGATGGCAAGTATGCTGAGTACGAAAGGTTTATTACTGCTTTTAATAATTAAGTGCACGAAAATCATTCAATTACGGATGTCGACAAATTTAATTATTTGCTAAACTGCTTATCAGGCCCAGCTTTGGCAGTTGTGGAACCATTTCAGGTAACCGCACAAAATTATACTAAGGCATTAGAGAGATTAAAAGAACGCTACGACAATAAAGTGTTAATTTTTCTGGAACTATTCGGCTATTCGTGGTTCTTTGTTGTCTCTCGGTTCAGAAATGGAGGTGCTAAATGGTATTTGGGTATACATTGTATTATCGAGATTCGACTCTGAAACAAAATTTAATTACGATGAGAAACAAGACTTCAAATCATTGCCGATGCATTTTATGACGTTTTAAGCAATCGTTGTCAATTTTTAGAAAGCCATAGGAAAAAGGTTGAAATTTCTGAAAAATTTAATTCTGCAAAGGCAAAGCCTAATTTTAAACGTCCATCTCACACTTTTGTTCAGTCAAACTCTAAGTGCTCGGATCGGAGCATAGTTTAAATTCTTGTGCATCCTTTTCATCCCATCCTGTTTCGGAACGCTTTAATTTCGTAAAGCGCAATGGCCATTGCATCAATTGTTTGAAGAAGGGTCATATGGTTTCGAATTGCCCATCTAAATCTCGCTGTAAGGTATGCAAATCAGCTCATCACACAGTGCTTCATCTTTACAAGGTTCCTGAAAATTTAAACGCTCCAGTAACTCATGATATCATCCAAAATCAACCTAATAGTTCTTCGGTAAGCAATCCAGTTCAAGTTGAAAATAATCGTTCAACTACTTTCGTCACTCGGGCTCTGAAAAGATCACTCATCCCAACAGCTGTAGTTCTCATCAAAGATTCTTGTGGCATATTTCAACCGGTAAGAGCTCTTCTTGATTCCTGTTCAGAAATAAATTTCATTCTAGAGGAAACTGCAAAGAGGCTCAAATTGGGTTTTCATCCGTACACACAAGAAATCTCCGGCTTTGGTGAAGTGCGCACAAAAATCAAATCTTACGTTGTTGCTACTTTAAAATCTCGTTTTAATTCGTTCGAGTGGTCCTCAACTTCTGCGGTAACTAAATCGATATCATCTCATCAGCCCGGCGAATACATCGAAGTATCTCATTGGGAGATACTCAACACTCTTCAGCTAGCCGATCCATTACAAGCCCCAGCGGATGGAATTGTTAATAGGTACAGAAGTTTTTTTTAACTTGTTGGTAGACGGTCAAATCTCATTGGGAGACAGTGGCCCAACATTGAAGAATACATTGTTCGGATGGATTGCCGGTGGTAAATTTACAACTAAATTCCCCGTAGCTCCAATGATTTGCAATTTAGCTATTGAAACTGCCGAAGAATCCATTGATACATTAAAAAGGTTTTGGGAGATTGAGGACTATGTAAACACTCCATCAAAGTTTACAGAGGAAGAGGAAGCCTGTGAACAACATTACACTAAAAATGTCAGAGTTATAGAAAATGGTAAGATCCAAGTTCGTTTACCATTTAAAACACCACCAGAGGTACTTGGTAACTCATTTGATATGGCCTACAAGCGTTTTTTGTCGCTCGAAAGACGCTTAGATCGCAATTCAACACCTAAATTTATGTACATTAAGTTCATGGATGAATATTTGTCGCTTGGACACATGTCGCTGTATACTCACTCGCTAGATGGTCCAAATTTCGTCATTCCACACCATTATGTACTTCGTCCAGAGAGCACTACAACAAAACTCCGTGTCGTATTTGATGGCTCAGCTCGCAGCTCCTCAAACACGTCGTTGAACGATATTCTTATGCTTGGTCCTACAATTCAGCAGGACCTAATCACCACACTTTTTTTGTTTCGTTTGAACAAATTCGCGCTCACAGCTACATCTCTAAAATGTATACCAGCTCATTTTATGGCGCAACAGCAGGGAGGAAAAATTGCAAGTGTTTTAACTTAACACTGTTACATATGGTTTGTCTTCAGCCCCATTTTTAGCAATTCGTAGTTTGTTTTTCATTGCAGATAAATACAGCTCATCATTTCCTCTTGGTTCTAAGACCCTGCGAGAAGTTTTTATGTAGACGACATCCTTACTGGTTCCAATAACGTCGAAACGTTGCTTAAAAAAAGGCAGAGTTGGTTCATGTACTTAAACTACATGGGCTCGAATTGGCGAAATGGAGCAGTAATAGTTTTGAAGTTACCTCGAATAATGAAGCTGATGTCCCGATAAAAGGTCCAGAAGACGAAATTAGAAAAACCATAGGCATGTCCTGGAAACCACAACAAGATATTTTTTGCTATCGTTTTGAATTGCCTGAATTAATCGAGCCAACAAAAAGGTCAGTTTTGTCTCCTGTTGCAAAAATTTATGACTTGCTGGGAATTTTGAGCCCGATCGTGGTTCGCTGTAAAATACTTCTTCAAGAAATATGGGTTCAAAATTACAACTGGGATGACAAGCTGAATGAAGATCTCAAATCCTTATGGCTCAAAATAAGAGATGACTTGCAATATATAAAAAATAATGGGGTGCCCAGATATGTGCTTATATCGCCTGGAACACTTGGTGAAATCCATGGTTTTGCAGATGCCTCCCAACGTGCTTATGGGTGTTGCATTTATTTTCGAGTTTTCTTCGAAGGCAAATACAAAACAGCTCTACTGATTGCCAAGTCCAAAGTAGCTCCTATTCAGACACAATCACTACCCCGACTTGAACTGTGTGCCGCTGTTCTGCTTAGTAAAACGTGGGAGAAAATAAAATCAAAAATGACTAATTTTGTATCGAAAACCTATTTTTTGGACTGACTCGAAAATTGTTCTTCAATGGCTTAAACTACCCTCATCAACATTACATTGTTTCGTTGCTAATCGTATCTCCGAACTTCAAACCAATACTAGAGATATTATCTGGTGTCACGTTCCATCCAAAAGCAACCCTGCTGATATTGTATCCCGAGGATGTAGTGCACAGGAATTACCAACAACAATTTGGTTTAAGGGTCCTAGTTTTCTTCTCGATCATCAATCAACTTGGCCCAAAATTGATGAAACAAAAATTAGCTCAGAAATTTTGGAAAAAAGAAAAGCGGCTGTTTTCAAGTGTACTGATGCGCCAAAGTCAATAATCGAAGAGATAATCGATAAGCATTCATCATTTTAGAAATTAATTCGAATAATTTCATTTGTTTTTCGTATTTTTAACAGATACCCAGTAGACCGCAACTTGAAGCCCGAAGATGCAGCTCATATAACCGTAGCAGAATTGGATTGTGTTTTCTGGCGCATAATTGGCCATATTCAAAATGCCAATTTCAAGGAGGACATTGTCGCACTTTTGAAAGGAAAATTTGTTCATCCCTCGCTACAGAAATTGGCACCTTTTCTACAAGAAATTAAATTAATAAATGGCTCAGCTATCACATTGCTGCGTGTTGATGGCCGTCTAGCAAAGGCACCTATACTTTATGATGCCAGATTTCCTGCTTTGGTTCCCAAATAGCATCCATTTGTATTATCGTACATCGAATATTTGCATCGCCTTCATTTACACGCTGGTCCAAAGGTTTTACTGGGTATCATTCGTCAAAAAATTTGGCTTATTAACGCCAGAGAAGTGGTTTGCAAGGTCGTTCGAAATTGCATCCATTGTTTCCACTACAAGCCAATATTGATGAACCAAATCATGGGTAACTTACCAGCTGATCGACTTCGAGTTAATCGACCGTTTTTAGTAGCTGGAGTAGATTTTTGTGGCCCATTTCCAGCCACACACCGTAGCCGAGGTAAAATGCCATACAAAACTTATATAGCTGTTTTTGTTTGTTTTAGCTCAAAGGCCGCGCATTTAGAAGTGGTTTCCGACCTCTCAACAAACACATTTCTTATGTGCTTGAAACGGTTCATCAGTCGAAGAGGTATTCCCCAAAAAATCTACTGCGACAACACCACAAATTTTGTTGGAGCACACAACAAACTCGTTGCAATAAAAAAATCGTTGTTCCATCAAGATGTCATTCATGAGCTTAAAACGTATTCGATCCAGAAAGGTTTTGAATTTTGTTTCATTCCTCCTCGTGCCCCACATTTCGGTGGTTTATGGGAGGCAGCTGTAAAATCAACCAAAACATTGCTCTTAAAAAACATCGGCGTGCCGTATCTTACTTTTGAAGAATTGCAGACACTTGTGGCTGAAGTTGAATCAATTTTAAATTCTCGCCCCATATCTCCAATGTCTGACGATCCTAATGATGGTGAAGCCTTAACACCAGGCCACTTAATAATTGGTTCACCTTTAGTGGGCCTTCCTGAAGAAAACTTAAATCTTACCAAACCAGGGTCTCTTAGTCATTTTCAGCGAATTTCGTATTTGAAGAACAAGTTTTGGAAAGCATGGTCTGAGGATTACCTCTTGTCACTACAAGGACGAGCCAAATGGTTAAAGGTGGAGCCCAATATCATCGAAGGCCAACTTGTCGTAGTTCATGAAGACAATACCCCACCACAACAATGGCAGTTAGCTCGAGTAACAAAAGCTATACTTAGTTCTAATGGACAAGTTCGAGTAGTAGAGCTTAGGTCAAAAAATGGTTCTTTTCGTCGTCCTATTCATAAAATAGCGCCCTTACCTCCTCTAAATTCATCTTGAAAGTGGGACCTTTCAACGGGGGGAGAATGTCGGAGGAGATCACTTTTACTCACCTGCCCATCACTGATGAGTGTGCCGTCACTATTGTTAATCCCTTTGGTTGTTTGTTAATCCCTTTGTTTGTTTGTTAATCCCTTTGTTTGTTTACTCGTTGCATTGTTATTGTTGTTAAATTTGAATATTGACTTATATTAACAGTTAATTTTATATTATTTTGTAGCCCAAATATTTGCATATTGTTATTTTAGTTTTTAGTCGTAAAATTAAAATCAATAAAGAAACACACCAAACTTATTGTATCGCGTTTAATTATTAACTTTGAAATAATTAATTTTTTTACGCGACATTATCTTTTTCGTGAAATAAATAAAAATGGCTGATAACGATGATGTAATTCTCGATACATATAGTGCAAGTGGCCCAGAATTGTCATCGCTCAAACAACAAAGGGCTACGATGAAAGGAAATATTTCTTGTATCCAAAAGAAAATTAAAAAGGATGGTGACAAGGTTGACACTACAATTTTAGAATACAGACTAGAAATTTTGGAGTCGTATTTTAAGCAGATCTGTCACATTCAATCAACACATCGATTGGACTTTTCAGCCAAAACCGATTACCATCATTAAAATTGCCTCGTTTCGATAAAAAGTATCCAGATTATAAACGATTTATTTCAACTTTTAACAACATGGTCCACGAAAATTCATCTTTAACACCTGTTGATGAATTCAACTATTTATTAAATTGTCTATCTGGGCAAGCTTTTGCAGTCGGCCAACCATACCAAGTAACGGAGGAAAATTATCCGATGGCTCTAGAAAGGTGAAGGGAACGCTACGACAATAAGATTCTTATTTTTATGGCACATATTACTGATGTCTTTAATATTTCTGAAATGACTAAAGGTTACAGTGTTTCGTCACGTTATATAATTGATACCGTATCTGCAATTCGTGGTTCACTTCTATCGCTGGGATCAAAAATAGATATTATGAATGCGATCATAATTCATATGGTGTTATCCAAGCTTGATAATTCAACAAAACAAAATTATGATGAAAAATTAGATTTTAAATCATTGCTTCGTGGGAAACTGTTATGAAATTCGAATTTTAACCGCCATTCAACTACATGTGTCACTTCAAACTCACATATCAGCTGCTGGTATTGCAATAGCGCAGAACATTATCTTGCAACGTTTTAACTTCATAAAACGTAATGTCCACTGCATAAATTGCCTTCGAAAAGGTCCCTTAGTGTCGAAATGTCCCTCTAAAAGTCGTTGTGGTAAGAGTACTTCTTGACTCATGTTCAGAAATCTATTTTATTACAGAAGAAGAAAATACTTAAACTCCGTTTTCAACCGAGTCGTCAAAAGGTTTCTGGAATTGGTGACGTGAACACAAAAAATAAATTTTCTGTTGCTGCTACAATCAAATCTCGACTTTGCTCAAACCAATTCTCATCAAAATTCGCTGTCACGAAATCAATTTTTACAAAGGATCCTGGTAAATATATTGACGCATTAAATCTGAAAATTCCTGAAACAATAAAGTTAGCAGATCCATTCTTTTACAAGCCACAACGAATTGATTTGCTGATAAGCTCCGAACTATTTTTCGATATGTTGCTCGATGGACGCATTTCGTTGGGACTAGGCAACCTTAACCTCGTCAACACAGTTTTCGGATGGATAGTCGGTGGTATATTCAGTTACCGGCACAACCCGTCGCCTGTTACCTGCAACTTGGCTGTCGATTATTCAACACAAAATATAGAAAGCGAATTTAAAAGGTTTTAGGAAGTTGAAGAATACAATAGTGGTCCTCCAAGACTTTAAAAAGAAGAAGAGGCGTGTGAAAAACATTTCACTAAAATTGACATTGACATTCATACTAAAATTGATATTAATGGACGTATTCAAGTTCGGCTATCATTTAAACAAAATCCTGATTTCTTAGGTGAGTCTTTTGAAAATTGTAAACGTAGATTTCTGTCGCTCCAAAATATGTAGATTGGATCGTAATGCTACATTAAAATCTATGTATGTCGAATTTATGAACGAATTTATAGCACTTGGTCACTTCACTTTACAGTGGAACCATATCTCGACCACATTATGTCATACCTCATCACTGTATACTCAAGCTTTGTAGTACAACAACAAAGTTTTTGATAGGTCAGCTCTTACAACTTCAAATTCTTACAACTTGAAATTCTTTGAATAATATACTCATAGTTGGCCTAACATTTAAAATGTACCGCCAATTTCTAGTCGATGGCCGTGATCGTAAATTTTAACTGATTCTTTGGAGGTCTAGTACACAGGATGAACTTAGCGTGTTTCGTCTGAACACCGTTACATATGGGCTCTCAGCGGCACCGTTTTTACCAGTTTATAGCTGATCAACACAGATCAACTTTTCCCATCGGCGCAAAGGTACTTCGTGAGGATTTATATGTCGATGATATTCTCGCTGGATCTAATTGTCTGAAAATGTTAGTAGTTGAGAAAGCTGAAATAATAAAAATTTTAAGCGCAAATGGTCTTCAGCTTGCCAAGTGGAACTGTAATTGCCCGGACTTTGTCAACCACAACAACAGTGAAGAAGTTGCTATTAAAAACTCTGAAGACGATATCACAAAAACACTTGGAATGGCCTGGAATCCTAGCCAGGATATATTTTTGTTTCGTTACGATTTGTCGGATATGCGGAAACCTACAAAACGCTCTACTTTGTCAAATGTAGCCAAAATATTTGACATGCTTGGTCTTCTAAGCCCAATCTTCATTCGATGTAAAATTCTTCTTCTCGAAAACATTGTTTGGTTTGGTCCAAAACATTGTTTGGTTTTCACTTCGGAAGGCATGCTTGCTGAAATACGCGGCTTTGCAGATGCCTCACAACGCGCATTTGGCTTCTGCTTGTACTATCGTGTTGCTGTTAATGGTAGTTATAAATCGCCTTTGTTATTTGCCGAATCGAAGGTAGCTCCCATCAAGGCCCAGGCTTTGCGTCGTCTTGAACTGTGTGCTGCTTAGTCGAACTTGGTGTAAAATAAAAGGTAAAATTTCTAAATTTGCGTCTTCAGATTTCTTTTAGACAGATTCGAAAACTATTTTGAATTGGCTAAAAATGCATTCACCAACATTAGATCGTTTCGTGTTAAATCTTATTTTGAAGTCATTGATTTAGTTATCATTCACGAAAATAACAAACCTCCTCAAAGGTGCCTCCTGGCTCGAATTAAAACCAGCAAATAGCTCATATCGACGACCACTTCATAAGATGGCTCCTCTACCCACTTCTAATGGTTATTGAAAAGCAGACCTTTCAATGGGAAGGAATGTTGGAGGAGATCACTTTAAGTCACCTGCCCATCACTGATGGAGGTGCCATCACTATTGTTAATCCCTTTGTTTGTTTGTTAATCCTTTTGTTTGTTTACATTGTTTTTGTTGTTAAATTTAAATATATTAATATATCAATGCACTTGCTTTATTATTTTTGATGATTTTGTTGCATTATATTAACGGTCTTTTTATATTTTGATATTTTTGTAGCCCAAACATTTACATATTGTAATTTTAGTTCTAGTCTTTGATGCAAATTAAGAACCACGTATTAAAACAATTTTGTCTCGCGTTTTATTGATTAATTTCAAAATAGTTACTTTTTACGCGACAACCGGTATACATCAAAATTGATATTATAATATTTGCTACGAAAATTCGGGCTTTTTTAGTTTCGGATTAGTTGAACTACCTGAATTATAGTTCATGTTATTGTTTTTTCTCGAACCATCATTCTTGTAACCCCTGAAATTATTGTTCCCAGCTCTGCCGTTACTTCCATAATACCTTCTATTGTTATTATAATTATTTGAAGTGTATTTATTGTTGTTAAAGTTGCTTGAACTGCTGTTGTAAGCCCTTTTGTGGCCAGGGTTGCCCCTAAAAAATTTTTTACAATATTTTTCCCCCTTCGAGAATTGTACTCATTGTCAGGTCTCTTTTCTTCGAATACATTGTTTTCACTACTTTGTATATTTCCTACCATAGTTTTGCACTTCTCTACTGCCTCATTCAGTGTTTTATGTTGCGTCTTTATCTTCTTGCGTTGGATTTTCTATCGCTTTTATTTCAGAAAGCAACAAGTTTTTTTCTCTAAATTAAGCTATGCTCATATTTCTTTGCCTTAATGTTCCAAATTCTGTTAGCACCTGTTGCAAGGACCTTGGTTTCGGGAATGCCTCAATCAATAAACGTTTTAATTTGATAAAAGTAATAGGTCTATTAACCCGCCCTACAATACTACGAACTTGTGCCGTTAATTTGAAGTTATAAACATACTTAACGAATATTTCTCTGTCTTCTATTCTAAGTAAATCATGCAACAACTCTGTCTTCCAACGCCTAATAAGATCCTTTATAAACTTGGAGATTTTTACCATCAATCGATATGTCGAACTGCGCCGTATTTGCATAATCGACTTTATGTTTGTCTACCAATTTCGAACAACTAATTTAATTTGCCCCTGGTTCTTTACTTTCTCTTGTTACCAAGTTATTTATAACACGAAGTAATCTTGAACAACGATAAAACAGTCTAATTCTAAGAGACTTGGTTTCTTTGTTTTCTTTCAAAGTTTCAAAAATACTATTTGCCTTTTATATATATATATATATATCAATGGCCTTAACTTTTCTGCTTAAAATTGGAAAAAATAAATTCTAACTTTACTTCTTAAAAAGGAGTACTGACTAGGCTTTGTTCTGAATTTAACTATTTTTCGTCTTCTAGGAATCTTCAGATAGTTATCCCTCGTATAAAGTTTAGTTTGAGCGTTCAGTTATTTTTCGTGTTGTAAGGAGTTTGAATTATTTACCTTTGGAACTGCGTATTTTTTCTTACTCTAATAATGCGTTTCGTTTGACACTCTTAACTAATTTTCTTCTGCTTATTGATCTATTATTTCTCAATTTTTTTTAATTTTTATTTTTTTGGTTTGTTTTCTTCTTTGATCATGATATAAGAACTTCAAACATTTAAGTTGCCGTTTGCTTTGATTTCATAACTGATATTCGTCCTGTTCTGACATATGAGCCATTTATTTTTGTATTAGGCTAAATTTATTTAAGCAAGATCAGGAAGATTGAGCCTTATATTTTTATTATAACTGATGCTAGCCGTTCGTTTGTCTCAGTGTGTACTTGCAACTGGAGCTGCTATGTTTCTAGCTATTTAAAATCGTAAAGGATAGTTTTAAGCTATAAACGTATGGCATAACATTGGTTGTAATGTATATGGAAAGTAAAATACGTATGCTTGGAAAGTAAAATACGTATCTATGTTGGCAGTTCAGATTTATTTTATGATATGAATATCGTTTTTGCCTTCTCTACTACTTATGGGATATACGACTATGTTTCCTGTAAAACTAGTTCCCTATGTCTATGTCTGTTATGTCGGAGAATAACTGATACGTCAACCTTCCCTTGTCGGATGTATCTCTGCCTATTGAAACAGTATTTACACTACCTACAGCTTCTGTTGCAGGTGTTATGTATTTCGACTCTCGAGCTCGAAGATCGATTGGTATCAAAGCAGCAATAACAAAAGCTGTTTCGTCTGACACAGTCTGAAAGTCGCAGCTTACTCGTACGGCAGTAAGACTATACACGAAAGTAAAGAGTTTAGCGTTACCTAAAAACTCCAAAGAGTCTGACCATATGTAGGATACATACAGAGTAGTACTTTTCAGAACTTCATACTATAGTTTCCTCTGCTGGTAAGACAAGGGGTCTAACCTTGTGTTTGACATTATTGGGAATAATGCTAGACACAGTTTTGTAGTTTTTGAACTTACATACTGCAAGTTATCGTTAAAGGAGAAACGACGGTCAATCCAACCCCAAGATATTTAAGATACGGCTTTATCCCTACGCAACATGCACCAATGTGTAGCTTTGAAGTTTCGCTGGATTCGCGACGCTTCGGTCTTATGATCGGCTAATGTTAATCCCAGAGATGAAAGCCAGGATTGCACGACTTGTATGCTAGCATTGGCAACAATTTCTGCTTCTTGTAGCTCCTTGTCTACATACACTAATGCTATATCACCAGCATGACCAACGATTGAAGCTCTTTCAAGTAGTTTTAGTCGTAGAACACTATCATACATTACGTATGAAAGCAGTGGGCCAAGAACAGATCCTTGGGGGTCGCCAAGCGTCACCTTGTACGGCGTTACAACTGCGTAGTACTCTTTTGCACCATTTCTGCAGCACTTCCCTTTAATTGCCTTGGCATCAGTTGACTTCACTTTCCCGAAGCCGAATTGGTTATTAATTTGGCCTCCGGCGGCCATTACTTTTTCTGTTTGTATCTATCATACATACATCGACTGATAGGAGGACGGTTCGTTCAAAAGTGTCTTATCTTTTGGGAACAAAACCAGTTTTTGTCTCTTCCACATTCATGGCAAGATTTCTTGCCGCAAACACGTGTTTATTAGGAATGTAAATTGATTTGAAGAATACTTGAAGGCTACTTTCAGTACAACATTTTGTATACATTCCAAGCCAGGAGCTTTCTTTTCTTGGAACTGTACAATTGCAACTTCAGTTTCAGCATTTGTCATGGGGATATAGGTATATATATCTTCGTGGTCGTTACGGTTAAGAGTAATCATTATTTCATAAGGAAAAAGGTATTCTACGATTCCTTTAAGTCCTGACCCATCTGTAGCTGCTGATGGGCTTAAACATTTAAGTTTCTTTGTTGCTAATTGCTAGGCATTCATTCTCCGGTCTGCTCGCGTTCTCGTATGTTGTTGCCGCCGAGCATTACATTCTGATCTCAGTTGAGCTATTTCTTCATTCCACCAATAGACTGGTTTCTTATTTATGTTGTTTTTACTTCTAACTATAGATGCATCACATGTTTGAAAGGTTTTGTTAACAAATTGTTCTGACATAGCTTTAGGTTGTATGGTCATATCCTCTATTGTGGTTTTAAATACATCTATATCAAATATGTTGACTTTCTAGCCTGCCAACTATGTTGTGCGCATATTGACAGGTTCGGAGGGTTTTCACGTGCCATCTCAATAATTAAAGCATTGTGATCGCTGTGTATGTGATGATCAGACAGACTCCATTTAACTTGCCCTGCAATACTCTACCAGCAAAAGCTGTGCCATTATTGATCCACTATATTCTCTGTTAAATGTTTGCTCGTTTCCTGTGTTCATCAAAATCACACCAAATACCGAAATTGTTTCAAGTAGTATCCTACCTCTTCCATCTGTACGGGAGCTGTCCCATTCAGCAGCCCATGCATTGATTTCACCTGCAATTGAAACAGGACTATAGAGATGAATTCCTAAAACTGTCACGCTGGTAAATACTCGTTATGGTGGTGTCTAATCTTGTAGCATCAACTTGTTGACCGACCAGATTGCTGACGGGTTTTAACTATTCGAGACCCAATTTAGAGATTAAACGTTCCGATATTGCCTGCTAACAATTGCGATATCGACATTTAAGTCACGAACATTTTGGTTTAGTAGCTTTTGGGCGGTTTGACAATGTTTGAGATTTAGTTGTATTATTCTCATTTTCTAGTTTTAAGTGACTGAAGCGCTTTTTGATAGTATGGACAAATTGCGCATCATCTAGCGTGGTCACTCTTGGTGCAAGAACTATTGCAGAGCATGCACACGGTGCTTTCTTTACAAGTTTTTATTTTGTGCCCAGTAAGCTTTCCTCAAAGATTTTATTGCAGAAAGTGTTTTGAACTCTTTATATAGGTTCAAGAAAGCCTCGTGTATTTGTAACCTCTTCAATATCTCTTATTTGTAGAACTATTTCATGAGTCAACGCTCGTGAAGCCAATAACTTCTTATATTATGTTACTTAATTTAGATCTACTCTGATGATCAAGCATATTAAGTTTCAGAAGCAATTCATCTCTCGCAGTTTTCCTTATGTTATTCAGACTCTGGACAAGAATTTTTTAAGTTAGGAATGCTTTTTACTTTCTTTATTATGTCGGCATGTGAGGTTTCTCCACATGTCTAGATAACAAGGGCATATCTGGGCCGATTTCCTTCTATTCCTTGTTTTAGCAGCTTACCTTATACTTACTTTGAGCGAACTTTTACCCAGTCAAAGTTCGTCTTATCACTTTTCGACATTTCGGGAATAGTGTCTGTCAGAACAGTATTTATAGACTCTACTGTAGATTCGCTTTGAATATTTGTTGAATTCTCAGGATTTGAATCTTTTTTGTTTTGTTCCCCTTTTTACTTCGGGTTTTGATGTCTCTCTTGCAAGCAAACGCTATCGGTGCTGCTTGGAGCTCTGGATTTCACTGTTGACGGGTGTTTTTTAGGACAATTGGTTTTTAATTATTTAAAATCGTCAGACACTCCTTAGTATAGTGTTTGTACTTAACTTTTCATTGAGTGAATATCCTTATGGATTCTGACATAAATTCCAGCAATTGTGAAATATTTTTCCAAGCTTGGTAACATTATCTGGTTTTGTTTTTCCCCCTGTTGGTTTTTCTACGTATGTTATACTAAGGGGTGGTGATCTCATTATAAAACAGCTCCTTCAAGATTGGGATACTCCTTCCTCATCCTATCCACTTCACATTTTCCACTTGCGGTTTCTTCTACTCTTATTTTTGATCTCGTTGTTGTTGTTGTTGTTTCTTCGGGTTTGTTCATTGTTTCCAACTCAAAACCGCTATCTCAGCTCGATTGTGTAGTCGCGTCCATAATCTCATTGCTGCCTATCGAAGCAATGAGGTCCATGCAAGGATTAATTAAGGGCCGTTATGGGACCTTCCACCAGAGCCAGATCCGTGTAAATCGGGAATATTACATCCGATCCTGCACCACACACTTAATCGAGACAAGCTTTGAACGCACTTGGAGCCTGGAGGCTATTTTTGCAGAAATTCACTTCTGCATACTTAGGTTCTAGAATACCACAGCCGTCAGCCCGGTGTTACGACAATTAATGTTCGTTTTCTAGAAATAGCGTAATTTAGACCGTATTGGGCTTGATCTTAATGCCTTTCGGTAGGGAACAGACGCTGGCCAGGAACAAATGATCCTGATTGAAGGAACCATGAAAGCGTCACTTTTTTAACTACAGCTCTCTAGACTGTACGTCCTGTGGGGGATTACGTGATACAGATTAACGTCAGTTGCTGGTCATTAGGCCTTTACCTGTCGGTGGTCTTACCACTGAGTGAAATATGAAGTGTCGACTAGTGCCCTCTGCTTGACGTAGCCAACAGAGTTGCAATTCTAAGAATATGGCTTGCAGGACCATGAACTCTCCCTTGCTTCAGGGTTGGAGACTATCCAACCCCATCTGTTGAGAGTACAACAGCACACTTCCATCTACTCTGCACCATCCCTGCCGATGAAGGCTTTTTAACTATAACCACCACGTTTACCCGTTGTGTGAAATTATTCCTTAGTGGCATTCCAAATGAAAAAATAGAAAGTTCTTGATGTAAAACATGGCAAATTGCCAAATTTGGAAAAATCTAAAATTGATTTTTTGTATGAAACTCTATTTATCGGGCCTCTTTTTTATTCCAATATTTGATGATAATTGTAAAAATTACTGTCTTTCCTTTGTTGTATTCACTCAACTTTTTTGATATCCCTAAATTTTTTTAAACGTTAAGGTTTATTCAGAAAAAGTTTTACATTTTGCATACGCGGTTTCGCTACTCTGTTTCCCTTAATTTTTTGCACACCAGTCAATATAACGAAATCGTAAAGTATTAAAAAACAACCTTTCTAATCATCCTCATTTCCTTCAATACCAAAAGCCGATAGATGGCGTTATACATTGACAGGTGTCATTTCGCATTTTCATTTTCGAAATGGTACTTGCGGAGTCCACAACCCAGCCTCACCGTGCATGGAAAACGAAAACTGCACAAAGTGTTTTCCCGTCCCTTGGTAGCTGACATTGTATCAGGAATAGATAGATATCTACGTTATCGGGGTCATTCTCGAAGTGACAATAGCAGATCAATCGAAATGAAGGTAAAAGGAAACGATGACGTCGTCGATAAGAGCTGGATCCTTCCATATTGTCCGCTTTTCTCGAAAACATTTTCAACGCACTGTGGTGTTGAGTACTGCAGCTCCATCAAATCCATAAAATACGTTTGCAAATGTGTGGTACTGCCAATGGAAATTCAAACGAAGAGGTGAAAAAATTTCAACTTGGTCGTTACGTGAGTTGCAACGAGACAAGTTGAGCGTCACCCGACTGTCGTACATTTGGCAGTTCACTTGTAGAACGGCCAGCGTGTCTACTTTACAGAAGCAAGTGCACCGCTAAGATCAAAACGATCATGAGCGACAAGATTGACAAATTGTTTTTCGACATGCCAAAGCGATCCATTCCCATGGATTTACTCTATTCTGAAATGCCACGCTAGTAAACATGGAACGCTGCATCGAAGAACTTGCAACGCCGGAAAAAAGGTAATACTGGTGCTGGCTTCAGTGATGTCATTCGACTGATGTCCTCTGTTGACATTTAGGTCAACATATTCAACCTTGTATTTGTTGTCGGCGTCGTTGTAGTCGTCGTTTTTGTATAATTATCATTCCGTATCAATGTCGGCGTCAATTCAATAAAAAATCTTGCATTCTATAACATACCTGTGACGACGTCGACGGTTTATCGATTTTTACGAAAGTTTTTTGTTAAATTTTATTTGTGTTTAATACTTTTATGGTAAAATGTTTTCTATAGGTGAAGAAAAGATTTATTTATTCCCCTATTGCTGTTGTCAACTCAACTCAGTTTGGTCGTCTGTCAGTCAACCCAACTTTTACTCAACCAAATTATTTTTTGGTATTGTGAAACACAACGATTTTTGGTTGTAATTGTTGTGGTGTTGCCGACATGAAATGTCAATTTCATGTTGAAATAAGTTTAAACCATATTTTTATAGAAATATCAATTAAAAAAGGATTTAAGTGTGGGTTTATTTTACGAAGATGAAAATCATTACGGCAATATAAATATTCTACGAATACGTAAAAAAATTCGTGATATTTCCAATCCTCTTGAACTACCCAAACATTTATAATAACAAGTAATTTTGCATAGAGTTATTAGCTATTTTCGATTAAACAAAGAAGCATTTTGTTATATGCTGGAAGAAATAAAGGACCATTTAGAAAAACCTGTGCGTATGGTCGCTATACCACCGATATTTTTGTTTTCCTCTAGCAATTTCCAGATTTTTTCCACCAGTTGCACAAGACTTTCAAATTGGGATTTAGTTGTTATTTTCAAAGTCCTGCGTATATGTATTTAACATTTAATTATTTATATTAAACAGAACAAACACCTCTACTTATGATTTTTCAATTTTTATATTTTTTTTCTATTATTTTTGAAAATGAAATGTATTACAAATATGACTTCGTCACATATCAGCGTCGACAACTAGAATAAGGGTGTTTATATTAATAAAGTTTTTATTTGAACTTTTAAATTAAAATCGAAAATATGTATATTATTTTAAAAACACAATCATTTGTAAACTTTAATATTGTATCTATTTTGCCCGTCACTGTTGTTCAGTACATAAATCTATACTTTAATTATTATTATATCAATCAAAATGCAAGCTTTGCTATTATAAATTTTAAACATAATAAATAGGGCATTGATTGCCCTGCTCCCGCATAAATAAAAAGAAATAAAAAAGGTGGACAAACTATAGCAGCGATCAAATTGCAGACAAAATAAAAATAATAATTTATTGCGGAACAACAGAGGTAGCAGAAATGCTAATTATACACTTAATCATTTGTTATTGTTAGGTTAATTTAGTATATAAGCAATTAAAAAAATAAAGAAATTATCAATCTTCTTAAAGCATTTTAATTATTTTATTGATTGATTCCAACGTTCTACAGGTTCAAGTACTTGAACCTTGCCGCTTTAGCAGATCAGAACAAGAACGAGAGATGACGAATCTAGCTACATACAGCTAGTTGACTCTACCAAAGGTAACAATACCGAAATTCAACGATGATTATCTGAGTTGGCCACCTTTTTACGACATGTTCAATGAAAGTCAAAAATACCTGGAAATCCTTCTGCTGCAACTATAAAAGGACTACACAACACAACACGGGAGTGACTTGCAGCACTCAACAATCTGAACATAAACACATCAACATGGGACCCCTTGTTATTTAAAATTTTGATCAAGACACTTGACCAAGGTACACATGCATTATACGAGCAATCCATACAACAATAAAAATTATTGCCATCATTAGAAGAGCTGTTAGGCTTCCTGGAAACCAGATTCCAGTTATTAGAAGCAGTAGGACGAACACAAACCGATTCAAAAAGAGCTATATCTGAAGCAACCACTTCTCAGGAAGACAACCATTGCAGGATGTGCAATAATGGGAGTCATCAACCTATTTTTATCAAAAAACCTCTGCGTTAATTGCTTCTAAGGTGGCCATATGTCAAAACATTGCACAACAAGTTCCTGTACAAAAGGTAATAAAATACACAATACTCTAGTTCAATTGGATAAGTATCGACTTAAGAATATACAGATGACCAAACTGCTAACCCAATCAGAAACAACTCTTCAACTGAAGGTAAGTCCCACGTATCAGCGGTAGCTTCAGCATACTTTTCAGGGATACGAAAGGGATACGTACTGTTCGCTACGGCTCGTGTAAAAAATAAAGGCAATAATGGGCGATCTGGAGTGTCAAGGCAATTTTAGATTCAGGATCACAAATTAATATTGTGACTAATCGGCCACTAAATCGTTTATCTCTGAAACTATCGGAGACCTCCCTATGCATCGAAGGAATCGGCAAGCAGCCGAGAAATACGAACCAACGCATTAACGTGGGTCTAACAGAATTCAGCTGATCAATTTCAGAAAGTATCCAATTGGCGATCCTGAATTCAACAGCACCGCTAACGTTGACATTTTATTCGGTGCCGAATATTACTTCGAATTGTAAACAACCGGTAAAATTTGTCTCTCGCCAGAGTTATCCATTTTGAAAAACACTAAAAAAAATAAGCTTTTTAAAGATTAATGGCTTTAGAAAGGCGTCTATCGATGAACACAGATCATGGCATTTGGACTTTATGAAACAGTACGAAGAATTGTTTCACATGACCCGCATAAACAACTCAGAGGTGACGAGCCCTCATTATTACATCCCACATCATTGCATACTCAAACCCGAAAGTAAAACAACGAAACTCCGAGTAGTGTTTGATGCATTGGCAAAATCCGCAACAAGAATAGCTCTCAATGACATATTGTGCGTTGGACCTCCAACTAAAGGAAACCTGTTTGGAATGCTATTACGTTTTAGAATGCCACGATTTGTCTTCTGCACGGACATTGAAAAAATGTACAAACAAATCGACGACGACGGTATGATTTTTATGTGGACGATGGCATGAGTGGATCTAATAGCATCACAACAGCAATGGAAATGCAACGATAATTAACAACTCTACTACAAGAAGCTGGGTTCAAACTAAGAAAGTAGTGTGCAAATCATATGAAACTATTGTCTGGTATTCCTTCTGAAGACCTAGAGCTGAATCTAGATTTTAATAATCAATCAACAAAGATTTTGAGATTAACATGGATTATTAAGCCGGTTATTTTTTGCCTCAGAGTAGAAATTCAAGACAACAATAAAATCACCAAACGCTCTATAACATCAGATGTAGCTCGAATATTCGATCCGTAAGGGATCGATGGACCAGTTCGCGGCTAAAATGTTCATAAAACAACTATGGCAATTACAACTTTCATGGGATTAACCATCACCAGCAGATCTCAGTGACCAATCGGCGACGTTGCTTAAAAATTTACAGCATCTTAACAATTTAAGCACAAAAAGGCATATTTTTGACGGCCAATTTTCAAGGAATACACGGATACACACTTTCGTAGATGCTTCTGAAAAGGTGTATGGCGCTACAGTATATGTACGTTCCAAGCTACAAGACGGACGACTCATAGTGAGACTTCTATGCACCAAGTCACGTGTCGCCTCTATTAGAAAAATGACTTTGTCAAGGTTCAAGTTATGTGCTGCCCTCCTTGGAGCTCAACTTACTACAAGAGTGAAAAAAGAACTACTGGCTGAAAATATGCCCACATATCAATGGTCGGATTCTGAGATAGTGCTTCATTGGATTAATTCAACATCATCCCCACTTCACAGTTTTGTTGCAAATAGAGTCAATAAGATCCACGAAGAAACCATTAACGTCCAATGGAGACACGTCAGTTCAAAGCAAAACCCGGCTGCCCTTATCTCAAGGGGCTTGAATCCAGAACAATTACACAGCAGCATCTGGCTTTATGGGCCAGTGTTTTTACAAGGCAACTAGAACCAGTGGCCAAAGGGGTTTACTGAAAACCAGAGACCGCCCTCCACCGAGGAATTCAAACCGAATTCTACAACTTCAACGCCATTAGAAGACATTATATACAAAATCAACAATCGCAATTCATTCATGACACTTCAAAGGATAGTAGCATATGTACAACGATACATCAAAAATATCAAATTACACAGGGATAGAACGATCGGCTAGCAATGCGCTAAGCCCTTCAGAATTCACTTCAGCTAAGCATCTCATAGTCAGAGCTATGCAAATTTCAGAATTTAAAAATAAGATTCGTACACTAAATAACAGGAAGGAGCTCGATAAGGCAAGCCCTGTTGTGTGGATTGTCACCCTTTCTGGGTGAGAATAATATACTACGAGTCGGCGGAATATTGAAGGCTTCAAACATTTCATACAATGCTAAGCACCCAATGATTCTCCCCTACAACGATCCTATTTCCTAATTAATAATGAGAATGTTTGACAACGATAATCATCATTGTGGTCCGCAAATCCATCTCCAGGCAAGAATTTTGGGTAAAAAGGCAAAATAATTGCCAGAAGTATCGTTCAAACATGTATCGGACACCAGGGCCAAGCAAAATTTAATGCAGCAAATAATGGGAGACTTACCCGCCTGCAGTGTCACTCCAACTCGGCCATTCATAATATCTCGAGTTGACTACTATGCTCCTTTGTGGGTCCATTACAAACTAAGAGGTTAAAGGCCTCACAAGGTGTACATAGCGGAGTTCATCTGCTTTTCAACAACAGCAGTACACTTAGAGGTAGTAAATGATCTCACTACAGAAGCATTCATTGAAGTTCTTAAAAGATTCATCGCACGTAGAGGACGTTGTCATACTACATACTCGAACAACGCCAAAAACATCGTTGGGGCATGAAATCAGCTCGGTGAACTAAAATACGCCATATTTTCCAAACATTCACAAGAAACGAAAACCCAAGCTTGTAATAATTATGGAGTAGAATTCAAATTTAGACCTCCGAGAGCACCTCATTTTGGTGGGTTATGGGAGGCAGCTGTCAAGTCAACAAAACAGTTATTAATCCGCAATATAGCAACGGCCTTGCTAACTCATGAGCAACTAGAAACCGTACTTATTGAAATTGCAGCTATTCTGAACTCAAGACAACTTACTCCTTTATCATATGACCCAAACGGTTTTTCGGCATTAACTCCCGGCCATTTTTGAATCGGAGAGCCACTTACCGCACAAGTAGACTCTGAAGCACCTTAACCAATTAGCTCATTGGCAAAAAGATGGAAATTGGTGTCACCTGTTAAACATGACTTTTGTAAAAGATGGATGATAAAAATGGAAAATGCGAAAGGAGAATTAGTCATAGTAATGGAGGATAGTTTGTCCGTAATTGAATGGCCACTGGGTATTCAAAGCTTATGAGGGAACCGAGGGCAGGGTTAGGGTAGCAGACATAAAAACAGCCTCCGGAATAAAGTGGAGACCCAATCATAGATTAGCGCTCCAACAAATCGGGCGTCCAAGCCAACAGGCTCTAAGCCGCCGGACGTGGCAGACAGTCCATCATCTAAAAAATTTAGGACTATGTCCACTTCAATGATAATCACTATAATAACTTCGTTACTTTTACTTGCAGTAGCGATGAGCAGCAATGTCAAAATAAAGAATTTTGATGGTGATCCAGGATTGTACTTTGAGGGAATTGGAAATGTCAAACTGGTTATGACTAAATGAAGACTAATGATTTACTACAACTTAGCACCATTCACTTCGGAATTAAAGGCCTTCCAGTCAGGAGTAAATACCTTGCAACAACTTTGTTCACACGTTAAACATCAACATGCAACATCTTGACGACTAACTTTAACCAAATAAAAAAAATTTATTCAGGAAAAAGAGCTGTTCTCCAACAGCAGAGTAAAGAGGGGAGTTATAATATTTTAGAAAACGTGGCACGGTCTTTGATTGGCGTTCTTGATTCCGAGTAAGCAAATGAAATGTCAAACACCATCAAAAATGCTAGACAAGAAAGATAATACCTTTTTCAACTGTATAAAAACCAAACGTCTATTATCGATTCAACTATCAACCAGATGAATTCAGCATGCAGAAACAAATACTGGGAATTGTCAATAAATTCACAGAACAAGGGAATGCTGTAACTAAGCAATCTGACCAGATCAGCCAAACACAATTAACATCACTCTTAACCAACCAATTGACACTAACGGCAATAAACCTACAAAGAATTGAAAGAGAACTCATTAACGTATTAAGGAAAAATTAGCCCATTGTTGTTATCCCCAACTCAACTAAAGGACGAATTAAAGGTAATAAAGGCTCATCTTCCAACACGACGAATCCTTCCGATTGCAGATGATAGCTTAATACAGCTATATAAGTTGATGAAGGCCAAGGGAGCAGTAACAAGGAGATAAATACATTTCATTCACAAGCCCTGAGATATCGAACCATGTCACAACTAAGGATGATGTTTTTATATGCAACAACAGTTTAAACTCAGAACACATGAAGTGAGCGATTTCTGTGAAGTCATCATCTTTAACAACCAAAACACGGTTAAATGCAAACTCATCCAATTGGTAGGCAACTCCACTTGGACATCAAATCAAAATAAATGGATCTTCACTACCACTTCAAAATTGCGGTCTCAAATATACCCAACTCATAATAAGAGGCACTGGAATAATGGAAATCGAACCGAGCTGCGCCCTTATGGACTCCTTTATCACAATTCAAGGTCATTTTGGTTTATTTAGCTCCCTACACACGTCATATGCTTAACTGAAGCCCATAGATCACATAAGCACGTCGAAGGAAATTACTAAATTATTTAACACCACAAATTACTACCTTGACACCCATGCGAGCGAACTCAACGCCCTGAAAAAACAGCTTAATGAAGCAATCGTGGTCACCTACCAGCACTCATCAAGTCCAGCAACCTGCATAATGATGCAGTTAGCTATTCTGCACTTGTAATCGCAGTACTACCGTTATTAGCCATCTCAATCTTCAAAATATGTTCAAAACAGCATAGTGATACCACTCCTAAATGAGATCAACCCTCCTCTCAACCTGTTCCACCACCAAGGGTTTTCCTTATAGATATTGCAAAGTCTGAACTTCAATCGACACCGACCATCGCGCAGTTCGGGGGAGAATGTTGACATTTAGGTCAACATATTGTTTTAATAAAGTTTCGATTTGACCTTTTTAATTAATATCGAAAATATATATAAGAAATAAAAAAGACCTATGGCTTAAAAATTAAATAAAATATAATTAACATATTATTTTAAAAACACAATTATTTGCGAACTATAATATTATATCAATTTTTCTCGTCACTGTTGTTCTGTACATAAATCTATACTTTAATTATTACTATGTTAATCAAAATGTAAGCTCTGCTTTTCTTATTTTTAAACATAATAAAAAGGTCATTGATTGCCCCACTTCCGCATAAATAAAAAAAAAACAAAAAAGGGGGGACAAACTTTAGCAGCGATCTACTTGCAGACAAAATAGAAATAATAATTTATTGTGGAACAACAGTGGTAGCAGAAACGCTAATTATGCACTTTATCATTTGTTATTGTTAAGTAAATTTTGTATATAAGCAATTAAGAAAATAAAAAAATTATCAATCTTCTTAAGGCATTTAAAGTGCTTTATTGATTGATTCCAACGTTCTTCAAGTTAAAGTGTTTGGAGAACAAGCCAGCGAAACAAAATAGTATCAATACAAGTTCATGTGCTTGGATTGAAAATAACTATTGCTATTTAACCTCAAACACCCTCGGGCAAATATACAGAATTCATCAACGCCAGGACGAATGCCTATATCTTCGCTTGGTTTTAGTGAACATTAGAGGGCGAACATCTTTCGATTTCCTTCGTACTGTGGATGTTGTGCTGTGCACCACTTTTCGGGAGGCTTGCTAACATTTGAATTTGCTCGAAAACGATTCACGTTGGGATTTAACGCTAGCCGATGCAATTGTTTTTGCGCTGGGAATCAAATTCGTACATTGTTTGCTATCATCATAGCCACATATCATCCATCGAACCTAACCGCATTGTTTGAGAAATACAAGGACGAAATGTCTTACGATATTTTGCTCAGAGTTCGCACGGCAACTTTGAATTACGACCTTGAAATTAACAAAGAAATACGCAACGTAGTTTTGATCAAAGACATGTGCTTGCTCATGTGTTGCAGTATGCTGTCGTAGTTTAGATTGCCAGCGCCCAACCGTTCAACCCACGATGCATTAAATTCCGAATTACAACGGGAGCAAGCCTAACATCGAGTTGAGTTGGGTCCAAACAAATGTAGCACTATTGAATCCAGAGCAAAAGGACGTCTACGATTCGCTGATGAAGATTGTTGACGATGGAACGAGAGGTATTTACTTCCTTGATGCTTCAAGAAATTCGTCATTTCGTTGATTCTGGCAATAATTCAGGCAAGATCACAAACTGTGTTGGCTGTTGCATTTTCTAGACGTGCTGCCACATTGTTGAAAAGCGGTCGAACTGCACATTCTGCGTTGAAGCTGCCGATTATTCTTCTCACAGTTGACAAACCAAAGTGCCCAATCATCAAGGGCAAGCTCAAAGGAGAGAAAGTCCTTATCCCACGAATTCCCATTATTTCACGTGACCTTCTATTCCAATTAAGCAGATTTAGTTTCCCGTTCGATTGGTATTTGCGATGACAATCAACAAATCACAAAGACCAGAAAAAAATCGATAAATATTGTTCAGCAAATCACTCTCTACTGATTCCATTCAAATAAATCATATCAAAAATGACAATGACAATCAACAAATCACAAAGACCAGAAAAAAATCGATAAATATTGTTCAGCAAATCACTCTCTACTGATTCCATTCAAATAAATCACATCAAAAATTTAAATATTTGTGTTATATTATTACTCTAAAGTTTGTCTGAAGGCTAAAAAGTTCGGGCATTGCGAAGTTTGCCGGCTACGCTCGTATGTAAATATATGTACACATATATATATAGTGCGTGTAAGGGTATTATTTAAAATTTTCTCTTTTGTAATATATTGGCCTTAAAGGCTTACTTTCTTTTAAATAAATAAATAATATTTTAAGCTAAATTAATCTGAATTTGTGACAACATAGTTTGAAATGAAAGTAAAAACAAACATGTGTGCCAATTAGAGATGAGCTCAAAACGTCTTGTTTGCTTCTATTCATACTGTTTACTATTGAATTATTCCTTCGTTTATTGCTTTTGGAGTATTCAGCAAAAGCATTCGACACCATTTATTCATTTGTCGATCATAGGAACTGTTTATTGTTAGATAAATGCAAATTTCACTAGTTCACACAGTTTATTCTGTTGTACACTATTGTCATAGCATGACAACGTTGAAGAGTATACAGGAATTTACGTATAAAACTACTCTCATTTTCTTTTTCTCAAAAGTATGACTCATTTTTGGCTTGTGTACCTTTGTTGTTAAGTAAAATAAATGAAAATAAAATTGCGTTTTAAAATATAAAAGTTTCTTAATAAAAACCAAGGCAATTGGCAAGTGTAACCCCGAGTATTGTATAACATTTTCGTTGTCCTCGTAAGATTATTATCTTTTCAACTTTTGCACAACAAACTTGAGTGTGCTTGTTTATTTTACTATGCACTACTATGTTTACAATGCACTAAATTTCTCTTGTCGCTACAGTCAATATTAGCTTTTGAAAACGAGACATTATTGTACACTTTTATATGGCTTACACTCATATCTAGTGCCAAAAAGTGTGCAAGCATGCGCTATTATATGTTGCGCATTGATGTAAGAAATTTTGGCACATGCGCAAATGCGAACATGTTCTGAAATAATTTAAAATTAATTTAGGCTTAAGTTCATTTTTAATTAATTTCGCAATATTTTCAAGAAAGAAAAATTATTTACAGGGAAGATAAATTTTAAAAATAAATTAATATGAAGCAATCGCAAAACAACTTTTGTTTCTCAAGTCCAAAAAAATCATTTTAACGATACAAATATATGACAACCTAAATCATTGTACAAGAGTAGATCGTAATTTCAAAAAATCACATAAGCTGGTATGTAATAACAGTCTCTCTATATTCATCTTTATTACAGGTCTTTCTGCATCGTGTAACACATTGTTGTTGGCTGAAATGTCGGTGTCACGTTTTCATCCGAATATCATTAATAACGGTCAAGTGCAGAACAGCACTCTGCAATGCAATCAACAACAAAGAAAGCAACAGCTGTCTGATACAAATAGTGTCGGAAATTCAGACTATTCAAATATTTCTGAAACTACGACAAATGATATTGAAACAATTACTGAAGAACCTAAACTATCATCAATAACAGAATTTTATACACAAGCAATGTCATCAATGCCGTGTACATCTACGTTTACCTCAAAGTCATATCGTGAAAATAACATAAAAAATAGTCGGAGTTATATTGTAAGTGCAAGTGATGAAATCATTTACAAGTTCTATGTACCACATGATGTTGGAATAGCCAAGGCACATATCTCATTTGGACATATCTGTTTACAGTGTCCCGATGTAGGATTCTATGTAGAAGCGAATGCTGTTCCCAGTACTGAAGCAGAGGATGAGAAGAGTCATGAAAGTAATTTCATACGGCGCACTATTCTTAAACCAAATCAAATGGGAGAAATATCCATTGAGTTTTATACACAACCCTTGACTTGGCACTACGCGCTGCTTAAGTTTGTTAACCAGCAGGAGTTAAAAGTTGATTCTATGAACACTCCTGTAAAATCATTCGAAGCACAAAGTAATGCAACAACCGCATGTTACCAATTGTCATTTGTACTGAAAATTGATTACTACGACACATTAGGCGACAACCAGGAAAGTATGGCTGAGAAAAATGCACGTAGAAATGGATTTAGTGAAACTTCCCGGAGAGGCAGCGAATATTATAACATTGTCAATACCACCACCCAAGCAAAAGAATTACGCAAACCTTGGTATGCTAAGCAGTTACGCGATATGGAGTTTTACCCAGTTCTTCGACAAACTTATCGAGAATTTTTTACTTACGACTATGATTTGGTTCCTGACGATTACGGCATAGTACCAACGGCGGTTAATCTAACAGGCGGTATGCCGGCTGGCTTTGCCTTCGAAATTGGTGAGGTTTATGATATAGGCGGTACCTTATCATTTGCAGTGTCTATGGAGTATGACGATAAAGCTAAGACATCAAAAACAATACGTCCTTTTCCCAGCAATGAATGTGTCGGAATTTTAGCAGATGATGACGCATGTAATAGTAAAAATTTGTTGCGCAGTTACCAAACAATTATTGTTTGTATGCATCTAGGCGAGCCCGGTAAGCCTATATGGCCTGATAAGTGCCAATACGGAGAACGCTTATTAGCAGCCTCAAGTATTGTCAATAACACTGACTCTAACACTCGCACAGGCCTAATACATGTGCCTTTTCCAGAAAGTGGACAATGGTATATCACTATGGGTCTCTTTTGCCATGGTTCTGAGGATTCTCCTGCTCTCATGATTGACCACGTCAAGGAGTTTGTGAAAAAATATGCTTATATGTTGCAGTACATGCGAAAGCCTTGTGCTTGTGCGTCGAAGTTTTCACAATATCGAAAATGTTTCAATGACTCTGATTGGCTTGGTGCTATGAATGAAACGGAAATTTTAAAGATTAAAGAGTGCCTTATAGATTCAAAGTGTACCTTAAACCATGTTGAGATGACGCAGAAATTTGAAGTTTACCACAAATTCGGTACTAAAAACTATTTTACCTCAGAAAACTGTAGTATATCAGTAATTTTTACCATATCCTCGAGTCCATGCGTAGCTGGAAGATGTGGTCGTGGTGGGCGTTGCTATCATTACATGTCTGGGGGTTTCGTTTTCTCAACCTGTGTTTGCATGAAAGGCTATAGGGGTTGGGACTGTACTGAAGACTCTCAAGTTCCTTCCAGCATGTCTACCCTTAATGCATTTCTTTTATTAACAGTGAGCAATATTTTATTTGTACCCAGCATATACATAGCTGTTCGCAGGCAGTTCTACAGCGAGGCCCTAATATATTTCTTTACCATGTTCTTCTCAATTCTTTACCATGCCTGTGACTCTGGAGAGGATGAGTTGAACTTTTGTTTAGTTGAAAGTGCCGTCTTGCAGTTCTCTGATTTCTACTGTGGACTTATGGCCATTTGGGTCACCTTAGTCGCAATGTCTCATGTTCGTCATCAGTTTATTTTACTCCTTCACATACTTGGAGCTATCCTTCTGGCATTTGGAACGGAACTAAACAAACAAAGTCTCTGGGTTTTTTTAGCTCCAGCCCTTACAGGTATTTGCCTTATATCAACAAGCTGGGGTATTCGTTGTTTTAAAGCAAGAAAATGGTTTTTGTCTCGCAGATACCTTTTAATCTACATGCCTTTAGGAACAGCTCTTGTTATGGTGGGCCTTTTTTGTTATGCCTTTTTACAAACAAAACAAAACTATCACATCGTTCATTCCGTTTGGCATATGGTTATGTCATTGAGTATCTTATGTCTGCTACCATCACGTAACCCGTTCACTCCGCAATGCTAGAATTCATTTAATACAGGAATATACTTCTTTGCTTAGAAGGAGTACAACATATCTAATTTAGCTCTTCTGTTTTGGTAGATTTCACATATATCAAACAAAAATAGCATAGGTAGAAGCTATTAATCTCATCATTGACACTGTCATAATAAAAGACCAACTTGCTATTATTAACATTAAGAATAATTATAATTTTTATTACTATAACCCGTCAAAAAAAGTTGTTCTATATTGCAAGTATATTATCTGCGTAAGTATGACATAAAAACACTCAACTGAAACTAAAGGGACTTTGTTATTTATACAACTTCCATTGTTAGTGGACATGTTGCCGGGTATATAAACTGACATTTAAGATCCATATACTAGATTAGAACCGTCGTTAGGAAAAACATTTGTTGCAGTATATTTACAGAAAACTTGTTATATAAAATAATTTTTATTTTTAAACACTTAATCCTTGAAATTTTTGTTTTATCGTTAATTTTCAATTGTATCAAGAAAACTTTTTTTACAAAAATAAATTAAAAAATTTTCAATTAATTTAAAAAAGCAAAAAAAAATAATGATAAATTTTAAAAATAAAATTTGAAAAGCAAAAGCTAAAATGTGCTGCATCCCCAGGAGAAAGAAATAAACTGCTATAACTTTATTTAAAGTTCCAAATGATGATAGAAGTATAAACTGAATTCGGCTTGCCTTTCTTTATATGTATATAAGAAAATTACATTAAAAATCAAATTTGTTTAAAAGCAAGGATTTCCGCCCAGCCAGCCATAATGCAATGGATTTTTTAAAACCATCATAAAAGAAAACTAAGTGGCGATAATTATACTTTATAGAAATATTCGTATTGCCAAGGAATTTCTTTCACCTTAATCGCGAATTTTTTTACATTCACTGTAAACCAATTTCCTCTAATTAGAATTAAGTATAAAAGGCATAAATAAAATGGCGAAAAATTCCGCCAAAATTGTATTACTAATTGAGCAATATATCTGTAATTTAAAAATTAAAATAACTTACCTTAGTTTGGGACCAACAATGGACCCAAGTGTGCTGTGGCACCACAGCTACCTGCCTAAAGAGTACAGAATTTATTTTCTTTATTCTCTACCTGTTACCATTATTTTCTAAAACATAATGCAAATTTTAAATACTATGTAAAATACTTACCAATATTTTTTTGATGTTTTCTTACATAAATTATTTTGTTCTAAATGTATTTTTTTGTAACTGACATAATTTCCAATAGTTTATATTTTTTATTCTATATTTTACAGCTATTGTAAAATAGTGTTTTCTACTGAAGAACTTTTTTTAAATTAAGTATTTCATTTTTACTGAAACAAGGTAAAAATTAAGTTATATTTTCATTTATTTTTAACTTTACTGAAAACTTCTTAAATAAACTGCAAACATCAAATGTTTAAACTTTTTGAGTGTATATATTTTTTTAATTAATTTTTTTATAAAATCGCCAGGTTTGAGTATAATTTTATTTGTGTTCTGTGTGTTATTGTTGTTTGTTTGTTTAGTATTAAGGTAATGTTGTAATGTTGTCTTGAATCCCATGAATATTATGTTTTTGTGGTTGTTTTAAGATTTTAGTTTTGTTAATAAAATAGTACACCTGACGAACATACGTATAGAAGGAAAGTGTGTTATGTCGCTAACAACTTGAAAAAAAGGAGATAAATCTGAGCACATATTGAACCAAACTGAAAATTGATTAACTGTAAAACCTTTAAAGATATAGAAAGTATTAATTGTGTATGCGTGCTTGTTTACAAAATTGTCTTTATAAGTTGATTATACAATGACACAGAAAACTGTACATACCCCCTAAAAAGCTATATTTTATGTAAAGCTTAAAACTTTTTATCAATAATATTTATATCCTATTATTCTTTATAAAAAATAAAACTTTTTTAATTAAATAATTTTTGAACAATGGAAAAATTTATTAAAAAATCAGTTTTTTATACACAGAATACATACTCCCACTGTTGGTCAATGGTACTTTTTCAATTAAAGTTCTTACACAAGTTTTGCCATTACGTTGTAATGGTTCATGTCTCTCAGTTAATAATTGCTAAGCGGATTTAATTTTGGCAGCCATGTGTCCATAAGTTAAAGAAATAGGCTTAGAATTAAGAAATCTCATTGTTAAGCATCAAAAGAGTGAAAAATCGATGGGCGAAATTTCTGAAATTTTTGGGCACTCAAAGTCTAGCGTACAAGCATTTTTAAGGAATTGTAAAAAGAACAGCAGTATTAATTGTAGACCAAGAAGTGGCCGTCCGCCAAAAGTTACTCAATGTATAAAACAATACATATTGAAAGAAATTGACAAAAACCCGAGGACAACGTCTATTTATATAGCAAAAGGCATAGAAACAATGTCGATTGCCACTGTTCATCTAGAGCAGTGATGCGCAAGCCATACCACAATTGTGGAAAAATAATTTACACACATTCTTATGCTCTTTTGTTTAGTCACTAAGCGTACAGAGAAACCCTTGGCACATCAAAAACAATATAATCAGGTTTTCTGCGGCTTCTCAAGAAAGAGACAAATATAGTGCTATTTTGTTATGAACAAGGCATAATAAACAAAACAAAAACTAGATATTTTACAAGAAATAATAAAACACAAAAAGTTTTTGCCAAACACAAAGTAATATTTATTCGCGTAAATAGAGAAATTAAATATAAATGTAATATGCTGTGGTCTTGAAAGATTAAAGAAGTGAAAATGCATTTAATTCTGCAGTGTTTTTTGAACGCAGAAATTGTGATCTGTGGCAGAAATGCAGTATCATTGTTTGTGGACCTGTTGAAAATAAAAACTATAATTTTTCGTCAAATGATCAATTTATTCTAATAAACTAAGTTTAGCGGCAGTACTATACGAAAAAAGATTTAGCAGGAAATCTTTTGTGAGCGAAGCTGGTGTTTTGTTGTACCACAGAGGAGAAAATCATTGCGCCCGGTCGAAGGCCGCTGTGTCATACCATAAAGGAGAATTTCATTGCGCCCGGCCGGAAGCCGGCTACGCAGTACATCTTTAGTAAGCGAAGCCAGTGTTTGTTATACCACAGAGGAAAAAATTATTATATTATATGTACACTTTAATACTGTAAAAAATACACATGTAAATTGTAAAATTATTATTTACTTAACTCATAAATAAATTATTTTTAATATTTTAAACTTTATTTATTTATGTTGTTTCAATAAAAATTAATTGTAATTTTAAAAACGTACAATTTCCAAGCACAAAATATAAAATTAATTTCAAGTAATTTAAAACAAAAATTAAAGTAAAAAAATTTACCGTTGACGCTAACATACTGCTACTAAACCAAACATCATAACGTTGCATGTGATGGGTTGTTGTGCTTTGCTTGATGCATTTTTCTTTCTCTAATGGGTGGTGTAATTTCTTTACTACAATCTTTTTTATCTTTAGCAGCTATATGGCAAAGTATTTTAACTTTCGGCTCATTTTTTAAAATTTTAAATGGGCATTGAGGTTTTGTAATGAATTATTCTTTGCAGGTGTTGTAGCTTCAGACCTCTGCGAGCGGTAGCTAAAATTGTAGAGATTCGAAAATATTTTATTTAAATTTATTAAAAATAACAAAAAAAAACATTTAAACTTACCATTTATCACTTTTGGCAGTCGTATTTTGCAGCCACTCGAGTATTTCATGGCGGAATGAGGCAATATGCGTATTAAAGGCATGCATGAGTATACAACAAAGTATTTTCAAAACAGCTATACCATGGTAATACCATATACTACTTTTATAAATGAGAGAACTGGTATAACCGATATTGTCTGCTTTTGCTTTTACACCAGTGATGCGCAAGCCATACCACAATTGTGGAAAAATAATTTACACACATTCTTATGCTCTTTTGTTTAGTCGTTGATTAAACATCGACGAATGCACATGCGCGCGGATGTATGGATTTTTTCTTTTAACACACTAAAAGAAAAAATTTTTTACAGTAAAAAAGCGAATTATGGCATTTCAAAAATACTTTAGGATTGAATATGCTTTTAAAGGTATGCAATCCCTTTTATGTTATAAAATATTAAAAAAAAGAGATAGATACTTTAAAAAAGCATTTTGGAACTTTTCATAATACATTTAATATTAATAATATATTTATTAAAGAAATAATTTATCTTAGATCTTGCAATTTTAGCTGATTTAGTCGCTATTTAAAATAAATTGAATTTAGAACTTCAAAGTACGAAGAAACAGAGTTAACTCGGTTAAATTAAAAAATATTATGCTCATTCGAAATTTCAAAAAAAAAAATATAAAAATAGAAAATTTCATATATAATTTTTATGAGATTTTTTTTATTATAATTTTTTTTAATAAGAATTTTTACTTGTATTTAAAATACTTTAGTTTTTTACTGTTACTAAGTAACATATTTTTTTCACTAAGCAACTTTTCTTACATTTAAGAAATAAAATTTTTACTTGAACTTAAATTAAATTTAAATTTAATTGCTTATGTGCACTATTTTATAATGTTACCAAGTAACAGCAATTTTTCATTAATCAATTTTTTTACGTTTAAGAGATGAAAATTATTTTACAACATAATTCTGCTAAATTTTGTTTAAATTAAAATTTTTTACTTTAATTTAAAATACTTTAAATTTATATTATTTGCTTATGTGTAATTCTTATAATATTACTAACTAACACCGTTTTTTTATTAAACAACTTTTCTCGTAGTGTAACTTTATATTTCTCACCAATACAAATACATTTTATATTTTGCGCATCACTGTTTTACACACGCACTTATAACCATTTAAGGAGCAGCAGTTACATATTGTTCCATACAGTTAGTTACTTGTTGTACCACAAGTATTTTCGTTTACTTGTGGTTACAATAAATATTCAAAGAGAGCTTTATAAAGACAATACTTCATAAAGGAAAAACACAAATGTTGCGCTTTTTAATGATGTTTATTATTGTCCGTTTAGATTTTAATTTTTTTTTTAAACAAAATTGAAGTCGATAGGATGTCAAGAAAGAGATGCATAGAAAAAAAAGAGATGACTATATTCTCGTGTCGCCTCTGTATGCTTAGTGGTTTCGGTACAATAAGAGACGAAAACGATGTCGAAATAGCTAATTTTGCTAATCTTGCAAAATATGTAAAAATGTGTATAAATACAATAAAAATTCCTTGTCAAATTTATACAAAACAAGAGCTATGTGACATTAAAGGATCAAAATAAAACTTGACCGAGCCAAACCAAGCAGCAAAAAAGACTTGCACCGACGTTTTGACGGATTGGATTCTTGGAGATATTCGCCCATTCTCATTTCCATGTGAATGGAAATAAATTTTGAGCCAACCTAAATTTGGAGCCAAAAGCAATTGGTTATGCTTTAACATGTGACCTGTGGACAGAAAATTTTCAAAAATTTCATACTTTGCCCATTTTGTTTTGAATGGGGAAAGTAAAAGCAAGCTGCTTGGAGTAAAATCTATGAAGGGCATTATAAGTAATTTTGAGAAAGCATTCTGATAATAAGAAGAAAAAAGACAGCGAAAACTATATATTAAATTACAGCTTTTCTTAACTCTTAAATGTTTTGTTTATGTTAACAGGTGCATATATAAAAAAAATTGGAGAATTTACTCAGCGTTTTAAAATGTTCTTTGAATGATCCAATGGTTTTAGTAACAGACAGAGGTAGCAAAATAAAGCCGGCTTTGCGAGGCTATGACAATATTAATTGTATAAGCCGCCTAATACATAATGTGACAGAAAAATGCATTAATAATTCACCTCGAAAAAGCTGGTGAAGATTTTTAAAAATTCTGGTTTAAATTGTGATTTAAACACATATCTAAAGCGTTTTTCACCAACAAGGTGGAATATCGTTTATTTCAACTTGCTTTCTATAAAATCGAATTTTGCTGATATACAAAAACTACTGCAAGAGAAAAATTTAGTAGAAAAATTTTGCGATATAAAAGAATGTCATCTAGAGCAACTTGTAGCTATTTTGAAGCCGTTCATGGATGCTCCTAAAGAACTTGAAGGCAGCTCCTATCCAACTATTCATTTAGTGCTTTAGAATTAATACCAATAAGCCCAGCTTTATTGCAGAATTTAGATCACAACTGCATGACTTATTACTTTCCTTAGTAAAAAATAATATTACAATTTATCACAAACTAGCAATATTTTTATTTCCACCCGATAATAAATTAACGCAATTTAACTTAGAAGAACAGCTAAATGTAAATCATATTGAGTTATTATTCCAATGAAATGGGTACAATTAGCGCACCTATTGAAGTGAATTCGTCCAAAATATTACCCTATTTGAAAAATATATCCAGCTAATCAACAAAACACACTCGAGCCAATCAGTGATTGAAAATGAATTAATTAAATATAAAAATACCAAAGTTCCTTTACATAGCGATGTTTTAAAATGGTGGAACGATAGAAAAAACGAATGTCCATTTTTATATATACTAAGTAGTCGAATATTTGCTATACCAGCATCTAGCGCACCTTCTGAAAGAATATTTTCGATTGCTCGTTCAATTATAACAGATAAACGATCAAAGCTTGGCTTAAATGGAAAATAATTTAATAAAATTTTATTTGTAAATGTTAATTCCAAAAACTGATTTGTAATTAATGTTGTTTTTTATATAATTAATTTTTTACTTTTTATTATAATTTTTTATTGTGTTTATTTATTAATTACTCTTTTTATCATTTTATTATTTCTGGTTAAATATGGATTCCTGTTACTTTTATGAAAATGTTTTAGTTTTTAATTTTTATATAAACCTTTATAATAGGTCTGTTTCTTTACTTTTTTGTGTAAATTGGTGAAAATGAGAGCAAGCATTTTTTCTCTCATAAAAAGACAAAATTATATAAAACTACGGGACACAAAATCTAAATTTTAAACACAAAATAAAAACTCAAAGAATTTTGAATATTTTTATAAGAAAAATCAATTCCAATAAATCAAACAAAGGAAATAATAATTTATTTTTAAATTTTGTATAAAAATTTGTTTATAAATGCAGTATATTTCTTCGGTGAAGGCCAAGATGTCTTTTCGTCATATATTTAATATTGTATTAATAAAAAGATAGAATTATTAAGAATAATATATTTGTTATGAAAAAAAATTTTGCGGAATAAATATTATTGAAATGCATAGGACACTTTTTTAAGTCATTTATTTGTTGTCGTAAAAATTTTTTGTTCGTTCCTTCACACAAACATATTCCCATACAATACACATAGGCATATTTCTTACCGACATACAATAAGTACCTATGGTGCAAGCACCAATAGCTATTGTATATGTCTCAAAAAATCGTAGGCAAACAGTTATTGTCATTCTCTCATGACTCCCTCACACCATAACTGATTTGAGAAAGTAACAATACCAACTTGTAACAGAAACACAAAATTACATATCTATACTCACTCACAACAGAAAACAAATGAAAACTGATGTGTTTGGTTGTAACTGTGCACATCTTTAATGCGTATCATAGGAAAAGAATTTTAATAACTATTTAACTTAAAAGATAAAAATGAAAAAGAAATTCAATATCCACAAAAAGTTTTTTTCATATAAATATAACTTCATCAAATAAATAAAGTTTATAAGCGAAAAGTATAGGTAGAATAACAAACGCTGGCTTCGATTACTAAAGATTTCCTGCATAGCCAACTTCCGGCCGGACGCAAGGACTTTTTTCTCTGTGGTATGACCAACACTGGTTTGGCCCACTAAAGATTTCCTGCGTTGCCGACCTAAGCTGGGGCTCAATTATTTTCAGACAGACATACACACAAGGTTGAATAATTAACAAAAGGGGTTACAACCGAACACATACTTTAAACTAACGAACAGACAGACATTGATGATCATAATCATCATCCTATGGAATCTGATTGAATTCCAACACACACACGCTCGTATCAGAGCGAACAATATAAAAAGATTTACTTACCTTTTAGAATCCCTGGGGAAGATGAGGAGCTTCTCTCCTGGTTGACATCCTTTTATGCATCTTAAACTCCTACAATTAAAAATTGTTAACTTTTAATAAAGGGATAAATTTTAAGTTTTGTATGTTGCATACTTACATGTTGCTTGCCAATTTAATGTAGCTTTCTAAACAAATAATAAAAAAAGAATTAGAAACACACTCAAATATCAATATCAAAATGTACTTACGTTATATATTAACACAATTGTATTCTGCTGTAAATAAAAATATATAATTTTTGAACCCTGAGGGGCAGCTTGCACGCTGGGTTGATCCTCTGCAGAACTATGACTTTAGTATTGTGCATAGAAAAGGCGGAAAGCACAATAATGCTGATGCACTTTCAAGACGGCCATGCAATTTAGAATACAAGCACTGCACAAATGTCGAGAAAAAGGAGTACGTCATTGATGTGCGGCTTACCCAAATTGGGTCAAGGGAAGACTGGTGGAAGGCCCAGAATGACGACCCAATTTTGGCAAAAATTATATTGGCTAAGCAAAACAACAGGAGACCGAATCATAATAAAATATCGGCAGAGAGCTAACTAGCCAAATCGTACTGGGCTCAGTGGAATAGCCTGAAAGTAGAAGATGGCTGCTTATATAGATCTTGGCAAAGAACAGATGGCAAAACTACAACGGACTTAATTGTCGTGCCAACTTCTAACAAAATGAGATACTAAAGCAGTTCCATAACGGTCACAGTGGCAGCCATATGGGTATAACAAAAACTCTGGAAAAGATAAAGCAGTGATTTTACTGGGTAGGCTACCAATAATTAGTAGCCGATTGGATAGCTAATTGCGAACAGTGCATTATAGCTAAGAGTCCTAAAGAAAAAGTCGTGACAAACTTCAACAATGCAACGCAGGCGCTCCCTTTGAGCGGATAGCTTTTGATATCACAGGTTTATTCCCTGTCAGTGATGCTGAAACCGATATGTACTAGTCGTAATGGATTATTTTAGCAAATGGCCCGAATTTATGCCATTCCAAACCAAGAATCCAAAACAGTAGTAGACGCCCTTATGAACAATTGGGTGTGTCGACACGGTGTTCCACTAGAACTACATTCAGACCAGGGACGAAATTTTGAATCGGCTATATTCAAAGAGATGTGCGACGTTTACGGTATCAAAAAGACGAGAACGACACCGCTGCATACCCAGTCTGATAGAATGGTGGAAATAGTTAATAGTACCCTGGAGGAATATCTCAGGAAAGTGGTCAGTACACCCCAAGAGGCTTGGGAGGAGCATATACCCAAATTTCTACTGGCGTGCCGGTCAGCTGTACACGATTCAACCTCACATAGTCCAGCAAAAATCTTGATTGAGACGGAACTGAAGCTGCTAGCTGGACCAGCGCACGAAGGCAATGAAAACATTCTTTAGGCACAAGAAGACCTGCATGAGCTTGTCCGTAACCGCATTAAAATTAACAGCGATAAGATGAAAGCAGCAAGCACAGAGGGATTTACTGAAGGACAAATGGTTCTACTATTTAACCCGCAATGCAAGAAATGATTACCTCCCAAACTGCGAACCCAGTGGGAGGGACCGTAAAAGGTGAGAAAGAAATTAAGTGACGTGCTTTACCGGATACAGAGATATCATAATCCGATGTCTAAAAGGTAAGTGGTTCACCTGGAGCGGCTGGCTAAATATGGCAGAAGTAATGTTGAGCCTATTCGGGACGAAAAGGCGGCAGTGTTAGAAAGATGCTTTATTAAAATCATAAAAAGATGTAAAAATAATTGAGGCCAAGAAAGTGAAACGAAATGGCCTATTGTGTTTGTTATCAAAGCTAAAAGTTTCTACAAAACATCTTTATTACAAAACAAAAACAACCAACACAAAGCGAGAAATAAACAAACACAATACACAACCTTACCCACACCTGCATTGTATAACAACTAAATAAAAATACACAACATGTATTTTGAAATAATAATTGAAGGTTTTAGAAGTAAATAACAATGCTCTTATCATGTGTCTGCGATAAAAATGACAACACAGCATTTTCTACTACGCAGCAGATGGAGGTAGAAATTCTCGAATATTCACCTAAAAATAGGGTATATAAAAGCAAAGCCAATACGTGCTGATTCATTCTGATCGTGAGCGTCATCTAGTTAACATCTTGTGCAAAACTGCCTCGTGTGTTATTTTTGTATTAATCGCGAAATAGTTAAATCGTCAATAATAATAATAATAATTGCCTTAATAAAGTGTAATTTAATTAAAACTCTAAAAGTTGTGTGTGTAATTATTTTTCAAATAAAGAACTCAATAAATAACACGTTTATAATTTAAATAAACGTAACAATATGTACATATTTAAGATCCGGCGAATTAAAAATATTCCGGCTAAATAGTTTTCTTTCCAACACACATAAAATTTAACAAAAAACTTAGGTATGTGCATTTTCGACGTTGATACGAATTAACGCCAACATTCATACGAAATAATATTGATAGTAAAACGGCGACGATTAATTTATTTAATAAAACTAGTATATAAGACTAAGAAAATTCTGAATAAAATAACTATTACTTTAGAAACGGACTTTTTAATTAAGAGCAAGCAACACGTTTCAAGTGCTGTTGTTGCGCCAATTAAATGAATTACCTCCAGGTTAAAGTGCTTGTGAGATCATACTAAAATTTAAAATTCTTCAGGGTTATGCGCCCGTAAGAAAATCAATATTTTTTAACATTGAACTGGCAGTTGACGAGGACGCCCTCTTGGACTTGGACCAAGACGACGCCAACGTCACAATCGTATCCGCTCAAGTAAACCTTCACCACTCTAAAGCAGCTTCCGCTGTACTACTTCTCCGAATCTCAGAGAGAGGGGAGGAGGTCGTATTAGCCCAAGAACCATGGCTCCATCGGGGCAAGGTTTGCGGGCTTGGCGTTAGAGGCTTCAAGTTGCTATATATGAATGGTCCAGGTAAGATCAGATTATGCATAGTGGCTAAGAGCAATTTGAATATCTTCATTCTCTCTGATTACAGTGATGAAGATACGGTAGCAGCTGCCTGGGAGACAAATGGCGGAACTGTTATAGTAGTCTCCAGCTATTTATGTTGTTTCAATAAAAATTAATTGTAATTTTAAAAACATACAATTTCCAAGCACAAAATATAAAATTAATTTCAAGTAATTTAAAACAAAAATTAAAGTAAAAAAATTTACCGTTGACGCTAACATACTGCTACTAAACCAAACATCATAACGTTGCATGTGATGGGTTGTTGTGCTTTGCTTGATGCATTTTTCTTTCTCTAATGGGTGGTGTAATTTCTTTACTACAATCTTTTTTATCTTTAGCAGCTATATGGCAAAGTATTTTAACTTCCGGCTCATTTTTTAAAATTTTAAGTGGGCATTGAGGTTTTTTAATGAATTATTTTTTGCAGGTGTTGTAGCTTCAGATGTCGAAATAGCTAATTTTGTTGCTTGCAAAATATGTAAAAATGTGTATAAATACAATAAAAATTCCTTGTCAAATTTATACAAAACAAGAGCTATGTGACATTAAAGGATCAAAATGAAACTTGACCGAGCCAAACCGAGTGATTGGATTCTTGGAGATATTCGCCCATTCTCATTTCCATGTGAATGGAAATAAATTTTGAGCCAACCTAAATTTGGAGCCAAAAGCAATTGGTTATGCTTTAACATGTGACCTGTGGACAGAAAATTTTCAAAAATTTCATACTTTGCCCATTTTGTTTTGAATGGGGAAAGTAAAAGCAAGCTGCTTGGAGTAAAATCTATGAAGGGCATTATAAGTAATTTTGAGAAAGCATTATGATAATAAGAAGAAAAAAGACAGCGAAAACTATATATTAAATTAGAGCTTTTCATAACTCTTAAATGTTTTGTTTATGTTAACAGGTGCATATATAAAACAAAAATTGGAGAATTTACTCAGCGTTTTAAAATGTTCTTTCCATGATCCAATGGTTTTGGTAACAGACAGAGGTAGCAAAATAAAGGCGGCTTTGCGAGGATATGACAATATTAATTGTATAAGCCGCCTAATACATAATGTGACAGAAAAATGCATTAATAATTCACCTCGAAAAAGCTGGTGAAGATTTTTAAAAAATCTGGTTTAAATTGTGATTTAAACACATCTCTAAAGCGTTTTTCACCAACAAGGTGGAATATCGTTTATTTCAACTTGCTTTCTATAAAATCGAATTTTGCTGATATACAAAAACTACTGCAAGAGAAAAATTTAGTAGAAAAATTTTGCGATATAAAAGAATATCATCTAGAGCAACTTGTAGCTATTTTAAAGCCGTTCATGGATGCTTCTAAAGAACTTGAAGGCAGCTCGTATCCAACTATTCATTTAGTGCTTTAGAATTAATACCATGACTTATTACTTTCCTTAGTAAAAAATAATATTACAATTTATCACAAACTAGCAATATTTTTGTTTCCACCCGATAATAAATTAACTCAATTTAACTTAGAAGAATAGCTAAATGTAAATCGGCGGAACTGTTATAGTAGTCTCCAGCTATATGGCGCATGAATGCGAAGCACCACCGCCAATGCTTCGCAAAGTGGTTAAGATGGCAGCCACACGGAACCTGCCGGTTATTGTCGGGGCAGATGCCAATGCACACCATGTCGTGTGGGGTAGCTCGGATTCCAATGCAAGGGGTGAGTGTCTTTTTGATTTCATTCTTTGTAATAATTTAGACGTTGTAAACGTTGGGTCAGAGCCCACTTTTGTTGTAGTGAATAGAAGGGAGGTTCTTGACGTTACGCTAGTTAGTACTAAGCATTCAGATTTGATTAGGGCATGGAGGGTCTCTGGTGACTGCTCGTTCTCTAATCATAGGTATATTGAATTCGATGTGGTAGTTCGGGTATATGGGGTTACTCCCCGACGAAACAGAAGGAAAACGGACTGGGAGCGTCAACGCTCCCTCCTTTCTAGTTTTCTTTCGAGCCCACCGAAAATAGAAAATCGGCGGGACATTGAAACCGCGGTGAATGCATAAACCAATGCGTTTGAGCGCGCGACTTCGGAATCTTGCAGAATAAATATCTGCCGTGGTAAGAGCAAACCACCCTGGTGGAACTCGGATATTGTGGAGGCACGAAAAGCCTCCCGTAGGCTCTTCAATGAGGCTAAGAGATCAGGAAACTGGTCTGCTTATAAGTCCTCAGTGAATAGGTTCAAGAATATGGTAAGAAATGCGAAGCAAAGGTCTAGGAGATCCTTCTGCAGTGGAGTGGAGGGTTCCTCCGAGACGAGCAGACTTCGTAAGATTCTGCCGGCAACGCCCATTGTCCCTAGTTTCATTAAGAAACCATGTGGCAATTGGACCCTGAGTGCACAAGAGACCCTTAAGGTTCTCATGGAGACTCACTTTCCGGGCTGTGCTCCCTTTAGGGGAGAAGACTCAGCCTCTCTTGACTGCCGGGCATCAGTTCCCTTCCCTATAAATAGGGAGGGACTTATGTGGGCTTTGGGTAGTTTTGACCCGTTTAAATAAGCGGGTCCTGACGGCATTATACCGGCTGATTTGCAGCATAATGCGGATATTGTTATACCATGATTAATTCCTTTATACACAGCATGTATTACATGGTCGTATATCCCTGAACCGTGGACTTTTTGCTCTGTTGTCTTCATTCCCAAGGGAGGGAAGACTTCGCACACTGAACCGAAGGACTTTAGACCTATAAGTCTATCCCCCTTCCTTTTGAAAACTCTGGAACGGATAATTGACCTTTACTTGAGAAGGAAGATTAATACGGACCGACTCTCCGCCTCTCAGCACGCGTATGTCAAGGGCAGACCTGTTGAGACGGCACTTGACACGCTTGTGGGATGCATAGAGAAATCCCTAGAGCATAAGGAATATACATTGGTTGCCTTTCTAGATATAGAAGGAGCATTCAACAATGTGAAACCAGAGGCCATCACGGTGGCCCTGGAGGGACTGAACGTAAGTCGGTCGATTATACGCTTTGTATGGAATCTGTTGACAAATAGGGTCATTACTTCCAGCATGGGGCTAGCTACCATACACAGGGTAGCTGAGCGAGGTACACCACAAGGGGGGGTATTATCTCCCCTTCTCTGGAACCTCGCCATGAACGCATTACTGACAGAAATGGACTGCAAGGGGTTCAGGACTGTGGCATATGCGGATGACGTTGCGGTTGCTGTATCGGGAAAATATCTCGACACGCTATCGCAACGTCTACAAACGGCGCTAGGCTGCGTCAGTAGGTGCTGTACTGAAAGTGGGCTTAGCGCGAACGCTCGAAAAACGGAGCTTGTGCTCTTCACGAGAAGAAGCAAGATTCCGGCCTTTCCGCTACCATTCCTTAATGGAGTGGAGCTTGGGTTGTCTGATAGAGCGAAGTATCTAGGTATCATCCTGGACTCCAAACTGTCGTGGACCCCAAATGTCCGCTTTAGGGCGGTCAGGGACTCAGTGGCTTTGTATGTGTGTAGGAGGGCTATAGGCAAACACTGGGGTATTAACCCGAGGACGTCGTACTGGCTCTTTGACACGGTGATAAAACCTATACTAATGTATGGGGCTCTTGTATGGTGGCCCGCATTGGGCAAACTGGCTAACTGCAGTATATTGAACAGGGTACTGCGCACCTCGGCCTTGATGATCACTGGTGCAATACGCACCACCCCGTCGAGGGCCCTTTTTACAATGCTGCACTGGCTGCCGGTTGATCTTATGGCCAAACAATTGGCCATGAACTCGGCGGTCAGACTGAATGCAGCGGTGGCATGGAGGTCAGGGGACTTTGGACATGCGGCCATCTTGGGCCATTCCTCGGTTATTCCTGACAACATCGATTACTGCACTCCCACCCCCATATCTGACATTGATTTCATGGCATCAACATCAGGCACGTCGAGTATGCCTCGTGGAGATGTGCTTGATGTCTATACTGACGGGTCAAAATCGGACACGGGGGTCGGAGGGGGCGGCTTCATCCCTAGATTTAGGATCAGGATGAAGTTCAGGCTTAATGATCAATGTAGCGTGGTACAGGCTGAGATCTCAGCCATTAGAAGGGCGGCTTGCTGGATGAGGTACCACAGGATATACGGAGAGGATATCCGGATTTGTACTGACAGCAAGGCCTAACTCCCTATCAGGTGTCTACACGTCATCCAGATTGGTTCGTGAATGCCGGACATCTCTCAACGAGATGGCGAGGCATTTCAACCTGGAACTGTTTTGGGTGCCAGCTCACTCGAGCGTACCCGGAAATATGGTCGCGGACGAACTCGCCAGACTTGGAGCCCGGTTGGAAGACCGAGAAATAGATCCACTGGTGGGGGTCCCTTTAAGCTGCTGTAAAGCTATATTACGGCAGGAACTCTTCAGAGCTGCACAGTCTAGGTGGTCTGAAGAGATTACCTGCAGGGTCTCGAGGACACTGTGGCCTCAGTACGATAGTGGAAGATCCGCAAATATACTGAGGTTTCCTTGGGAGCAGCTGGGCACACTGGCGGCCGTGCTGACAGGGCACTGCGTCATTGGTGCTCACGCTAGGAGACTGAATCTTCCTCATCATGACTACTGTAGAAGTTGTTAAGATGAGGAGGAGGAGGAAACGGTAGAGCATCTGCTCTGCCACTGCCCTGCTCTTTCTGGAAATAGAGTGGCTATTTTTGGCAGTCCGAGACTGCATGGTCTTGCAGACTTATCCGTCTGCGATGTTTTTAGGATAAACTTGTTTATCCGGTTTTCGGGGTGGTTTGGATGTGGATCTTTTGATGGTGCCGTAGGGACCTCAACCTGATCCCTGCACATCCTGTTTCCAGGCAACACAAGTGAGTCGGTTTTTCTTTTTGCGCCGACGGCCTGTACAACCTAACCTAACCTAACATTGAAGTAATTTTCTCATTTCATTGAGCTACAAGTACTTGGAAGAAAGCCCAAGGCGAAGATTCTTAACAATAGCGTTGTTCAAGTTTTAGTCTTCTCATAGTGATTTGCCAGAGTTTACTGAAAATAATAAGAAAAAAAAATTGTTTCATCAAAATTTAATTTCTGATGCTATTATTTATAATTTCAAGTGCTATCATGTTAAAAAAAACACCGTTTATCACTCCGCGATATAAGTTTATCATCGATTTAAACTTAATGGTCTAATTTAAGCAAACAGTTTTTAAAAGATAAAGTATATCGTGCGGTAAAAAAACTCATTCACTATTTACCTCAAAATATATCGTTTTGTTGACTAACTCCAATAATCTTAGAGAAACCTACAAAATTGGTACCTTGATCAGTTTTATGCATATTACTTGCAGTCTCATAAACATATTTTTAATATAAAACTCTTGCAGCTTCCCTAAACAAAGAAATAGTACAACGCCTGCGATTAACTATTGCTACCTATGCCACTTGGCATGAACACCTAACATATTTAAGTAAGCTTTTTAAAGACATTTTATCACATGATTCACTTAAATGTTTCTCTTCCTCACCAAACTCACGCGAGTTAAAACACAAGGGTTTATTTTTAAGTGTACTTTTATTTGAAAATGAATCTTAAGACTAAAACATTTTTTAACTTAAAAATCAACTTAAGCTAAGCAACGCAAAGAATTTTTCTTACTTTTCTGTCTGGTAAAGTGTGGGAATGAAAATATAAATGTAACTTAAAACTTCTATGTCGCCCTACACTTAACCAGCAGTTAATATTAGTTTTCACATACAAATATTTATTATATTATTAAAGCCTTTCAATAAAGAAGTATAAGTTTTACAAATTACTTAGTTCTGTATTTATTACGATATCTTCTTTTCTTTCTGTCTTATTATTAATTTTTGTTTTGATATCTTCTAATTCAATACTTTTAATTTCTGGCTTATTTACAATATTTGTTTTGTTTACAATTTTACGGTTTTTCGTAAAAACAATTATGGTAATGATTACTACTAGAATTATAAGAGTTATATTTAATCCACATCTCTTCTATGTATATATATTTGAAAACTTTTGAATTTCTATTTGTTCAAAATTTATTGATTGGTTGGTTATTTTCAATTCTTTGTATCATTTATATTTGAAATAATTATTATTTATCAATTGAAACATGCATTTACATAACCGTATCTTTTAACATATTCGCTTTTCAAATATTTGTTAATGTTAAAACATAAGTTGCAACGATCTATATAAAAACCTATTGTGAATTAATAACATTTGCATTAAATTATGTACAAAACTACCTAATAAGATTTCCTTTTTATAAAACTAAAATGGTAGACTCACTTGGATTGAAAAAGGCAAACGGTGAGCATCTACACCTTAGCCAAATAAAGCAAATTGAATTAAATTCTAAAACCGAACTTTTATTTCTTTATCCTATTACCAAAACGCTTTATCGTCTCTAATTACGAAGAAGACAACGTTAAAAACAGAAACAGAAATCTAAGGCAACTGGAGTGGCTTCCTATATTTATTTGCGTGTATTCTAAATCCAAATACAATCCACTCGAATTTCCCTGACATCCAAATAAACCCTTTAATCCTCCAAAGGAGCCACGTCATCCCTAAATCTCTGCCATTCTTGTTCATGGTCCATTCGAACCGTCAGAGTAGTGAATGCAGTGTTAAAACCTATTGGTTTGGTCAACTAGCTTAGGTTTCAAATCCTCACTCATCCAGTCAATTACATACATATCGCATCATACGCTCAAAATAGATTTTAATCATTTTCAACATATTAATCCTCCAAAGAATTAAGTTCGTGCATGCAAAACTTCATCAACTAACAACATAATCAATCACAATCAATTAGGATTAAAATACAGACGTATGTAAACATTCCACTTCATAGAAGCTATAAGAAGAAATCTCACCACACCAAAAATAAGGTAATGTAACATTACTTATTATCAATACTTTTAGTTTCTTACGGGCGATCAAAGAACAGAAAACAAAAACAACACAATCATATACAATTTAAAATACTAAAATTATGAAAAACAAAAAATCGTATATATAAAAATTAGAAACCTATCTAGTTAATTTGAAAAGAGAAATACAAAAAAAACAAAAGTGAAAAATTGCAAAAAGCATAAAAATAAAGAGTTTAAACCGTTAAAAAAGGTACATGTATAAAAATACTTGTGTGTACCCTATGTACATAATTATGTAGAATTACAAATATAAGTTTTCAAAAATTCCCTAAATAAAAGAAAAAAACAAGGTTTACCATTAAATAAAGTTGTTACCAAAAAAACATACATATGTATGCATGTGCATATTTTAGTTTTTCGGGTGCTAAAATTGAATGCTTCTTTTGCGACATCAAAAATATGCTGGTTCTAACGAATATCACATTGAATTTTCATGCCAAGAACATCGAGATCTTCTGATTTCTTAATATATATATCACCCATAATTACAGATGAGGTAGCATATTCAGACGTACGCCTGTGCGAAAGCACACAGCACTGGGTTTTATGAGCGTTAAATTGAACCCTATTCGCATGGCCCCATTCAGAGATTACCAAAAGGTCGCGATTAAGGGTATCATCCATGTGCTTTCGCATAAAAGAAAGAAAAGAAAATGAATGTCATATGCTACTGTCATCTGCAAAAGAACAGATAGGGTTGGAAGTCTGACGTAGAAGGTCATTGAGAAAAATAAGAAATAGGGTAGGGGAAAGAACGGAACCTTGCGGTAACCCTAAATTTACCTTGAACTCGTTTGATGCGATCCCATCTACGAGGGCTGCTATATATATATTTCTGGTCTGGCAACACTGAGTGCTGCCAAGTGCAATCTGACATTTCCATTGGAATGTTTGTCATTTTTAAGCATAATCGTACTCAAAACGTTTTGACGTACGTCCATTATTTGTGTTGTTTACAGTGACTTGAAAAAATTAATATAGCAAAAAATGGAATTAACTCGTGAACATTTTCGTGCCATCATTTTTCACAATTTTCGACGTAAATTATCACGACAAGAGTGCATTGATGAACTTAAATCTTTGTATGGCGATGAAGCACCATCCTATAGCACTGTGAAAAATTGGTATAATGAATTTAATCGTGGCCGAAGCTTGCTCAAAGACGAATTCCGTGAAGGTCGTCCAAAAACGGCTGTTGTGCCAGAGAACATTGATGCCGTGCGCGAACTCATAATGCAAGAGCGACATGCGACATACCGCGAGGTAGAGACATCCTTGGACATTTCTTCCACCAGCATACATTCGATACTGCATGAACACCTGGCCGTAAAAAAGGTTTGTTCTCGTTGGATCCCGCACAATTTGAAAGTCGCTCAAAAAAAGGCTCGTGTCGATTGGTGCAAAGAAATGTTGCAAAAATACGATTGCGGTGCTTCAAAAGACGTTTATAAGATCGTCACAGGTGACGAATCATGGATCTATGCGTATGAGTCCGAAACGAAACAACAATCGACCGTGTGGGTCTTCAAAAACAAGCAAAATCCAACGAAAGTTGTTCGTGGAAGAAGCACTTCAAAGCAATTGGTCGCCTGTTTCTTCGGCAAAACTGGTCATGTGGCGACTGTTCCGCTTGAGCAACGTAGGACGGTCACTCGTTTGATGCGATCCCATCTATAACAACTCGTATAGTGCGATCCATGCGAAAGCTCGATATAAGACGAGAGAAACTATTACCGACACCAAAAGCAATAAGTTTTGATATGAGTGCACCATTCCACACTCTATCAAACGCCTTAGAAATATCTAGAGCCACCACCTCACTTTCGCCGAAATGGTGAATGGATTGACCCCACTTTTCCGAAAGGAAGGCCAGTAAGTCACCCGTAGAGCGACCCCTACGGAAGCCGTACTGCCGGTCACTAAGTAAGCTGTTGGACTCCAGATACCTCACAAGATGAAAATTGAACATACTCTCCATAACTTTGGAGAGTGCAGAGCAAATTGCGATTGGGCGGTAATTTTCAGGGTTGCTAGCCTCTGCCTTTTTGGGGATTGGTGTTACATTAGCAATCTTCCAACATGATGGAAACTCACCAACATGGTACAAAATGTTAAAAAGTTTTGCTAATGGACGCGCTAACGTCGAAGAGCAATGCTTCAAGACCAGTGCTGGAATTCCATCCAGATTAGGAGACTTGGTTATGTTGAGATCCGCTAAAACCCTTCTAACTGCACGTGCTCGAAAGAATATATCTGGGATAGTTACTGATACTCTTTCTAGTGCGGGCAGCGTGTGATTACTATCCGGCAAGTAAGTGTTACTTGCAAAGATTTTAGCCAAGAGTTGTCCTTTATCAACTGGTTGTGATTTATTTAATCATCCCTTAAAAAAGGCGGAATTGAGGAACTAGCATTATTCTTCACTCTTTTAACGAATGACCAAAAGCTCTTGCGCTGCTCGTATAAAGCTTTTTCGCGCCTAAGTACTTTGGTACACGAAGATCCCGCCTTTTTAGTAGCGAATCACTACCGGCGTATTTGTTACACCGCCATGTACTAAATGCTTCCTCTCTGGATCTGACTGCGTTTTTGCACGTCTGATTAAACCAAGAATTCTTTATTAGTTCAATCCGTATTTGCTTAGATAGAATGAAGGTTTTCATTCCAAGCTAAATAATATTCACAACCATTTCCGCAATGGCATCGACTCTATTGTCCAAAAAACAGAGTTTCCAATTAAAATGTCGAAAAAAATCTTTAAGCTCAGCCCAACGAGCCTTTTCGTATATTTATTTTAAACGTTTCGTAAAACGGTGTGAAATTCAATGACCGAAGAGGAAGCGGAAATGGTGCAGTAATCCGAGTTACCGAGAGGCAAAAGAATGCTTACTTCATACTTATCAGGGTGTGAGGTAAGAAAGAGGTCGAGAGTAATGTGTTGTTGCTCTTCAACACACGAAATATGTGTTGGCTCGTTAATTAATTGCACGAGGTGGTTGTGCGCGGCGAATAGCTCAACATATTGGCCCTCTAGAGTTGTACAGTTCGAATGGCGAATCCAAGACGAGTGGTGAACTTTTAAATCACCAGCAACAACGATTTCACTGTTTGGACAACTTTCTAGGATTCTCGATATGAAATCGGAAAAGGGATGGAAGCCGGAAATAGATTTATCCCTTCCCGCATTTGGGCTTGTGTATAAAAATCTGAAATGTAAGAAGTGTGACCAGACTTTGAATTTAACCCAAAGACAGTTTAGTTTAGGATCATTCGTGCCTAATGATTGCTGGCACTGGTACACGACTTCATTCCGCAAGACCCCCATGTAGACTAAAAAATGGTAGAAGGGAGTACCTAGGCAAATGAACATCCTCTGGATCAGCATCGGCGAAAATATCAGGCCGATGGAGACAACTGTGTGCTCTCAACCCACGTATGTTTCAGAAATCAATTCTAAATCTTCCTTTCTTAACAAATAGCAAAGATTCAAACTTTTTGTCTATTTTATAGTACTAACACCCCCGTAAAAAACTGATGCTTTTGTGACTAGTCAGTGCCAGTGTTATACCTTCGCCACTGATTAGTCAAACAAAAGTTGACACAGAGGTAAAAGTAAAACAAAATTACTAACACTCTAAAAAATAATTTAAAAAAAATAAATTTTTTTTGTTTTTAGTCTTCTGTTTAGTTGATATGATTTTTTTGTATTGATTTTGATGTATTAATGTTTTAAATATTTTTTTAAAGTTGTTTTTTTTTTAACTATTTATGAATTTATTTTTGTTTGTTGCTATTCGTCCTACCATATGAGTTCTGACTCTATATACAATTACGAAAAAAAAAAAATTGATCTTCTTTAGGCGGCGTGCTATGACCGACAAAGATTTGCAATATACGTGTAAACGCGGTGCACTTTTATCCTTTGTCTGACCTAAAAACAGCACTAATTTTGGGGGCTCTATCTTAGTGCGGGTCAGACACTACTTTTTAGTTACCGGCTCTTTTTTTTATATATAATTTTTTCCTTCCTTGAAGGTTAAACGTCAAGTCTTATATGTTTATCGACTTTAGTTATCTTACGATTAAATTAATATATATAGTACCATAATATTTATAAAATTTCAATCTAGGGAAATATCCCTAGGGAAATATCCTAGATAATAAAGTTAATTTTTTTTCTTTACATCAGATAAATTTTCCATATATATACATACATATATATATATATATTTATTTATTTATAACGTGATATAGGTAAGTATAGAATTATAAGAATTTAAATTGCCTATTATCATATGTGCAATTCAATATTACTATTGGTAAATAAAAACTTTGAAAGAATTTTAATTACACTGCACTTATATATAAAAAAATAATTTATTATCAAGTTTTGCTTGTAATTTTGGATAAGTTTAATTCAAGCAATTTTTTTATTTGTAATTTTAGCAAGTACAGATTTGAGTATCAAAATGGTAATCCTTAACAGGATAAATATTTTTAAAGCGGTGAGTATTAACAAGTGAATTTTGATACGTAAGTATCATCACGACAAATTTTTTTCTTTGTTTTTAATCGTTAAGTTTAATAGAGTAAACCTTAATTTGCAAGTCTAATTTAGAAATTTAATTTGTCTTTTTTACTTCGAAAAGTTGTCATTATAAAAAAGACAAATTAATATCGAATATGAAAAAATAAATTAGAAATTTAATTGCAACATCGACAAGTTTAGTTTGAAAAATTCTGCATCAACCTGAGCAAGGATGGTTTGCAAATTTTTATTGTATGTTGGTAAGTATTATGCCGCAAATTTTTTTATTGGTAGGTATATTAAGGTAAAAATTTACTTGCTTTGTAAGTATAGGCAATCAAATTTTTAAATGGGTAAGTATCATTTAGAGACAGTTTAATTCCAATGTCAGCGAGGATGAATTAAAATTTTCCAAAGGATTTTAATTGTAATTTTTATAGGGTTACCATTTAACGTTTTCAATATAATCGGTATATTTTTCAATCGGTAAGTATAATCCGTTAAAATATAAGCTAGTACAAAAATTCACGTACGTATTTAATTGCTACGTTTGACCACGAAAGTTTTAAGTGGCCCATATGATTTCAAATATCTAAAGGCGCTACAGATAAGCTCCATTTGACAAATTTAATGTGTAATTTTAGACAAATTCGAAATTTAATTGTTACATAAGTATAATTTGAAAAAACTTTAATTTGCGAAAATCGCCTAGGTAGCATATTTAAAATTTTTTCTTTTGGGCCACAACCTTGACGGATGCTTCGTTTGATGAAACGGTTTGCTTCTATTGATTCACGCATTGTTTAAGCAGTTGTGTTGCCCGTTCTGGCGACGATTTGCCGTGTAAAGGTTATGGTTATAGCTTTTTATTCTTAGGTTTCTTTTCAGTTTCTTTTTCTTGTTACGATTTTATAATATAAAAAATTCAAAATACCTTATCTGGTAGCTACTTATCTGTGTTCCCTTTGGACGTGGGTAACTTTCAAATGGTACCTTTCTTCAGAACGAGAATCTTGACCATGATAAATACTGGGCGTTGTCAAAGATGGCGTTATAATTAAGGATAGTACTGCAGGTAAGGTAAGATGATGGTAAAAATGGCGTCACCTTTGTGCAGCAACCGTTCAAACAGGCATAACGTTATAATGCCACAAATTCCATTTTCAGGGTTCAACCAGATTTTTGCGCTTTCGTGCAGAGCTCAGCCCAAGACACGAACCAACAGGGTCTTAACGCTACGTCAACTTCTCAGCCAGTCGATACTGATGTAAGCATGCGAACGGTGCCAAGCAACAGGTTTCAGGGATTAAAAGCGCAGAAAAGAGATTTTGCATCCGATAGACGAATTCCTGCAAAGACCCAAAGAGTCAACAATCGTAGTCACAAAATCCCACAAAGTGAATTTCGTGAGGAAGTTTACGGTAATCAAGGGGACGGTAACATTCAACCTTATCAGGATTTGCTAGAAAACGAAACCCAAGCAGATCTAGCCTTTAAGATGAAATTAATTTTTTAGAGGAGGATCAGTACTCTCCCCTATGTCGAGAAAATGATAGGTGGTAAAAACATAAACTCCTGATTGACACTGGCGCATCAAAAAGCTATATTACGAACGTTACCGGACTTAAAGGCATAAAAAAATTAGAAAACCCTTTCTTAGTGAAATTCGTGAACGGAGCCAACATGGTCAATAAAAAAAACATTTGTTAACGTCTTTAATAGAACCGAAATCTTTTTTATCCTTCCAAACTTATTCCTTTTTGACGGCATTATTAGATTTTGTTTCATAAAAAGCATAAAAGGTGTTATCGACACTGAAAATGACAATATCCACTTTGATGGTGGTCAGGAAAAATTAAAGTACCTAAGGCTAGACATGCTTAATGCTTTAGTAGATGAGGTTAGCATTCCAAAGACTGTTGAACAAAAAAATCTATGAAAACTCTGGCGTTTTTGCAAACTCAAACGAAGCTCTACCATACAACACTAAAATTTCAGCTATAATCAGAACTATAGACCAGGAGCCAATATATTCTACGTATCAGTCCTATCCCATCTCAATGATAGAGTTTGTGAATAGAGAAGTAGGAGAACTTTTAAAGAACGGCACTAAAAGACCGTCTCGATCACCCAGTTTGGGTTGTCGATATAAAGGGTTTGAATGAAAATGGCGAACCTAATAGGCGTCTAGTATGTAATTTTACTAAGCTCAACTCTAAAACTACCCTTGACAAATACCCGATTCCCGACCCATCTGTTATCTTATCAAATCTTGGAATATCGAAATTTTTCACAACTTTTAATTTAAAAAATGGGTTTCCTGAGATCAATTTGGCTGAGCATGATCATGAGAAAACCGCTTTTGGTGTGAATAATGGGAAGTACGAGTTTTGCCGTTTGCCATTTGGACTTAAGAACGCGCCTAGTATTTTCCAGAGAGCGATCGACGTTGTTTTGCGTGAAGCAATAGGAAAATCCTGTCATGTTTACATCGGTGATATCATAATATTTTCTGACTCCGAGCAGAAACATATTGATAATATCGACAGAATTCTGAAGAAGCTCCACATAAGAGTGTCACTAAAAAAGTCAAAGTTTTTCAAAACCTCTGTGGAGTACTTGGGTTTCAATGTTTCATCCGAAGGAATAAGGACCTGTCCAAAAAAGGTAGAAGCTATTGTGCATTACGATGGACGCTAAGAAGCCTAAGGTCTCTCCTGGGATTGGCAGGGTATTATAGAAGATTTGTCAAAGATTATGCAGCTATCGCGAAGGTGCTGACTAGATTTTTGCGAGGCGAAAATGGACATGTCGATACTAAGCATTCGAAACACCTTAAAATAGATTTAGATAAGACGTCATAGATTCTTTCAAAAAATTAAGGAAAATACTATCCTCTAAGTATGTCACTCTCTTGTATCCGAACTTTGAAAAACCTTTTGACCTTACAACGGATGCATCGTCGCATGCCATCGGAGCAGTCCTATCACAAAATGGACGTCCTATTACAATGATTTCTCGAACTTTGTCCGCTACTAAAAAAACTATGCTACGAACGAGCGCAAACTTCTCGCTATTGTGTCTGCTTTAAAAAGCCTAAGACATTATCTTTATGGGGTTAATAACCTCAACATATTTATTGACCATTAACCGCTCACATTTTCAATTTCCGACAAAAATCGAAATTCAAATCCAAATTCGAAGAATATTCTCCACAATTTTGTTATAAACCTGGCAAGGACAATGTTGTCGCCGATGCACTTTCCAGGCAATTTGTCCATATTGTAGAGGATTCTAGATCTACGGTTTCCCTCCAGGCATGCGGAAGAGAAATCTTACTTACCGAAGTCATTCCTACTGTCGAAAATCCGGTTAACTGTTTTAAAAACCAGACTGTCTTTACCGAAGGTCCTGAATGCAAGAAGGTAACTAAGATTATTTTCAAAGACCGTATTCTACATAATGTAATATTCGATGAAATTCAAAATCTCTTAGCCACAGTAAAATATTGTGTAAATCCACAGGTAGTTAACGCTACTCATTGCGACTTGCATACGCTAGGTCGAATTCAACATCTCCTCGTTAGAAACTATCCATCTGTGAAGTTTCGGTATACAAATAAATTCGTGACTGACATCTTCAATCCTGATGATCAAGTCGAAATTCTAAGAAACGAACACAATAGAGCACATCGTTCTGTGTTCGAAAACACAAAGCAAGTCCTCCGAGACTACTATTTCCCTGATATTAATAAGAAACTCAAAGAAATTACGAAGAACAGCAAAATTTGTCTTCTAGCAAAGTATCAAAGACATCCTCAAAGACATAGAATGGGCGAAACCCCCATTTCCTTTCCAGGTGATATACATCACATCGACATTTACAACACAGACAAAAATTTTTTTTGACTTGCTTGGATAAATGTTCAAAATTTGCCGTAGTAAAACCCATTGCCTTAAGAGCCATAATTGACGTCAAACCAGCAAATAAACGGAGTAACTGATACCCTTTAAACTCAACAGGAAAAAAAATCCTTACAAACAATTACCCTTTTTAATTTTCGCAATCTAACCCTTTGCACCCTGCCACCTTTTATAAACTTTTTATTTTACTGGTTTTACTCGTATCAAATTATTATGATAAACCTTGTCAGAGTTCCTTTGTCGTATTCTTACATTGACAGGTGTGGGTATTCCCGTGACTTCATAGGGACCCAACCATATATGTGAAAATTTATTTTTTCGCGCCTGGTTTTTTAGCCACACCATTTGTCCGGTCTTAAACTGTCTAGTCTTTGTGCCTTTGTCATAATATTTTTTTGATTTTTCTTTTGCCCTAACCTGGTTCTGTCTCACCACTTCATAACTTCGTTGAATTTGGTATTTAATGATTTTGCTGTAGTCATCTATATTATAGAGAGGTGCTGGCTGCCTTTTTAACCTGACAGGTATTTCAAATTCGAATCCGTACAGTACCTTGTTGGGTGTTTGCTTAGTAGACGAATATCTTGTGTTATTATGTACATGCATCGCATAATGCAGCCAACCATCCCAATTAGTTCCGTCAAGTTTCACAAAACTTCTTAAATACTCTGCAAGAGGTCTATGGGTCCTTTCCAGAGATCCATTCGATTGAGGATGATATGGAGTTGTATATATATTTTTTACTCCAAGCAATTTGCAAACTTCCTTGAGCAATTTCGAATTGAAGTTGCTTCCATTATCTGTCACGAGAAATTTGGGGATGAAAAATCGGGCAATTGTTTCTCTAAAGAACTGCCTTGCTACCGTCGACGCTTCCATGTCTGGGATAGCTGCGCAGGCTTGTTATTTTGAAAAATCGTCAAAAAAGGTTACTATATATTTGTTGCCACTTGAGGATTCGCGTAAGGGCCCAACAATGTCCATGAAAATTCTTTCAAAAGGCATATTGGGGGTTGTGTTCATTGTCATTGGCATCTTGTCTATCCTCGAGCTTTTATTTTGCTGGCAAATCTTGCAGGAGGCTACATACTTTTTAATTGACTTTGCATTCCAGCCCATTTGTATTGTGCCCTAATACGGAAAAAAGTTTTTAGTGCACCTTTGTGGCCTCCCAATGGCGTGTCATGGAAGGTTGTAATTACCTTCTTTATATCTTCTGCATCTGTTAAATATGTGGTATTATCTTCTTCTTCATGATTTTTATTCGTCTCCACTGCACTTGCCCTATTCGGAGTTTCCACACCTCTTGATTTTGCTCTCCTTATTACACCTATGTTTACTTCTACCGTTGGAAGGCGGCTGAGAGCGTCCGCATTTTGATTCGTCTTGCCTGGTTTGTAGCGAATCTGAAAATGGTATTCTAACAATTTCAGTCTTAAACGACCCAGTCTACCTTCCTGATCCCTTAGGTTAGCTATACCTTTCAAGGGTTTGTGGTCAGTGAATGCCGTGAAATACATCTAAGGTCGAAAAGTTTTTGTGGCCCATACAATGGCCAGCAACTCCCTCTTTATTGTGGAGTATTGTTTTTCTGTATCACTTAATACTCTGCTACCGAAATAAATTGGTAGGTCACTTCCTGGCTCTCCTTGAGAAAGAATTGCTCCTAGAGCTCCATTACTGGCGTCTGTTGTCAAAATGAAAGTCTTGCTAAAATAAGGATATTGGAGGAAAGAAGGCTTTGTCACAGCATCCTTCAACTTGTCCATTGCTTCCTGGCACTCTTGTGTCCACTCTAATTTTGTATCCTTTCTCAACATTTTGTTAAGAGGTAATGAAATTCGTGCGGAGTTTGGTATGAACTTTCTGTAGTAATTCATCAGCCCCAAAAATGCTTGTAGCTCCTTGATATTTTTAGGGGGTGGTGTATCTTTCACTGCCCTAGTCTTATTTGGGTCTGGCAGAACCCCTTTTTCTGAGCACTGGTGGCCAAGATAGATAATTTCTCTTTTCAGGATATGACATTTTTCGGGGTGTAATTATAGGTTGTATTTTCTCAAGACCTCCAAAATTTTTGTTAAACGTGAATTATGGTCCACTAGGTTTCTGCCATATATAACAATATCGTCCAAATAAACAAAACAGTCAATTCCTTGTAGCCCGGTTAGTATTGAATCCATTATTCTTTGAAAAGTAGCTGGTGCACCCGTCAGTCCGAAAGGCATACGGTTAAATTCATAGTGCCCTAAGTTGAGACTGAAGGCGGTTTTTCGCTTGTCATTAGGATCCATTAATACTTGATGGTATCCACTTGCTAAATCGAGAGTAGAGAAATACCTGCTGCACCCTAATTGGTCTAAAATCTCATCGATTCTTGATATTGGTAAAACCTGTTTTACTGTCGCTTGGTTCAGTTTTCTAAAATCTACAACCAATCGCCACTTTTTTTCGCCGTGTTGTCCTGCTTTTTTGGGTACCAAAAGAACCGGGGAGTTCCATGGAGAATTGCTGGGTGTTATTACAATATCCTGTCTGTTAATTTCAGTTCTGTGGACTTCTGGTAGTCTTTATTGTTTAATGTTTATTGGGGGTTGACTTGCTTCCGTGGGTATTTCATGTTTCAATACAGTAGTGTAGGTAAGACTGTTACCAGGTAGTTGGAAAATATCGTCGTATGTCTTTAAAATATTCTCGATTGAAAACCTCTATTCTGGGTTAAAACTTTGGCTTAGTTTCACCGTTTCCAAAAGTAGTTTTTCTCTATTCAACCTTTTTTTAGAATCTATTATATTTATCGTTGCTAATGGCACCATCTTATAGTCCCTGTAGCTTTCGTAGCTCAGGCTTATTTTTTCACTTATATTTATGACCGTGTTATTCGTGTTCAGAATAGGTACAAAAGCCGCTCCGGCTTTCACTGTTGTTAGAGTTGCACCCACGAAAACACCTGGCAAATTTTCTGACTTATCTATGACAATGTCACCATTAATGGAGTTTACTATAACTGATGCAATTGTTTGTGAACGCTCTTTGATAGAAAATTGTTCAGCTAAGTATATTTGTGATGATTTTCCTTCTGGGACAAGTGGTAGTGAATCACTTCTTGTCCGTTTTTAAAAAATCTTAAATTGTTATTAATTGTGTCTGTCACTGATCTGTCCCACATCGTATCTCTTCCAAGCAAACCATCTGCTGGAAGTTTGGTTCCTTCGGGCACCACGTGCATTTGTAGGGAAAAATCTTCCAGGCCCTCGAGCTGAGCAATTATCGTCCCCTTTGGTGTTATATTTCCTCCGAAGGCTCCTAAAAAACTCTTTTGATTTCATTCATCTATTTTGACGTGGGGTGCCAAAGACTCTGCCCTCACTAATGTAGTGTCTGCTCCTGTATCTACCAGCAAAGACAGACTTCTATTTACTGCTTCCCTGCAAGGAAAATTTATGAATGCATCGTTCTTTTATTCTGTACGAAGTTTTTGCTTCTTTTGTGACTCTGATTTTAAAGTGAAATAGTTTGTGCAGGTCTCTGGAATGTACGTGTGTATATTCTCACTCCAGTGTACTTTTTTGTTGTTTTTAATTGTGGTGCTCCGTCTACATTTCTCCCCACCTGGCATGACCCTTGACATAGACCTCAAAAACAATTTGTTTTTGTGGGCGCTCTTTTCTGCGTCTTCTGGTGTTTTAGATGCTAAAGTCTTCGAAAGTAAGTAAGAATTTACGGCATCCCAGCCTCTTACTTTTGGCTGGGCCGCCTTGAGTTTCCCGAATTATTTCGGTTGTTGGCCACTTCTCGTACGTTGTTATTTCTATTGCCCCTATTGCTGATGTTTCTTCTTCCTCCACTCCTGTTAAACATATTATCATGATAGTAATTTTCCGGGCACCTTGACGCAAAATGTCCAAGTCCATCACAATTGTAGCACCGTTGCTCTCTTCTATTCATGTCACCAAAACGATTATTGCCCTGGTTCTGACTTGATGATTGCAATGAGTTTTGCGCTCTATCTCTATGGTCAGGGGGCTGAAGACTTCTATTAATATTATTTTTGGATTGTTCTTGGCGTCTTCCCTGATTAAGGTTAGTTTTGTTTTGCCGTCTAAAACATTCGTTTAACAAATGTCCCTGTTTATGGCAAAAGTTGCATAATTTTGAGGAACCCGTTTGCTGTCTTAGTGAGAGTTGTCTAACTTCATTCACTAATTGTTGGACTGTTTCGTACAACGGTTCCTGGGCTTGCACTGTCATTACATTTGACAATCCCATGTTGGCGCCTTACAGGTTTTGTGCATCCTTTGTGATCTTCAACAATTCAGATAATTTGTCATTTTCATGTCCAATGAACCTGGATACCAATTTCGGGTCACGTAAGCCCCTTATATAAATTCTTACCGCTGACTGATTGTAGTGGTCCATAACAGATTTCTTATGCGATACATCCTGCCATTGTGCAGCAATTAATTCTGTTGCGTCTATAAGAAGCCTTTCTAATCTTTCGCCAAATTCCTACGCGCTTTCCATCGATGCTTGCTTACTGCTAAATATTAACTCTTGTGTTTCATTAAGGGTTTTGGCCTTTATAAATTTTTCTCTGACAGCTAAACATAGGGCTTCCATTGTTTCGAAATCCTTGTTGTGCAAATATGAGTAGGCGTTTCCAAAAAGTCTTGTTTTTATACATCTCAGCAGGTCGACTAAACTACCTGCTTCCAAAAGTTTATCTTTCGCAAGCATACAGCCTTCAATGAATATATTTGATTCTGTCGTAAGCTCTGGGCCATCTGCACCGTAGAAAATTGGCACCATGTGTGATACATTTTTCAAAAGTTCCGTAAAAGACGTCATATTGTTGGTTGAAATTTCTTCACTTATTCTGTCTGTAATTTGTATTTCTCTCGGCGATAGTGAGCGCCTCTTCAAAATTTTGTGTGCCGATGCAGCACCAAAAACGTTTCCACTATTGCCTTCAAAAGTAAAAAAAATTTTTTTTTTTTTAATGACGCACAATGTACTGATCGCCTCGTTTATTCCATACAAAATTTAAATTTGCCTTGCTTAATGTGGCTTAGGCCTGTGGCAGTTACTTTTCAATTCCACCACTTTGTATTTTGGCAAATATCCCAAAGGCGTACTGGTATAGAGATGCTTAATGACCCCTAGGAATTCACCTCTATACTTAGTGGTTTCTTTAAATTTTTCTTTGCCATCGACTTTACCGATTTTGTTCACAAGCAAAACAAATCGAATCAGAACTTCTCTAAATGTGGCCAAAGTAATTAGCAGTTTACTAATAATTCCACCAATTCACACTTCTTTGAAGACACTAAAGGCGTACTGGTATACAGATGCTTAATGACCCCTAATGCTTCACTTCCGTGTTTATTTGGTTTCCTAACTTTCGTTGCTATGAAGTTATTGCCACATTCGGAAAGGATTCAAAATCAATCAAAATTCTATAACCAAATTTTATTCCTGGAGGGTCCCTTAGGAATCGCAGGATATTTATTCTTTTATTACCGGCTGCGCCAAAATGTTGGAGTTGATTTGTAAGCAAGAAGAACACTCTTTGATTTCTTTATTTTATAATTTTTATTTATATAGCCTGCAGGGTGCCGTAGGAATTTCAGGCTATTATCTATATTAATTTTATTTATTTATAACCTGCAGGGTACCGTAGGAATTTCAGGTTATAAGTGTTTGCTCTTACTTCTAGTTTACAACTCTCCGTTTTAATAATTTTTCATCACTATTTATACTAAATTCTTAACGCTAAAAATGCTGATTAAACAGAATCAGCATTTCTTAAAAATAAATAATTTAAATAATTAAATTGCTGACTTGCCAAAGAGTCATATTTCAATAGTACATTAATTTTGATTTACTTATAAACAAAGTTGAACTAAGTAAAGTGCTGACTCCCAAAAAGATTTATATTACATTAGTACACCTTTATTAATTTTGATTAACTTATAACTAGAGTTTAAAAATACGAGGGTGCCTCTCAACTAGACAAGTAAAGTTGGCAGCGTGTATTATTAATCGTAAATAGTTTAATCGTCAAATAATTGATTAAATAAAGTGTAATTTAATTAGAACTCTAAAAGTTGTGTGTTTAATCATTTTGCAAATAAAAAACTCATATATAAAACGTTTAAAATTTAAATAAACGTAACAACTGGTGTCAGAAGTAAAATTGCAAAATAATAAATTACAATGAAATTTGACGAGCTAAAAGTTGAGCAGCTAAAAATGGAGCTGATTAAGTTAAATCTACCGAAAGCAGGCAATAAAGCGGAATTGCAAAAGTGGTTAATAGATGAATTTAAGCAGCGTGGTATCGATATTGGGACATACGAATTTGGAGAAAAAGACGAAAAGAAGAGATTGAAGTATGTACCTCAGCAACAAACAGCGCTATAGACTTAAATTCAATGTTTGCCGCTATAATGAAGAAAATTGAAGAAACCAACCAGAACTAGATTAAGAAAATAGAAGAAAACAACCAGAAGCAGGATAAATAAATTAGAAGAAAAAAACCAGAAGCTTCAAGTAACATTTCAAGAAAGCTTTAAAGCAATGCAGGAAAGCTCTAGCGTCAACGGGGAAAGGCTTTTAGCGAATGTAAATGAGAAATTTTAAGAAATATCAGAAGTCTTCGACAAACGAGTGAACATCGTAGAACAAAAATTGTGCGGCGTAGACAGAAAAGTAGACGAAGAGTTACATAAATTAAAAGTGCAAATGGGCGATCTTCAAATTCGAGAGCGACCGCTGAAAGTTATCTCTGAGTACGCAAGCAAGATTAACACCCCGAGCTTTGACGGCAGCGCACCTTTTAATGTTTTTTAGTTCCAGTAAGAAACAGTGGCCAGCAAAAATAGATGGGACAATGAAGAAAAAGCTATAGAGCTAATTCTGGCCCTAAGGGAGAAGCAGCACAGATATTCGAAAGCTTACCAGCTGTTAGCAGAAATAATTATGAGGACATAATGGTAGCCTTACAACGTAAGTACGGTGGCGAGCATAAGAGAGAACACTTCAGAATGCAGTTACAAGGCAGGGTGCAGACTTCGCCATGGAAATTGAACGTTTGGTGCAGCTGACTTACCCAGGCGAAGATCACCCGTTTTTGGATCAGTTTAAGATTGAAGCATTTGTGAATGGCATTCGCGATCCAGATATTAAATATGCTGTTTGTGCTATGCATAAATCATCTTTAGTAGAAACCATCTCGTATGCGCTAGCCCAGGAGACCGCAAAAGTCATCTCGAAGCCACAGGCGTACAAGGTGCGATGTCTTGATACTGAAACTTATAACACAGATAGTAGAAGCGAGATAAAGGAGTTAGTCAAACATATAATGGAGGAGGAAAAAAGTAATTCTCGCACTAAATGCTTTAAATGCGATAAGGCTGGCCATTTTCAGCGCAACTGTATGTCGGCAAAGAGAAGATCACGATCTGCTTTGCCAGCAAGGGACAACAGCGGGCCAACAACACCAAATCTCATGAGTCACCGTTAAACTAAATCGAGCTAGCACAAAGGGGCAAGTGCTGGCTCCCACAACCGATGGCCCCACAATCTCCATTTCCATTTTACAACAGAAAAATAGCAACCTTCCTGTTTGCGGTCTTATAAACGGAAGTAAGCAAGTCCTCATCATAGACACAGGAGCGTCTCAGTCCATTATAAGGCCCGATCTACTAAATGGGGTAGTGGAGCCGTTAAATAATGTGCGACTGCGCACTGTAACCAGCAACTTAGCCACCATCTATGGAAGAGCCAGGGTAAGACTGACTATTGCAAACATCAGCGCTGACCATGTATTTTTTGTTGCTGATATAGTGGATGAAGTTATCATTGGTGCAGACTTTATGATAGCCCACGGTATTAATCTGCACATGGGTGAGCAAATAATGATCTGGCGCAATGTGGAGATACCCCTGAATGTTGGATATGACAGCAGGACCACAGTAAGGAAGCTCTTTGCCGTTAAACGTCAGAAGTTACCACTTTAGGCGGAAACTATAGTATGGGCACGTGTGGAGACAGATTGCGAGCATAATCGGTTGTAAGTGGTGTTACCAAAAGAACTAAAAGACGATAACAGCAAAAGCCCTCGTGAAAATCTGCGATGATGGCAGAGTTCCTGTGAGAGTACTTAATCTGTCTAATAGCAAAACAATTATTAACAGAAATTTTGAGATGGGTCGATGTGAGCCAGCAGAAGCCATAATTAATTGTGCGGCGAATACAGTATGTCCTTAAATAACAGCCATAGAAAAAGATTCATTAGCAGAACAGGTACAAAAATGGGTGGCAGGACTAACACCTCCTGACAGAAACAAAGCAAAGCAGTCGCTCCAGCTACTTTTGAGCGTTTAACGGAACGTGTGCTTAATGGTCTCAATTGGAAGCCGTGCTTAGTGTATCTGGATGACATAATCGTGATGGAGAAGACTTTTGACAAACACCTCAAAAACCTGGATGAAGTTTTCAAGCGTATGACTGCTGCAGGATTAAAATTAAGTATTAAAAAATGTGCTTTGTTTCAGAAGGAGGTCAAATACCTGGGGCATCGTGTAACGGCAGAGGACGTGTCAAGTGATGAAGACAAAGTACTGGCAGTATGGGCCTGGCCTCGCCCACAAAATCTTCATTAGCTGCGTAGTTTCGTGGGGCTTTGCACATACTACAGGAGATTTGTGCCAAACTTTGCTCAAGTAGCTTCTAGCTTGCACGAAATGACCAGGAAATCGCATCCATACCACTGAAGTGAAGCAGCGGAAGAAGCGTTCTAAGCTCACGAAATTTTTGTGTACGGCACCAGTCCTGGCCTATCCAATAGCTGGACAAAAATTCATATTGGATACGGATGCAAGTGGCTATGGAATAGGAGAAGTGCTTTCTCAGGAGATTAATGAAAGAGAAAAGGTCATTGGCTATTACAGCAGGGTGCTCTCCAAGCCCGAAAGAAATTACTGCGTTTCACGGCGGGAGCTCTTAGCAGTACTGGAGTGTGTTAAACATTACCGCATGTACTTATAAGGTTAACATTTCATTTTAAGGACGGACCACCCCGCATTACGTGGGATGATGCAATTTAAGAATCCTGAGGGCCAGCTTGCACGCTTGTGCATAGAAAAGGTGAAGAGCACAATAATGCTGATGACCTGTCAAGACGGACATGCAATGTAGAGTGCAAGCACTGCACAAAAGTAGAGAAAAAGGAGTGCGTCATTGATGTGCGGCTTACCCAAATTGTGTCAAGGGAAGACTGGTCGAAGGCCGAGAATGACGAGTCAATTTTGGCAAAAATTATATTGGCTAAGCAAAACAACAGGAGACCGAATCATAATGAAATATCGGCAGAGAGCCAACTAGCCCAGTCGTAGTGGGCTCAGTGGGATAGCCTAAAGGTAGAAAATGGCTGCTTATATTGATCTGGGGAAAGTACAGATGGCAAAACTACAACGGAGTTAATTGTCTTGCCAACTTCTAAAAGAAATGAGATACCAAAGCAGTTCCATAACGGTCCCAGCGGCAGCCGTATGGGTATAACAAAAACTCTAAAAAAGATAAAGCAGAGATTTTACTGGGTGGGCTGCCAACAATACGTAACCTATTGGTTAGTTAATTGCGAACAGTGCATTACAGCCAAGGGTCCAATAAGAAAAAGTCATGGCAAACTTCAACAATTTCACAGGTCCATTTCCTGTCAGTAATGCTGGAAACCGATATGTACTAGTGGTAATGGAATATTTTAGCAAATAGCCCGAGTTTATGCCATTCCAAACCAAGAATCTAAAACAGTGGTAGACGCACTTGTGAACAATTGGGTGTGTCGATACGGTGTTCCACTAGAACTACATTCAGACCAGGGACGAAATTTTGAATCAGCTATATTTAAAGAGATACAGAGATATCATAATGCGAGGTCTAAAATGAAAATGGTTCACCTAGAGCGGCTGGCTAAATATGGCAGAGGTAATGTTGAGCCTATTCGGGACGAAAAGGCTTAAGTGAGCGGCAGTGTTACAAAGATGCTTTATTAAAACGAACAAAAGATGTAAAAATAATTGAGGCCAAAAAAGTGAAACGAAATGGCCTATTGTGTTTGTTTTCAAAGCTAGAAGTTTCTACAAAACATCTTTATTACAAAACAAAAACAAGTAACACAAAGCGATAAATAAATAAACGCAATACACAACAATACACACACCTGCATTGTGTAATAACTAAATAAAATAACACAACATGTATTTTTAAATAATGATTGAAGGTTCTAGAAGTAAATAAAAATGCTCACTAATGTATCTGAGATAAAAGTGGCAACGCAGCAGTTTTTATTACGCAACAGATGGAGGTAGAAATTCTCGAATATTCAAGAACGCCTAAAAATAGGCAACGCAGCAGTTTTTATTACGCAACAGATGGAGGTAGAAATTCTCGAATATTCAAGAACGCCTAAAAATAGGGTATATAAAAGCAACGCCAATACGTGCTGATTCATTTTGATTGTGAGCGTCATCCAGTTAATGCTGTGTTTAGACGGTATGTACAAGTTATATGGAATGTCAAAATTGCTATCCATATGTAATTTGGTGTGTATGTCAAAATCAGTGTTTAACATACGGTTTATATTTTACATGTTCAAACTGGTATATGTTACGGACATATGACATAACTTCTTGTTGATGAACAGTTGTTTTTTAAAGTTTTCTGAGGAAAAAGCAAGAAGTTAAATGGATACAAAAAATGTTAAAGTTTTGTTATGCAGTATAATTACAATAGCAACTGCAATTAAAAAGAAAAAACGGCAAGAGAGAAAAAGGTTGCAAAGAAGTCGGTCTTTGTGGAGCCAAAAGTGGTTACTTCGTAGAGAAAGTGGACTTGCTTTTACGTTAATGGCTATAGAAGAGCTGCGCGTGGAAAATCTCAAGGCATTTAAAAATTTTTGTAGAATGTCATATCCTTCGTTTAAGGAGTTGCTTAAAAAGGTATCCCCTTTCATCTCAAAACAAAATTCAAACATGCGTGAAGCTATTTCTGTTAAAGCAAGGTAAAATAAAATTTTTGTTTATAACTATTAGTTTAGTATTATATAAAAATTGCTTTTTTATTTAGGTTGTTATTAACTTTGCGGTTTTTAGCTACCGGTGAGAAATTTAAGCAGCTGTCTTATGGGTTTCGGATTTCTGTGGCGTCGATAAGCCTTATAGTTTCGGAAACGGTTGAAGTTATATATTCAGTGTTGAAAAAAGAATTTCTTAATGTATGTGTATACATATGTACATTTGTATTATTGTGATAAGCTTATATAAATATTTCAAGGTACTCCAAACTGCCAATGGCTGGAAAACTATTGCTGGAGAATTCGAAAAAAAATGGAATTTTCCTTTTTGCTTGGGAGCCATAGGTAAGAAGCATACACAATAAACGGATACACAAACTATAAATATCATCCATTTATTTTATTTTTTGGTAACTGAAAAACAAAGATGGAAAGCATATTGCAATAAAAGCTAGAAAAGAGTATGGATCATTTTATTATAATTATAAGGGCTTTCATAGTATTATACTGATGGCAATTGTAAATGCAAACTACAACTTTGTATACGTTAAGATCGGTTCTAATGGGAGAGCAAACGATGCCACTGTATTTAACGCTTCCTCCATATGCAAAGCTATTAGAAACAATTTACTAAATTTTCCACCGGATGCTGAATTACCAGGAAGCAACGAAAAAGTGCCTTATGTGTTTGTTGCTGACGAAGTCTTCCGGTTAACACTTAGAATCTTAAAACCGTATGGGGAAAGGTCAGTTAATGCAAACAAAATTTTCTACTATAGATTGAGGCGAGCGCGTCGAGTTGTTGAAAATGCGTTCGGCATTCTTGCCAATAAATTTCAAATTTTTCAAAAGGAGATAGAGTTATCGATAGATAAAGTGGAAAAAATAACTTTGGCTTCATGTGCTCTTCACAATTTTATACGAACACGAGAAGGATTTGAAGCAAATTTAGTAGATTCTAAAAATACTTCCTCAATAATTTTTCAAAATGGGTCTTGGCGAAATGATGTTAGGTTAACCGAACTCCAAAAAAACCAGCCTGGTAATCATTCAGGAAAAGAGGGAAGGAATGTGAGAGACACTTTCTCTAAATACTTCAACTCAATCGATTCTGTTCCTTGGCAAAATGAATCAATAAAAAATTTCAATTTTTAAAATTTATGTTTAGTTTTTTGTGTACTTATTTATATATATGTATTTATATATATTTATTATATATATTTAAGTGAATAATAATAAAAAATGAACTCATTACATGTTTAATATATGTTCATTTGTTTGTTTTATTTGTAGTAAATTAATTTAAATTAAATTATTTTTGGAAGGAGAATAAATTATTACATTAAATAGCAAATGTAAATGCGTATCACAATTTCAAATAGTTTTTACATTTTCAAAATGTAAAAAACCATATTTCAAACAAAAAAAAATTTCAAAATTTTAATAAAATAAAAACAAAATCACTTCTGAATATCTCAAATTGTCTGTATCGCTGCATTCTTACACAACATTTTTCGTCTCTATTTAAAACTTTAATCTGAAAAATAATTAATTAATTTATAAATAAATATTTTATAATAAAAGTTATACAAATTCACTTTCACTTAAAAATCTTTGCTTCGCTTTTGCATCAAAAATAGCCAAAGTTATAGTTTTCACTAACTCGTCATTGATGGCCTGATCTGTTATTTCACCCAGCTGTCATTAGGTAATTGCAAAATGCTTCATTTTTGGCATTACCACTTTTTTCGGTATTTGATGCAATTGTTTGAAGTGCAGATGCTGCTGCGGATAAGACCGAATCTTCTGGAGTCAACTCGATGCTTGGAGCCGGTTTATCGCTTCTAGCTCTTGATCTTTTGCAGGGTGGGCTAGGAGAGCGTATATCGCTTTCAAACGTCGACTCATCAATTTCAGAGTTATGTTCCTATAAGTAGAATAAAATAATGTTCAAAATCACGCATACATATCTGCAATTTATTCAAACAATACTTACATATAAATTGCAAGAAGCTTTTATTATTTTAACAAAATCTTCAAGAAAGTTAAGCTCACCAAACCAAAACACTGAGGGCACATAAACATCTTCCGCTCCTCCACCACTTTTTCTTTCCCTGGCTCTTGCAACCTCCCGAGTGTATTGGCTACGTAAATATGTTAATTTATTCTACAACAACATTTTGAATTAAACAATATAAGTAGGTATTTATGTGATTTATAACTATTCTTATATCTTACCTTTACTTCGTTTGATCCAATTGATGTGTTAAAAAATTTCAATTTTTCTGCCATACTATTTAAAGCAGCGTATCTTGCGTGCTTGTTATGGTAGAACTTGTTTTTAGGATTAATAAGACACTCATGTTCTCTCCACATTTCTATTAACTGGAGTACCGCTTCCTTGGGCCAATCGAACTATGACAATTTTAAATTTATTTTTTATCATGCACGCTTTTGTATGTAAATATTTATGTAAAAACTTACTTTTGAATATTCTTTTTCTGCCTTATCCTCCATATTTTTTTAAATTTATTTTATTTTTTTGTAACTTATTATTATTTGATTTTGCAACTACTTTTTTTCAAAAAAAGTGATAACAACTTTTCATTATCTTAGCGATAATTATTTAGAACTTCACGATTTAAGTTTAAGCACAAGACTGTCTTTATCACAATTACTAGAATATATATCTATTAAAAGACGGCATTTAGGTACGTGGCTATGTTCGTTTAAAAGAGCACGAGCTCAAAACTAAATAATCTCAGGTACTTGGAGTAGGTCGCAATTTTTTCACATTTGAAATGGTTAATTGCCCTAATAAAGCAAATAACACACAAGTCTTGCTTATTGTACTCTCAAATAATAATATGTATGCAAGTGTTATTTATACGTTGAAAAAAGAAACACATTTAAAAAATTTCCATTAAAGAAAAATTGTTGTAAACAAATTCGTTTTAGGGTGCTTTTTTAGTTTTCACTACCTGAAAGATGCACACACACAATTATCTTAAAAAACACAGCAAACTGGAAAAATTTTAACTCCTAAAAAACCCACATAGGATAATTAAAAACCCATAAAAATAATTATTTCCACGAAACATTCATCTTGTCTGTTAAAAATATTTACATGTATAATTTAATGGGAAATGTCACTATTATTATTTTTTTACGTCTGTGCATACAAATATTTAATAATAATTTTCAACTAATCGTCCACTAAAAAAAAAAAAAATTTATAAAAGATGGTAATAAAGACAATAATCCAGGGTCTATATTTTCGATCAAAATATAGAGCCTTAATTTGCCCTCCGATTTCAATTAAATTTTTACCATAGACTTTGGAGCTAAGTTTAAATTTGCTTTAAAAATGCCTTGAGCGGTAATCTCCAAATCCTAAATAATAAAATATCTTTTTGATTGTATTAAAAAGGTTCAAAGGTTTCTGTTATTCTGTCGCAGTTGACGTGTGCGTAGAAATGCTCAAATTATTCTGATTAGCCTACTATATATTAATATATTACCTACAATAGTTTTAAAAGTAAATTTTTTATTTTTATATATCTAGCTTTTATCGTCTTACTATTGTGAGTGGAAATTTTAAAAGTGAAAGTAAGCATCACTGAAAACATCTGTTGTCATATAGGTTTACATATCAAATAGAGCGTGCTCTAAATTAAAAACTCACACATGTTATAACACATAGCAAATAACATAGGCAATATTTCATGAGGTTTACACGGTGTGTATTGATTTACATATGTAAAATCTGACATTCCATATGACTTGTACATACCGTCTAAACACAGCTTAAGACAAGTAAAGTTGCCAGCGTGTATTATAAATCGCAAATTGGTTTATCGTCAAATAATTGATTAAATAAAGTGTAATTTAATTAGAAATCAAAAAGTTGTGTGTTTAACCATTTTGCAAATAAAAAACTCATAAATAAAACGTTTATAATTTAAATAAACGTAACAATTTATTTGCATGTGCATATTGCTTATTAATAAAAATTGTTTTCAATTTTAGTTTTTAATTTTTCATTGAAGTTTTCAATCTTTCAATTTTTACAATATAATTTTAAATAATACTACTTAGGTAAATTTTTTAATGTGAATACATACTTATTGTAATGGCGTCATTAACGTTGTTCAGTGTTGTTGTTGTTGATGTTTTCTTGTGTGTTATTGTTTCTTTCATTGCTGCTATTGTAGTTCTGGCACTTTCTTGAAGCATTATTTATAATGTCGGTTGTTTAAATTTTGCTTGTTGTTGTTGGTGATGTTGTTGGTTTTATTTAATTTGAATTTTTACAAGCTTTACAGTTTTTTTCAGGATTTAGGTGACTTGCAACTTCTGGCTATTTTCTTTTATTAATTTGTCCATTTTCTTTTGCACTAGTTTTTAATTCAACACGGTTTTAGTAATTTTAACATAAAAAAACCGGGAGGCTGTTTAACATTAACCCTTCTTTTTTTCCTCAGCAGCGTGCCCATTTAAGCACGTTCGGTGATAGATTCAGCACTTCTTTTGTTGATTTTGCAGCAAAATTACCGATTTAGCACTTAGCACTATTTTTAGCACTTTCCAACGCTTATTTTTAGCATTTTTTAGCACTTTCTTCTTTGAAAAACAACACTTTTCGCGTGCAACAATTGCAATAATAGCAACGTCTGGCAACATAATTAATAATTTATTTTTAACCTCTTTAAGCACTTCTTAACATCTCTATAATAAATTTGCCTAAGTACATAATATACGCTTTTGTATGTACATATGTGTATGTCAGGGTTTAAACTGCTTGCTAAAATTAGCAACAGCATTAAAATCTCTGCCTTGCTTACTTGTTTTTCAGCAAATAAAAAAACTAAATTCTTCAGCATTTACAAACAATTTCATTATAAACGAAGCATAATCAGAAAGCAAATGCAAAAAAAGTGAAAGAAAGGCATTTGCTTTAGCTGACTATGTGTTTCTTTTTGCAGCAAAGCCTTTATTTTGAATATGTTTGCTGTTGATTAAGCAGTCAGTTGTTCTTTTTTTATTTTTGCTATTGCTTAGCTCTTTACTATGAAGTTGTGGCCAATTTCCTTATTTTTATTCCACTTATCCGTTTAAAACAGGCAAACTTTAGACATATTTTGATTCATTAAGTTTTGTTTTCCACTTTTATTTTATGTATTCAAACTAAACTTGTTTAGCTATTCGCTTCTCAGCTCCGGTGCACTACCATTCAGCTAACTTGCTATATTTTTCCAACCTTTCCTCTAGCCTTTTATTCTACATATTTTTCTGGCGTGTAATGGCAAGTGTCGTAATGTCATTGGTCGATTTACGTAAGGGGACAATATCACACCACTTTTCTCTTGTATATATATAAGAAGAAGCCCGATAACGAAAAGGAATTTGTAATATTTCTTAAATCGGTCTCGTAATCGAAATTAATTTAAGAAAGCTATTGCCAACCCATTAGAAAAAATAATTAAGAAAAAATCAAATTTTAATGAAAATTATGTAAAAAAGATGAAAAAAACTATGCGTAACAAACCTGCTTCAGAACTGAAGAATGAACAGGCAGGATTAGAGTTTTTTCTATATTAAGGATAAGAACAGAGTATTGGGAAGCGTGAAGCGAGTAACAATGGAAAAAGTTTTAGTGTAGCACGACCCACGAAGACGGGCAATATTTGAAACATATATTTATACATAAAAAAATTTTCTTTAATGATGACTAAGGGCGGATATCAGAAGCGTGATACTTGCGTATGTATTTGCCTTGATCTTAATTTTCGTAGAGAGAATTGCCGACTTTCTTCCTAATTCTACACGTGATAAATTGGGGATAGAATTTAGCATTAATTCGCTTTTTGAAATCACTTAGAGAGTGGTTTCTTCGAAGAACTTTCTGTCTTTCCTTAAAAACGGTAGGCTTTGATCTGGTATTCTATGTTTTTGCAGCTATTTCATGAGCAATAGCAGGGTACTATGAAATGTACTATGAAACTCGAAATCGGTAAGTTTAATTTCGGGCGGTTCACAATTGACGTTAACTTTATTGACATCGAACCTGGAAAGGGATCCTGGAATTATCTTTAAGACACCTTTTTTGTGTTCCATAATGAAATCGAAGTTCTGGAGCCTTAAGCTCCATCGAGCTAGTCTGCCATGAAGATCCTTTAAAAGGTAGTCCCTCCACGAATTTTCTAAAGCGCTTTAAAGATATCACTACTGCGAGGCATTCTAATTCCCACTGTATGGTTACGCTGTGCCCGATTTAATTTATGGGATACAAATGCAATTCGACGCTCTCTGTTCTCCTTATCAAGTTGATATACGACTGTGGCAACACCCATGCGTGATGCATCGCACTGTATAACAAATTCTTTTGTAAAGTCTGTCTGAGCCAAAAGATGAAATTTCCTCCGGGCTAAGATGAAAAGGTTTGTTTGTTTTGAGTTAACAATGCGTAAGAGGACCTGCTAGCTTGGAAAATTGTTAATAAAATCACGATACCAATTGGACATGCTAATAAAACGTCTAACCTGGAGAGGCATTTTTGGTAAAGGGATAAAATTTGCTTTTCGTTACGTTTCGTTACGTCGTCTACCACAGACTAGCAGACTTTAGGCATTGGGCAACTTCCACCAGTAACAAACTTTTCCCAAAAAAAGACGGAGCTACATAAAAAATAATAAGTTTTGTTAGACCTCAAAGTGTTACTGGAAGTGAACACTACCCTAGGAGTACACTTTTAGACCCATCTGCAGTCACAGTATTTGATCGAAACCTCACTATCTGCACTTTATTTTTATTTAGAAAATTTAAACTTTTTTTCCTAAAATGGATATGTTTGCTCCAGAATCTAAAAGAAATGATAACTCTGCATCGTAAATTTTAATTTTTCAAATGGTCTGCAGCATTAGCGTTTGATAAGCAAGTGGCTTCAATCGTTTTTCAAGATTCCCAAGGATGGTTTATGCTCAAGGAAATTTCCACATTAGTAGAAATAAATTTGTCTACATTTGTGTAAGGAAAGGTTTGGTACATCAGGGTTACATGTGTTGTGGTTTAAACACACTTTAAAGGCTGGCTGGAAAGTTTAAATTTATTTAAGGTTGGTATACGTAAAGTTCCCTGTGGGAGTTCATGCTCACCGCCTACTAAAACGTAGGGGATTTATTGTGGAGGACTAGTATAATAAATTAGGGGGGGGGGGAGCACAGGGATTCAGAGGGTTTCTATCCGGTTCGAAAGGACCTAAAAATGTGTCTCTAGAAGTATTTTCTTGAAAATATATGAGAAATAAAAAACATGAATTAGTTTTTATATTAGGGATTTAATAAATTTTTACTGATTATATTTTGTTTGGGGTTTTTTTCTCTTTTAATTGTAGGTACTGTACGCTTGGGGTTTACAAATTGTAGAGTTTTTTTAACGAGGTAAAATCATCGAAAGATATTATGCGAGACTTTAGCACGCTAAAACACCTCAAATGTCGCTCCTATCGCAGTATTACTTTACGGGTTAAGTAGGTTTCAGTTAACCTCCTATATTGTTTTATTTCTAACAAATCTAGAATAACCTGCCTGATATAGTTAGCGACCTGACCCCAGTTCTTAGGTGAGTTTAACATCAGCTGGATAATATTACTAACTCCTATTTCACTGCGTAACTGTCGACGAAGATACTCCCTCCGTAAACTAAATCTCGGACATACAAAGACAGACAAACCGGCGTCTCCACTAGACCAAAACGATAAAGGTAATAATTAAAGGCACGATGTCCACTCAGAAATTGGGTTATAGAGTAATTAACGTCTCCATGCTTTCTCGCTAATCAACTGACTACTTCAGAAATTAGTTTGTTAGTCCTCCTTTTGTGCTAGAAGACCATCTTCTTTGCCACATTTCCATGGTCCTTGATCTAGCCTCGTCCTTTGCAATTCCATCTTTGTATATAAGTGAGCACTCCTTTGCAAGCAAGTCCACTGGTATCATCCCTGATGTGACGAACGATGCCTCATCGGATACTGTTCTGTAAGCACAGCATACTGTTATTGCTGCGAGCCTGTATGCTGAGTTTATTTTATTACAGTGTGACTTAAACTTTATGCTTTTAACAGCTCCTGCAAGAATCTTTCTTCTATGGTATTTAGATCTTCTAATCTTTGCTACGGCGTAGTTAATATGGCTATTAAAAGATAAATTACTATCTATCATCAGGCCCAGATAATTTAAAGAATGGTTTGAAGTAATTTCGCATTTTATTTTCGCATATTCCCTAACTCTTCGACTGGATATGACAACAGCTTCCGTTTTATGCTCGGCTAGTGATAGACCCATTGATTAATAGCGTCTATTATTGATTTTGATTTTCTGAATCCAAACTTATTATCTGAAAGTCCATTTGCTATATCTACGCTAGCTTGCCGTCTCATACAGACAATGCCCTCTAGTAACTAGCCAAAAGTGTCGATTAGGCGTATTGGTCTAAAGGACAATGGTTCGGACGGCGTTTTACCCTTAGGCAGGAGAACCATCTTTTGTTTTTTCCATATCGAGGGAAACGTTAAGAGCTTGAGGTAGCTACTAAACAGTGCTAATATATACTATGGGTATGACGCGGCTACTTCCTTTACTACAAGGTTTGGTATTCCATTGAGACCTGGTGCCGATTGTTGAAGTTCAGCGCTGTAGATGGGATTAAAATATTCAGCTTCTTCCACTGGTATTCTGTTCCATGTGATTACATTCCTCAGATGGAAAGAAATAGGATACAATCGCGCCAAGTACTCTAGGATCAGTAGGTATTGCTTAATTATATGTGTTAATTTGACTCGCTTGTCAACTTTGTATTAACAACAAACGACACCTTGATTGAGTTGCTACAATATTAAATTTGTTAGGCAATTTCAGCACTTAAATTGAATTGACTGGTATATTTTTACTTTGTTGTTCATTTTCAGCACTTAAACTGAATGAAATGAAAATGAAAGATTGCAGGTGATTTATTCTTAAGATCAAAACAAAGAGTGATTTTATTGTTTTAATGTTCAAGTTTATATACTAAATTTAAAAGTGTAGTGTTGACAATACAATAAATTCCAGGACAAGTTCTCACGCAAATAATTAAATTAAATGTAATACTATGTATGTGTACTTTTGTAGACAAAAACAAGAAATAAAACAAACCAAGAATGTTAATATATGTACGTAATTATGTATTAACGTGCTCAGCTCAGTAGCCTGTGTTTTGGAGCATTGGGGTATGGTTGGGATTGCTTCTAGTGTTAAATGTGAAGAGCCAGCAATTTAATTGCATGATCCGATGCTATGTTGACCCTGTACTAAGTTTTTTTGATTTGCTATATATGTATGGTAAAATCTGAAGAGGATGATGTGCCTGGATGATTACGTGGTGCTGGTATTGGCATGGAGTTAGGTGTTGAAGCCCTTTTGCGTGTTAAGGATACAAAAATAAAACCAATGAGGATCAACGACGAGTAACCAACAATAGTGTGGTGATAGTTGTACATTGTTGTACAGGATTTCTTGTGCAGCTAATGAGGTCTGTAGGAATGTCAGATTTTGTATTTGCGTCATGAACTTGGTTGAATGAATTTCATTCAGCAATGGTTTTAAACGTTCTGAATGTTGCTGTTCGGTAATATCCAAAAGCCTAGTGTATGAAGTCTTAACAGAGCTGGATATTGTATATTGTCCAAGCACTAACACGAATTTGATTTTTTTTTTCTCGTGGTTATGATGAATTATTTATTTATTTATTACTTATGTTATTACAATACAACAAGAACAAGTCTTATATTAAAGTATTGCTTAGTTGTTTGGCATATTTACAGACATTTAAATATTATAGTAAATTTAAACAAATTTCAAAATTATTAAAAACAAAAATAACAATAATAATAATAACGCATTCAGGTCCCAGGCTGAGTAGACCTAACCCTTCGAGCGTCAATTGCCTTATTTACTTATTGCACACAGCTGTTGCCTGAGATGGAGCTTGCATGGCATATATGCATTTGTTTTTATGCCGAAGGGAAGTCCACGTGGCAGTGTTTTTCACTTGTTGTTAATTATTGTACAAGACTCAAAGTCGGTGTTACTCATTGTCACGTATTGATTATTAACAGGACTTATGGCCATGAGCGGAGAACATGGCCTTATTGCTAAGGTGTGTTTTTAACCCAGTGCGGTATTGCGATGAGATTAAATATTTTAAATTGTTTTCGTTCAATCAACGGTAACGTGAAGCAGAATATCACGCTGTTTTTTGTTAGTCCTCCTTTGACCTTCATTAGTTTGTACAGTTGTGAAGTATCTTCTTGTTTTACCGGCAGTTCGAGTGATTAAGGGAGATGGAATCTCAGTTTTTCTATTTCCCGTTGTAGTTACTGTGGCGTCAGAAGCAAATGATTTATAATGCCATGGTGACTGTTTGTTAAAATGTTAAATATATACGGCATGCGTTCTGAATTTGCGGCTTTGATTGTTAAATGAATGCAGAGCGATGAAAAAATGCGGATTATTTCTTCTTGTAGCTCGTTGCTGTCATCACGTATCCTGTTGCAGATTTGTACTATGTCACATTTTCCTTTAACTGTGTCTTGATCTGCCTTGTTGATTGTAGAATTTATAATCAAGGTTTGATTTTTTAGAAGGTTTAATAGATAAGCCTCATTTTCTTTGACTTGTGAAATGGTTTGAGCCATTTGTTCAGCATATTCAGAATCCAATACTCCAAATAGTGACTGTACGATATATAAAGAGCCCCTCTTTTGTGTCTTCTTCCAGAAAGTATTGTACTGTCATTATTAGCTCAGCTTAAGTATGTTGAAAAGAATTGGCAAGGTTTGTGCAAATTGCGTTTTGTTTAATTTTTTCACATAAATGGCCTAGCGTTTCGGTTCCCTTTGAGAATATTTTTAACTCAGACCAAAATCCTTTTAGACTGTATTATGGTATTATGTAAGAGCTGCCATTCTGTTGTAGGCATTACCACTGACCCGATTCCTTCAAAATGTATCCCAAGTTTTCCAAACTGCTCATTTTGAATTTTTGTTCCTAGCACAAGGTGTACTAACATGAGAGTTTTGGCAATTGTGAGAATATTGTGGGTTATGGAAGACCGTCTACTTTTTCTAGTACTTCAGGTCTTTTCGTTTTGGTAATAGTGCTAATCGAGCCACTGGTCTTTTGAAAATGCCTTTTGATGTTTTAACGTCCGCTACTCGAACCAGGCTATCATCTCCTTGACGTATGTTTACGATTCTACCCAGTAGCCTCTCTAACGTCTTCTCCTAGGCTTAACATTCATTTGTTCTGTTTTCCATTTGTGCCGATAATGTAGCTCGCATAAATACTCTCGCGTCCATCGTCCTTCAAACTCCTTTTTCAGGTGTGTATCCAGTTTCCATCTATCTAGGAAGCTAATTCTGGTCGGTAGAGAACGTAAATCCACTTGTGCATTGTGTGGTTCCCCTATTACGATATGACCAGGAGTTAATGCACTTAGCTCATTAGGGTTGTTTGACATTGGACTTATAGGCCTTGTAGGAGATTTTCTTTAAATTAATAAACGATATTCTTTAAATTAATTAACGATCTTCTTTATTTAATTCTTTTTTTAATATTGGTTTAGAAAATACATTCTTTAGTGTATGCTGTTCAAAGGCAATTGAATTTAATATAATCTTACTTGTTGAAAATAAGTTCACATTTTTTCTTTTATGCTTTGTGTTCATAGCAGGTAGAATTCCTTAATTTTACCGAAATGTCTTGTACAAAAAAAATACCAAAAGGGCATTAACTAGCTAAGCCTAATTTACATTGTTATGAATTAGGGTTTTCATAACGAGATCACGTTTGGGTATAAAAAATCCCAAACATTCTCCCCCGCAAGAAAAAGCCATTTCTTTATTTCATTAATTTTTGTTTTTTTTATATAAATGTAGTTTGGAGCTGTATAAGCATCATTAATAGGCAGAAAACAAATTTTAGAAATAGGCCGTTTTAGGTGTTTGCCATTACAAAGTACGGTCACAACTCTAACCAAGCCGTCGTTACCGGGGTGAAGCTCTTCCACTATTGCCAGCGGCCACTGGCCCGGAGCACTTTTTTCGTGAAGTAAGAGAACGGAACGTTAACAAAGTCCCCTTTGTTAACGTTCCGTTCAATTTTATTCCATTTCGGTCGAGCTTTTAATCTGCATACATATTCATTCTTCCAGCGATCCCAGAAATGCTGTTTCATGCGTTCTACAAGTTTCCAACGACTTAAATGCTCAATATTGTCATCAAGTAGATCTTGGTCCGGAACACAAGTAGAAGGTTCACCAATTAAAAAATGAGCTGGTGTAAGTGCTTGGTGATCTTCAGGGCTAAGTGGACGAGAATTTAAACAGCTTTCTATCTGAGCCAGTAAAGTGCTTAGCTCTTCGTAAGTAAGATGTAGATCTTTCATTATTCTACGCAGATGGTACTTAGTAGATTTAACACCAGCTTCCTAGAGTCCTCCAAAGTGGGGGGAAGCTGGCGGAATAAAGTGCCACCTTGTTATAGGACCAGCGTAATCCAGGCCACTGTGTTTAAAAGCTCGGGATGACTGTATCCTGACCGTTGGAAGACTTCCCATCAACTGTTGGCATGTTTTCGCTTTGTACTTAAAGCAAACGACACATTTTCGTAGAATAGATTTTGCAATATATCGCCCTGATGGAATCCAATAGCGTTGCATCACATATGATTGAATAATCTGAACGCCTCCATGTAATGTCTTCTCGTGAGCATCTAAAAATATTAACCTGGAAAGAGAACTTTTTTTTTGTTAACAATATAGGATAATTCGTCTTATATGGCAGTGTTGCATTTTGCAAGCGTCCTCCAACCCTCAGTATTTGCATTTCGTCTAAAAATGGATGCAACTGCCTTATTTTGCTTTTAATGGAAACCGGTTTTCCAGATTTTAATAAGTTAATTTCTTCGTGAAAAGTTTCATATTGAATAAATTTAATTAACTTATTTAGAGCTCGGTTAAGCTCGTAGGTTTTTAAAAATGCACACTCTTTATCTTTGTGGGTTGCTTTCTGTTTAAGGTTAAAAAAGTATCGAAGAATATATGACGTTACGCGAATGATTTTTGAAAGAGACGAAAACTTTGTTATAATTTCAGCAAAAATACGTTGTGGTGTTTCTTGAAATAAATCAGGTGTGTTATCTGTAGACGTGAGTCCTGTAACATTTGTTTGACTTTCTAAGGATTTCTGATTGATAACAGTATTTGGCCAGAGATTTGGTAAAGATTTAAGCCATTTCGGTCCTTGCCACCATAGCTGATGTTTTATTAATTTTTTAGGCGTTAAACCCCTGGATGCGCAGTCCGCAGGATTTTCTTCCGACGGCACGTAATTCCATTCGTTAACATTGGTGATACTTTTAATTATATCAACTCGATTTTTAATTAGAAGTTTTGTTTTTAAGCCATGCTAATACAATAGTGCTATCAGACCAATATGTTGTGCATTCAATTTTGAGTTGGATATTGTTTAGAATTTTATAAGCCAGCCTTGCCAGTAAAGTGGCAGCACATAGTTCTAAACGAGGTATCGTTTCTCGCTTCAACGGTACTACTTTTGTTTTTGATTGCAGAAGATTTACTATAACATCACCAGTTTCAGTTACTATGCGCGAGTATACAGCGGCAGCATAAGCAGTTTGTGAAGAGTCGCAGAAGCCATGCAGTTCGATTGATCTAAAGGGCTTGTAACCTATCCATCTGGGCAAACATATTTCTTCAAGGGTTTTCAGTCCATTTCTAAATTGTACCCATTCATCTTGAAGCTGCTGAGGAAGTTCATCATTCCAATTAAGATTTATTTTCCATAGTTTCTGAAACTGAATTTTAGCAAGTATAGTCGTAGGGGCCAACCAGCCTAAGGGATCAAACAACTTGGCGGCGTCTGAAAGCAAACTACTTTTAGTTATGGGATTTGAAAATACAAAATTAATAGAGAAACAAAAGCAATCACTATTGGTGTCCCAAGAAATGCCTAATGCCTTGGACATATTATCTTGCTGAATATAAAACAAGTCTTTCTGCTCGAGATCTTCTTCAGCCACATTTTTTAATAGTTGAAAGGAATTAGAATTCCATTTTCTTAAATGGAATCCGCCAGACTTTAGTAACGAACTAAGTTGTTGTTGTAAATCTATTGCTTCACTTATAGTATTGGCACCGGATATCACGTCGTTAACGTAAGTGTTCGAATATAGAGTATGGCTTGCTTGTGGATAATTAGTTTTCTCATCCATTGCAAGTTGCTGTAAGACTCGAATTGCTAAGTAAGGAGCGGATGTTGTTCCATAAGTAACAGTCTGAAGATTATAAATACAAACTTTTTTTTGTTATCTCATCTCTCCATAAAATACACTGATAATTTTGATGATCTTTATTTACATTTATTTGTCTGAACATCTTCTCCAGGTCAGCTGTGAATCCAATGTAATACCTCCTCCATCTAGTTATAATTGTGGCTAAATCGTTTTGCAGAGCAGGTCCTGCTGAGAGCTCATCATTAATAGATGGTTGAGGCAGTCTTCGGGTACTACCATCAAATACAACGCGTAATTTAGTCGTTTTACTGTTTTCTCTCAATACTCCATGATGTGGAAAGAAATATGCGTTTTCAGGAACAGCTTGAGGATATTCACCTAATTTTTTCATATGCTGCAAAACCTCATAATCTTTCATAAACTTTTTGTATTCCAGTGCAAATGCAGGCTTGGTTTTAAAAGAAGATTCTAACTGTTTCAGTCTTTTTAAAGCACTGTAATCCGTGAGTGTGAACTTTGGCAACTCTTGGCCTTGTAATAATTTTTTAAAAGGCAGACTTACAGTATAACGACCACTTTTATCGCGAAAATGTGTTTCTGCAAATAATTATTCACAAAGGTCATTTTCATCAAGTAACTTTTTATCATCAATTAATTCTTCTTGTTCCCAAAATAAACGAAGCTGGTTTTCTAAAAAACATACATTTACGGATACTTTTGGATTCGCCATATATGTACCAGGTGGACCTGAGACAATCCATCCTAAGTAAGTTTCTTGTAATAAGAAGCTATTTTCATATTTAACTATTCCACCTAGTAGAATGTCTCCAAAAACATCATTACCTAATAGCATGTCACTTTTTCCGGAATTAAAAAGTTAGGATCTGCAAGAGTGTAGTGTAAAATATTAGGTATATTTTTAGGGACACATTTTGTTGGAGTGTATGACGTAACAGATGGTACAACTAAAACAGAAAAAAAAAACTTAAAATTTGTATCGTAGTTGGAATATATTATAAGATGAATATAATGTTTTGCAGTAAACGCCGAAGATCCTCCAATACCTGACACATCAACATGGGTTTTGTACTTTGGTGCATGAATTAACTTAGCAAAGTCTTCTGTAATAAACGATACTTGGGATCCTTGATATAAAATTGCCTTTATATAAAAATTACGACTTGGTGTCTTAATAACAACTTTTGCGGTTGGTAGTAGTGCTGGTACTATTGTTGTTGAATTGTGATTAGATAAAATTGTACTTACTGTAGTCGGTTGCGGTGGGAAAGTATTATTTGGTTCATCGAGAGCTTCATTCATACCAGCAGTTTTTGTTGTAGTTGCAAGTGAGAATTTCTTATCAGATAAAGAAGTAAACTCCTGATGAATAATAGTATGATGTGGTTCGTTGCAAATTTGGCATCTGGCGCTTAATTTGCAAGATTTTTGAAGATGTCCAGTATTAAGGCAGTTTCGACATAATCGTTTCTGATTGACTAAATTTTTCTTTTCAGCTGAAGATAAGGAGGAAAAACGAAAGCATTTATAAAGCGGATGCCGCTTCGAACAGCACGGGCAGTTGTCATCTAGCTTTACATTTGTAGTATGAGCACGTACTGATCTATGTAATAATTTTTGATTGTCCTTGGCAAAAGAGAGTGTTTTATTTCTTATTAAATTAATATGAGAAGCTGTTTCTTCTTCTACAGATTCTAGTGTTCTAAATATAGTTTCCAGAAAAGCAAGCATTTTTGTCATTGGAGGTATGGTTGTGCTGGCATTTAGAGATTTTTCCCACTCTTTACGAATTTGAATATCCATCTTTTGAGTCGTCATATATACTAGAATGGAATCCCATGTAGAGGTATCAACATTCAAAGCCTTAAGCTGGGCAAGACAGTTTCTAGTAGTGTCTAGTAATTCTTTGATGCTCTTAAAAGTTCCATTAGATGAAGGTATTGAAAATAAACGCTTAAGGATTTGTTCAATTAATTTTCGTTCATTATGAAAACGACGTTCCAACGCATTCCAAGCTAATTCATAACTAGAATCAGCAATGGGATACTCATTTACCATACATAGAGGGTTACCCGTACAGGATCCCCTTAAAAAGTAGTACTTTTAAACGTTCGACAATGAATGATTGTTGTGCACAAGCGATAAGAACATATCACGGTAAGCGATCCAATCCAGATAGTCACCTGAAAATGTTGGTAAGTCTATTTTCGGAAGCCGCGCGCCACTGATAACGGTTTCTTGAGTAACATTTGGAGCAGCAAAAGTACTAGCATGGTCCGAGTTATTCTGAGGGGCTTCAAACTCAAGTAGTAAATCAAGAAGTGAGGATTTAAAAGAAATATATATATATCATAGCATTTGTAATATACGTCAGTTTTTATATAAGGCACATCATTTTCATTCATAGAAGATTCGTGCATAATACCTATAATTTGACTATGGCCATCTTTAAACGTCTTAAAAGTGAGTTCCAAATCCTCTAGTATTGTTTGAACATGTCCCTTAGACTTAGCTTCTTTTGCCTTAGCGTTGAAAGTGTGACACATTCGTTCAATATGGTTGAGAAGTTTCCTCTGGTCTGCAATTCCAGCGGCAATCGTCTCCATTTTCGGTTAGTATCGAAAATAATTCAGCAAAATAGTAAAAATACAAAGATAACACCGTAGACTAGACGGTAGCAAAATCAGCATAGATTTTTAATCCACAGAGCTCGTGTCAGTAGTATGGGAGTACAATCCCGGGTTTCGGCACCAATTTAATGTAGGAGATTTTCTTTAAATTAATAAACGATATTCTTTAAATTAATTAACGATCTTCTTTATTTAATTGTTTTTTTAATATTGGTTTAGAAAATACATTCTTTACTGTACGCTGTTCAAAGGCAATTGAATTTAATATAATCTTACTTGTTGAAAATAAGTTCACATTTTTTCTTTTATGCTTTGTGTTCATAGCAGATAGAATTCCTTAATTTTACCGAAATGTCTTGTACAAAAAAAAATACCAAAAGGGCATTAACTAAGCTAAAGGTACAATTATGCGAACGTCCACGTAAGCTAACCTAACGGCCGTTTGTTTTTAAATATACTAAAACAATGCAAACGCTTACCGAAATTAACTGTCACGTTTCCGGAACGCTTCAACCTGTATAAAATAGGTTTTGACGGCATTGTTACGTGACATTGTAAGATAGTGCTGGAATTATATGTGATAAGTACCATTGCGGCACATTTGCCCTTTTTAGGTACTTTTTAAGTATTGATAATAATTGTATCATTTATCAGTTTTTATTATTTTGCTTAATAAAAGTATAATAAATAAATAGTTACATTAAATACATAATAATATTTTTTAAAACAGATAATTAAATTTGTCAATAGATTGCACATATTGCAATGTAAAATATCTTTCGAAGCGAAATTAGTACTTTTTCTAAATTTACATGTACGGAACAGTGCCCGTTACTATGCCACAAATCTCAACACTGTTCTGAACAGCTGCAGCAAATTGAAAATTGTGTTAGGTTTTGTAATTTAATATTTTGGCTTTATAGTTTTTTTTCTGCAAAACTTATTACTTATACTTATTTCATGGACATCAGTAAATTAATCCTCAATATCCATTTTTAAATTCTTTTCGGGCTTTTGAAATTAATATTACAAACACATTGTGCTGCACAATGTTTTGTTTTTGTTTATTTTATTGACATTCGTCACATTTGTAAAGTTTCTATAAGTACATAAACGACCGTACGTTAAAATACGTTAAGTTTTTCTTACATCAACGTTCGCATTACGAGGCCTTAAGCTTAATTTAAATTGTTATGAATTAGGGTTTTCATAACGAGATTACGTTTGGGTATAAAAAATCCCAAACAGGCCTTGAATTTAGAATGCCCTCAATCTCTACTATCACGGTCTCAAGTTCTTCGTATGTTAATGATGCTGTTACAGTAGTTTTGACCAGCAAGTAATTTTACTGCTGCTTCCCAAATGCCACCGAAATGAGGTGCTCTAGGTGGTATAAAATGGAACGTGATCTTTCTGGATGTACATTCTTTATTAATTGCTTCGTTGGCCGAACTGGTATAAATTGCCTCTGAGAGTCCTCTGAGTTGATGCTTCGCACTAACGAAGTTAGTTGCGTTGTCGCAATATAGGTTTTGACAGTGACCTAGGCTGCTTGTAAATCGCTTTACGGCACCTATGAAGGCTTCTGTAGTTAAATCTCTGACTAATTCAAGATGTACTGCTTTTGTAGCAAAACAGCAAAATACCGAAATACAAAATGGCCTGCAGAAATCAACGCTCTAGTGGTAGATTGCCCATAATTTGTTCTAGTACTATTGGTTTGGCTTTGGTGCATTGCACACAATCAGTGTTTCGAAAAACTACTATTAGCAGTCATATTTTACTAACCAGTTCAACTTTTTTCAGTTACGTGCTGAAAATAAACAACTAAACTCAGTTTTCTATTTTACGCCAACTGAAAATAGTTGAACTGAGCACACAACAACTAAAAACCAACTGAATTCAGTCTAATATTTTCAGCAGCAAAACGAACACACACGGCTGAGTTTTGAGTTTGAAAGTTAACAGTACGCAACCAGTTTGTGTGCGTTTAGTAGACGTAGTTATGTTTTCTTAGTATCGTAAGAAAACTGAAATGTGACTGGATAATGTGAATAGGGTGGTTAAACAAAGTCGAAACTAAGCGTTCGTTTAGAATTTTATGTTAAACAAATTAACGACAAATGGTTATGTACATACTAAAGACGTGCACTAGTATATCCAACAGTATGGCAAAAACATATATATTATGTACATACCAGTTACAACAGATACAAAAGAACGCATGAGTGTATTTGATATTGTATGCTTTCGCTTGTGCGTACTCACACTATGGATATACACACATACAGTTGTTTATGGTTTTGCATAGAGTGAGAACATTATCAGTTTTTTACTCTCAAATATCTGTTGTACCATTAGTATTTGGATATATCTGTTTATGAAACTGACATTTTTGATACTTGTGTGCTGCTTATGATAGAGGCGAGAACTAATAAGGAGTATTTCAACTTCGTAGTAATAACCCGAATTGTAATTATTATTGTTTAGCTTTAGTAATTAGTTTATGTGATTTTAAATGTATAATTAGCAATATTTATAGTATTAATGATAATTTTATTTTATAAAAACAAATGAAAAACTAATAAATTTGAGTTATGAGAATAGAATGAATTCAATTAAGGAATTTTATCATATGTTTATTTAAAAAAAAATAATTCCTTTTTGATAAAAACTAGTAAAGAGTACATGCATATGTACATAAAAATAGAAGTTCCGAAAAATTTTAATTTAAAAAAAATTAGGGAAAACGTTTACACTTCTAGAAATACATCCAGTAATAATATTGTCCCTTTTATATATGTAGCTATTAAATAACGCAATTTTTATTTTTTATGTACTTAGAAGGATATTATCGTTATGTTATTTTCAAAATTTCAAAATTTCTAAAATTTTTAATATGTACTAAAGAAAACCTTTTTTCTGCATTAAAAACAAGTTCCACAGCTTAAATAAATAGTGAGTAAAATTTATTTGAAATTAAAAAGTGACATTTTTAATACAAAAATCTGGTAAAATATGTATGATTTTTCTTTTGCCCTAACCTGGTTCTGTCTCACCACTTCATAACTTCGTTGAATTTGGTATTTAATGATTTTGCTGTAGTCATCTATGTTATAGAGAGGTGCTGACAGGTATTTCAAATTCGAATCCGTACAGTACCTTGTTGGGTGTTTGCTTAGTAGACGAATGTCTTGTGTTACTATGTACATGCATCGCATGATGCAGCCAATCATCCCAATTAGTTCCGTCAAGTTTCACAAAACTTCTTTAATACTCTGCAAGAGGTCTATGGGTCCTTTCCAGAGATCCATTGGATTGAGAATGATATGGAGTTGTATATATGTTTTTTACTCCAAGCAATTTGCAAACTTCCTTGAGCAATTTCGAATTGAAGTTGCTTCCATTATCTGTCACGAGAACTTTGGGGATGAAAAATCGGGCAATTATTTCTCTAAAGAACTGTCTTGCTACCGTCGCCACTTCCATGTCTGGGATAGCTGCGCAGGCTTGATATTTTGAAAAATCGTCCAAAAAGGTTACTATATATTTGTTGCCACTTGAGGATTCGCGTAAGGGCCCAACAATGTCCATGAAAATTCTTTCAAAAGGCATATTGGGGGTTATGGTCAGGGTCATTGGCATCTTGTCTATCCTCGAACTTTTATTTTGCTGGCAAATCTTGCAGGAGGCTACATACTTTTTAATTTGACTTTGCATTCCAGCCCATTTGTATTGTGCCCTAATACGGAAATAAGTTTTTAGTGCACCTTTGTGGCCTCCCAATGGCGTGTCATGGAAGGTTGTAATTACCTTCTTTATATCTTCTGCATCTGTTAAATATGTGGTATTATCTTCTTCTTAATGATTTTTATTCGTCTCCACAGCACTTGCCCTATTCGGAGTTTCTACACCTCTTGATTGTGCTCTCGTTATTACACCTATGTTTACTACTTCCGTTGGAAGGCGGCTGAGAGCGTCCGCATTTTTATTCGTCTTGCCTGGTTTGTAGCGAATCTGAAAATGGTATTCTAACAATTTCAGTCTTAAACGACCCAATCTACCTCCCTGATCCCTTAGGTTAGCTATACCTTTCAAGGGTTTGTGGTCAGTGAATACCGTGAAATATCTGCCGAGCAGATAAGATCGAAACGTTTTTGTGGCCCATACAATGGCCAGAAACTCCCTCTTTATTGTGGAGTATTGTTTTTCTGTATCACTTAATACTCTGCTACCGAAATAAATTAGTAGGTCACTTCCTGGCTCTCCTTGAGAAAGAATTGCTCCTCGAGCTCCATTACTGGCGTCTGTTGTCAAAATTAAAGACTTGCTAAAATCAGGATATTGGAGGAGAGGAGGCTTTGTCACAGCATCCTTCAACTTGTCTATTGCTTCCTGGCACTCTTGTGTCCACTCTTATTTTGTATCCTTTCTCAACATTTTGTAAAGAGGTAATGAAATTCGTGCGGAGTTTGGTATGAACTTTCTGTAGTAATTCATCAGCCCCAAAAATGCGTGTAGCTCCTTGATATTTTTAGGGGGTGGTATATCTTTCACTGCCCTAGTCTTATTTGGGTCTGGCAGAACCCCTTTTTCTGAGCACTGGTGGCCAAGATAGATAAAATCTCTTTGCAGGAAATGACATTTTTCGGGGTGTAATTTTAGGTTGTATTTTCTCAAGACCTCCAAAACTTTTGTTAAACGTGAATTATGGTCCACTAGGTTTCTGCCATATATAACAATATCGTCCAAATAAACAAAACAGTCAATTCCTTGTAGCCCGGTTAGTATTGAATTCATTATTCTTTGAAAAGTAGCTGGTGCACCCGTCAATCCGAAAGGCATACGGTTAAATTCACAGTGCTCTAAGTTGGGACTGAAGGCGGTTTTTTGCTTGTTGTTAGGATCCATTAATACTTGATGGTATCCACTTGCTAAATCGAGAGTAGAGAAATACCTGCTGCACCCTAATTGGTCTAAAATCTCATCGATTATTGGTATTGAGAAAACCTGTTTTACTGTCGCTTCGTTCAGTTTTCGAAAATCTACAACCAATCGCCACTTTTTTTCGCCGTGTTGTCCTGCTTTTTTGGGTACCAAAAGAACCGGGGAGTTCCATGGAGAATTGCTGGGTTTTATTACATTATCCTTGAGCATTTGGTCTACCTGTCTGTTAATTTCAGTTCTGTGGACTTCTGGTAGTCTGTATTGTTTAATGTTTATTGGGGGTTGACTTGCTTTCGTGGGTATTTCATGTTTCAATACAGTAGTGTAGGTAAGACTGTTACCAGGTAGTTGGAAAATATCGTCGTATGTCTTCAAAATATTCTCGATTGAAAACCTCTCTTCTGGGTTAAAACTTTTGCTTAGTTTAACCGTTTCCAAAAGTAGTTTTTCTCTATTCAACCTTTTTTTAGAATCTATTATATTTATCGTTGCTAATGGCTCCATCTTATAGTCCCTGTAGCTTTCGTAGCTCAGGCTTATTTTTTCACTTATATTTATGACCGTGTTATCCGCGTTCAGAATAGGTACAAAAGCTGCTCCGGCTTTCACTGTTGTTTGAGTTGCACCCACAAAAACACCTGGCAAATTTTCTGACTTATCTATGACAATGTCACCATTAATGGAGTTTACTATAACTGATGCAATTGTTTGTGAACGCTCTTTGATAGAAAATTGTTCAGCTAAGTATATTTGTGATGATTTTCCTTCTGGGACAAGTGGTAGTGAAATCACTTCTTGTCCGTTTTTAAAAAATTTTAAATTTTTATTAATTGTGTCTGTCACTGATCTGTCCCACATCATATCTCTTCCAAGCAAACCATCTGCTGGAAGTTTGGTTCCTTCGGGCACCACGTGCATTTGTAGTGAAAAATCTTCCAGGCCCTCGAGCTGAGCAATTGTCGTCCCCTTTGATGTTATATTTCCTCCGAAGGCTCCTAACAAACTCTTTTGATTTCATTCATCTATTTTGACGTGGGGTGCCAAAGACTCTGCCCTCACTAATGTAGTGTCTGCTCCTGTATCTACCAGCAAAGTCAGACTTCTATTTACTGCTTCCCTGCAAGGAAAATTTATGAATGCATCGTTCTTTTATTCTGTACGAAGTTTTTGCTTCTTTTGTGACTCTGATTTTAAAGTGAAATAGTTTGTTCAGGTCTCTGGAATGTACGTGTGTATATTCTCACTCCAGTGTACTTTCTTGTTGTTTTTAATTGTGGTGCTCCGTCTACATTTCTCCCCACCTGGCATGACCCTTGACATAGACCTCAAAAACAATTTGTATTTGTGGGCGCTCTTTTCTGCGTCTTCTGCTAAAGTCTTCGAAAGCAAGTAAGAATTTACGGCATCCCAGCCTCTTAGTTTTGGCTGGGCCGCCTTGAGTTTCCCAAATTATTTCGGTTGTTGGTCACTTCTCGTACGTTGTTATTTCTATTGCCCCTATTGCTGATGTTTCTTCTTCCTCCACTCCTGTTAAACATATTATCATGATAGTAATTTTCCGGGCACCTTGACGCAAAATTTCCAAGTCCATCATGTTATGTTCTTGATGTCTCCTTATTTATTAATTGTTTATTACATTGAAAATTCTTAATATATAAATCAAAGTATACTATGATTAAAATTAACAAAGTGCAAGTAGAGTAAAATAAATGTATAGTAGTTTTTATAATACAACATGTCCTTTTTTTTTTTTTTTTTTTTTACACAAAATATTTAATATATACGTATAATAATTTAATTAAATTAATTAAAAATATTTACAAAGGCTCGTAAAAATTAGTTTGTTTTTTTATGCGACTACTTTTGCGAATATTGACAGCAGTATCGTTTTTAATATTATCAGAATTAAAATCATTACATTTTGTTTTTCTTAGTTTAATATGAAAGGAATTTCTTCGATAAGTTTTTCCATCAATTAAACTCTTTACAATATATGATCTGGGCGTATTGTGATAAGCAATTATTACTCCGGGTTTCCACTTTCGTGATACATCTATCTCAAAATATACATTGTCACCAATCTTAAATCCTTCCCTTTCCTTTGTGTTTCGATTATAATACTTTTCAGAATTATTTATTTTCCTTTTCATTTCATTTTTAATAAATTTACTGTTTATGTATTTTAAATTAGGTTGTAACAACTTATCTGTACTTGGAATTTTAGTTCTCAAACGCCTATATAACAACAACTGCTCTGGAGAATAGTTTAAATCCTTAACCGGAGTGTTACGATATTCTAACAATGCATTGTATATATCCTCTTTTGTTTCTGATTTTTTCAAAATTGTTTTAGCAATGCCCACTATTCTTTCGGCCATACCATTACTTCTAGGATAATTTGGACTACTTGTAATTATTTTAAAATTCCACCTATTAGAAAATTCTGAACATTCATATGATCCAAATGGCATATTATCAGCTACAACAACCTTTGGTATCCCAAATCTAGAAAAAACTTCTATCCACGCTTCAATGATATCTAAAGAAGTCTTAGATTTTAAGTGAATTAACTCAAACCACTTACTAAAATAATCTACAATAACTAGAAAATTTTTTCCAGAATATTCTAAAATGTCACAGCCAACTTTTTCAAAAGGCAAGTTCGGAATATCATGCGGAATAATAGGTTCCTTTATATTAGACGGCCTAACTTCTTGACATTTTTCACATTTTAAAATGTAGTTTTCAATATCCTGATTCATATTCATCCAATAAAATAACTCACCTGCTCTTTTCCTAGTTTTCCAAATACCCATATGACTTTCGTGTAATTTTTTCAAAATATTTGGCTGCAAAATCTTTGGAATTATTATGCGATCATTATAAAGAACTAATTTGCCTTCTACTGTTATATCGTATCGCTTATTGTAGTAACCTTTAATACAATCGGGTATTTTATTTTTTTCGGGCCATCCTTCCATAGAATACTTTCTTAGAAAACTTAGTTTTTCATCATTTTTGGTTGCATTTCCAATTCTTTCTAATGTACCATCTTGTACATTAATACTATGCACCATTTCTGTTACGCCATCTTCATGTTCCGTGTCACCTGTTTCAACAAAATTTCTAAAAAAATAGTCTGCGGCAACTATACTCTTTCCTGGCTTGTACAAAACAACGACGTTATATGGAAACATTTTTAATCTTAATCTCTGTAATCTAGATGATCCAATTTTATTTATATCCTTTTTAAAAATAGTTTCTAAAGGTTTATGATCTGATATGATAATAACTTTTTTTCCATAAATAAACTGATGAAACTTTTTACAAGCAAATACTATTGCCAAAAACTCCTTTTCAATTTGAGCGTACTGTTTTTCTGCGCTTGATAAAGATCTTGAAGCAAACGAAATAATTTTATCATTTTGAAACAAACAACAACCGAGTCCATTTTTTGAAGCATCAGTTTGAATTAGTACATCCTCTTTCTGATTGAAAGGTGTTAATATAGTATGATTTGAAACCATATTCTTAATTTTATTAAAACATTCTTCATGAATAGGTAATACTACATAATCATTATTCTTTTTAAGTAATTCTCTCAACGGAGATGTCACATTAGCTAAATTTGGTATAAATTTTCTTAAGTAATTTACCAGACCCAAAAACGACTGTAGGCTAGATTGATCTTTAGGAAAATTTAATGCTAAAATGGCTTCTACACGATTTTTATCTGGTCTAAACCATGATTTGAAATAATATGGCCTAAAAATTTTACTTCTTGTACTCTAAATTGAATTTTATTTCTATTCAATTTTATGTTCTTTTCTCTAGCTCTTTTTAAAAATATATTTACATTCCTATCGTGTTCATCGTCTTCCCACCAATTATTATGTCATCAATATATATATTTACTCCAGGCAAATCTCCAAAAGTTTCAAAATTGTATCTTTGAAATACTTCAGATGCAGTAACTAACCCAAAAGGCATTCTTTTAAATTTATAGCATCCAAAAGGTGTTGAAAAAGTTACTAAATTGCTTGACTTATCTGTTAGAGGTATATGCCAGAATCCGTCTTTTAGATCAAAAACTGAAAAATATGCATATTCAACTAAATTTGCACTTATTTCTTCAAATGTTGGTATTAAATAATGGTTGGGTATTATATATTTATTAAGTTCTCTAGGATCCAAACATAATCGTAAACTACCATCGCTTTTTTCACGAATAACTAAATTGCTAACCCATGCATTTGGACTATCTGTTTTTTCTATTATATTCATTTTTACCAATTCATTTAATTTAATTTCCAATTTATTTTTAATTTTCATTGGAACTCTTCTGGGTGGATGAGCCACAGGAACTGCATTTTCACTTATTTCAATTCTGTATTCTTTTTCAAATTTTCCTATGCCCTCAAAAACATCTTTAAATTTAATAAATAATGTTTCTAGTCAAATCGAAGATTTTTCTAAATTGCAAATTCTCTTAATCAAATCTAATTTGACACAAGTATCTCTACTTAAAATTGGTTTAAAACCATCATTTACGATCAAAAATAATTCGTTAGAAGTATTGTCCTTCGAAACACATTTCAGCATAATTTTACCTAATGGACTTATTTTATGGCCACTGTATGTTTTTAAAATAGTTTTAGTAGGCTGAAAGATTGGTTTTCTAAATATTCGTTTTAAGACAGAAATTGGAATTATATTTGCATCAGAGCCCGTATCTAATTTAAAATTAATTTTATGACCTTCTATATTTATTTCCTGACACCAAATATCATTACCATTTAACAAATTAACGCTGTCAGTTAACGCAAAATCACAATTGGAATTTGAACTATTACTATCATTTTGATTTAAAGTATTAACGTAAATATTGGATCTACATGCTTTAGAAAAGTGATTAAATTTTTTTGCATTTATTACAAATTTTTCCTAATGCCGGACAGCTATTAAATTTATGAAATCTTAAGCACTTAGTACATTTTATGTTCATGTTATTTAACTTGTCATAATTGTTTTTATTTTTACTATATTTAAATTTACCTTTCTGCTGCTTTATAATAATATCTAAGTCTTCTGTCTTATCATTATTTCCATCTTCATGCTGAACATCATGCACAAGCTGATTTGACCCTTGAACTTCTTTGATTTGTTGGTTTTGTTTTTCATATATTCTGCATTCCAATATAATATGTTCTGTTTCAGTTTTTTCCATTTTAATTAACTTTTCTTGAAGTTTTAAGTCTGATACACCCAATACAATACGATCTCTTACCATTTTCAATACATTTGAGAATTCACAGCTTCTGGCTAGTTCCTTTAAATCTCTTACAAAATCGTCAATTGGTTCGTTCGGTTTTTGTGAGCGGTTGTAGAACAAAAATCTTTCATATAAAATATTTTTCATTGGTGAAAAATAGTCGTTTAAAGCCTTGATCACTTTTGCGTAGTTATTAATATCCTCATTTGGAATATCCAATGACCGTATTATTTCTCTACCTTCAATTCCAATCTGGTTTCTCAACAAGGCAAGTTTTACATTGTCACTTGACTTGGTATTCTTTGCGACCAAATAATCTTCAAAATCACGCAGAAATATTTCCCAATTCTTGGCTTTGTTACCACAAACTCTTAAATCAGGAATAGATTTTAAATCCATTTTGGTTCTTTTTCCTTTTTTTTACGTAGGTTCTGTTTTTTTTTTTTTTTTTTATATATTATTATTATATAATTTTATATATTTATATATATATATTTTTTTTACGACTGCGCCATGTTATGTTCTTGATGTCTCCTTATTTATTAATTGTTTATTACATTGAAAATTCTTAATATATAAATCAAAGTATACTATGATTAAAATTAACAAAGTGCAAGTAGAGTAAAATAAATGTATAGTAGTTTTTATAATACAACACATCACAATTGTAGCACCGTTGCTCTCTTCTATTCATGTCACCAAAACGATTATTGCCCTGGTTTTGACTTGATGATTGCAATGAGTTTTGCGCTCTATCCTATGGTCAGGGGGCTGAAGACTTCTATTAATATTATTTTTGGATTGTTCTTGGCGTCTTCCCTGATTAAGGTTAGTGTTGTTTTGCCGTCTGAAACATTCGTTTAACAAATGTCCCTGTTTATGGCAAAAGTTGCATAATTTTGGGGAACCCGTTTGCTGTCTTAGTGAGAGTTGTCTAACTTCATTCACTAATTGTTGGACTGTTTCGTACAACGGTTCCTGGGCTTGCACTGTCATTACATTTCACAATCCCATGTTGGCGCCTTACAGGTTTTGTGCATCCTTTGTGATCTTCAACAATTCAGATAATTTGTCATTTTCATGTCCAATGAACCTGGATACAAATTTCGGGTCACGTAAGTCCCTTATATAAATTCTTACCGCTGACTGATTGTAGTGGTCCATAACAGATTTCTGATGCGATGCATCCTGCCATTGTGCAGCAATTAATTCTGTTGCGTCTATAAGAAGCCTTTCTAATCATTCGCCAAATTCATACACGCTTTCCCTCGATGCTTGCTTACTGCTAAATATTAACTCTTGTATTTCATTAAGGGTTTTGGCCTTTATAAATTTTTCTCTGACAGCTAAACATAGGGCTTCTATTGTTTCGAAATCCTTGTTGTGCAAATATGAGTAGACGTTTCCAAAAATTCTTGTTTTTATACATTTTAGCAGGTCGACTACACTACCTGCTTCCAAAAGTTTATCTTTCGCAAGCATACAGCCTTCAATGAATATATTTGATTCTGTCGTAAGCTCTGGGCCATCTGCACCGTAGAAAATTGGCACCATGTGTGATACATTTTTCAAAAGTTCCGTAAAAGACGTCATATTGTTGGTTGAAATTTCTTCACTTATTCTGTCTGTAGCTTGTATTTCTCTCGGAGATGGTGAGCGCCTCTTCAAAATTTTGTGTGCCGATGCAGCACCAAAAACGTTTCCGCTATTGCCTTCAAAAGTAAAAAAAAAAAATTTTTTTTTTAATGACGCACAATGTACTGATCGCCTCGTTTACTCCATACAAAATTAAAATTTGCCTTGCTTAATGTGGCTTAGGCCTGTGGCAGTTACTTTTCAATTCCACCACTTTGTATTTTGGCAAAGATCCCAAAGGCGTACTGGTATAGAGATGCTTAATGACACCTAGGAATTCACCTCTATACTTAGTGGTTTCTTTAAATTTTTCTTTGCCATCGACTTTACCGATTTTGTTCACAAGCAAAACAAATCGAATCAAAACTTCTCCCAATGTGGCCAAAGTAATTAGCAGTTTACTAGTAATTCCACCAATTCACACTTCTTTGAAGACTCTAAAGGCGTACACTTCCGTGTTTATTTGGTTTCCTAACTTTCGTTGCTATGAAATTATTGCCACATTCAGAAAGGATTCAAAATCAATCAAAATTCTATAACCAAATTTTATTCCTGGAGGGTCCCTTAGGAATCACAGGATATTTATTCTTTTATTACCGGCTGCGCCAAAATGTTGGAGTTGATTTGTAAGCAAGAAGAACGCTCTTTGATTTCTTTATTTTATAATTTTTATTTATTTATATAGCCTGCAGGGTCCCGTAGGAATTTCAGGCTATTATCTATATTAATTTTATTTATTTATAACCTGCAGGGTCCCGTAGGAATTTCAGGTTATAAGTGTTTGTTCTTACTTACAGCGCTATAGACTTAAATTCAATGTTTGCCGCTATAATGAAGAAAATTGAAGAAACCAACCAGAACCAGATTAAGAAAATAGAAGAAAACAACCAGAAGCAGGATGAAGAAATTAGAAGAAAAAAACGAGAAGCTTCAAGTAACATTTCAAGAAAGCTTTAAAGCAATGCAGGAAAGCTCTAGCGTCAACGGGGAAAGGCTTTTAGCGAAGGTAAATGAGAAATTTTAAGAAATATCAGAAGTCTTCGACAAACGAGTGAACATCGTAGAACAAAAATTGTGCGGCGTAGACAGAAAAGTAGACGAAGAGTTACATAAATTAAAAGTGCAAATGGGCGAACTTCAAATTCGAGAGGGACCGGTGAAAGTTATCTCTGAGTACGCAAGCAAGATTAACACCCCGAGCTTTGACGGCAGCGCACCTTTTAATGTTTTTAAGTTCCAGTTAGAAGCAGTGGCCAGCAAAAATAGATGGGACAATGAAGAAAAAGCTATAGAGCTAATTCTGGCCTTAAAGGGAGAAGCAGCACAGATACTCGAAAGCTTACCAGCTGTTAGCTGAAATAATTATGACGACATAATGGTAGCCTTACAACGTAAGTACGGTGACGAGCATAAGAGAGAACACTACAGAATGGAGTTACGAGGCAAGGTGCAGACTTCGCCATGGAAATTGAACGCTTGGTGCAGCTGTCTTACCCAGGCTAAGATCACCCGTTTCTGAGAGAACACTACAGAATGGAGTTACGAGGCAAGGTGCAGACTTCGCCATGGAAATTGAACGCTTGGTGCAGCTGTCTTACCCAGGCTAAGATCACCCGTTTCTGGATCAGTTTAAGATTGAAGCATTTGTGAATGGCATTCGGGATCCAGATATTAAATATGCTGTTTGTGCTATACATAAATCATCTTTAGTAGAAACCATCTCGTATGCGCTAGCCCGGGAGACCGCAAAAGTCATCTCGAAGCCACAGGCGTACAAGGTGCGATGTCTTGATACTGAAACTTATAACACAGACAGTAGAAGCGAGATAAAGGAGTTAGTCAAACAGATAATGGAGGAGGAAAAAAGTAATTCTCGCGCTAAATGCTTTAAATGCGATAAGGCTGTATATTTTCAGCGCAACTGTAGATCGGCAAAGAGAAGATCAATTTCTGCTTCGCCAGCAAGGGACAACAAGCGGGCCACCAACACCAAATCTCATGAGTCACCGTTAAATTAAATCGAGCTAGCACTAAGGGGCAAGTGGTGGCTCCCACAACCAATGGCCCCACAATCTCCATTTCCATTTTACAACAGAACAATAGCAACCTTACTGTTTGCGGTCTTATAAACGGAAGTAAGCAAGTCCTCATCATAGACACAGGAGTGTCTCAGTCTATTATAAGGCCCGATCTACTAAACGGGGTGTGGAGCCGTTAAATAATGTGCGACTGCGCACTGTAACCAGCGACTTAGCCACCGTCTATGGAAGAGCCAGGGTAAGACTGTCTATTGCAAACATCAGCGCTGACCATGTATTTTTTGTTGCCGATATAGTGGTTGAAGTTATCATTGGTGCAGACTTTATGATAGCCCACGGTATTAATCTGCACATGGGCGAGCAAATAATGATCTGGCACAATGTGAAGATACCCCTGGATGTTGGATATGACAGCAGCACCACAGTAAGGAAGCTCTTTGCCGTTGAACATCAGAAATTACCACCTTAGGCGGAAACTATAGTATGGGCACGTGTGGAGGCAGATTGTGAGCATAATTGGTTGTAGGTGGTGGTACCAAAAGAACTAAAAGACGATATCATAACAGCAAAAGCCCTCGTGAAAATCTGCGATGATGGCAGAGTTCCTGTGAGAGTACTTAATCTGTCTAATAGCAAAAAAATTATTAACAGAAATTTTGAGATGGGTCGAAGTGAGCCAGCAGAAGCCATAATTAATTGTGCGGCGAATACAGTATGTCCTAAAATAACAGATACAGAAAGAGATTCATTAGCAGAACAGATACAAAAATGGGTGGCAGGACTAACACCTCCTGACAGAAACAAAGCAAAGCAGTCGCTCCAGCTACTTTTGAGCGTTTAATGGAACGTGTGCTTAATGGTCTCAATTGGAAGCCGTGCTTAGTGTATCTGGATGATATAATCGTGATGGAGAAGACTTTTGACAAACACCTCAAAAACCTGGATGAAGTTTTCAAGCATATGACAGCTGCAGGATTAAAATTAAGTATTAAAAAATGTGCTTTGTTTCAAAAGGAGGTCAAATACCTGGGGCATCGTGTAACGGCAGAGGGCGTGTCAACTGATGAAGACAAAGTACTGGCAGTATGGACCTGGCCTCGCCCACAAAATCTTAATTAGCTGCGTAGTTTCGTGGGGCTTTGCACATACTACAGGAGATTTGTGCTAAACTTTGCTCAAGTAGCTTCTAGCTTGCACGAAATGACCGGGAAATCGCATCCATACCACTGAAGTGAAGCAGCGGAAGAAGCGTTCCAAGCTCAAGAAACTTTTGTGTACGGCACCAGTCCTTGCCTATCCAATAGCTGGACAAAAATTCATATTGCATACGGATGCAAGTGGCTATGGAATAGGAGAAGTGCTTTCTCAGGAAATTAATGAAACAGAAAAAGTCATTGGCTATTACAGCAGGGTGCTCTGCAAGCCCGAAAAAAATTACTGCGTTACACGGCGGGAGCTCTTAGCAGTCTGGAGTGTGTTAAACATTACCGCAAGTACTTATAAGGTTAACATTTCATTTTAAGGACGGACCACTCCGCATTACGTGGGATGATGCAATTTAAGAATCCTGAGGGCCAGCTTGCACGCTTGTGCATAGAAAGGGTGGAGAGCATAATAATTCTGATGACCTGTCAAGACGGCCATGCAATGTAGAGTGCAAGCACTGCACAAAAGTAGAGAAAAAGGAGTGCGTCATTGATGTGCGGCTTACCCAAATTGTGTCAAGGGAAGACTGGTCGAAGGCCCAGAATGACGACCCAATTTTGGCAAAAATTATATTGGCTAAGCAAAACAACAGGAGACCGAATCATAATGAAATATCGGCAGAGAGCCAACTAGCCCAGTCGTAGTGGGCTCAGTGGGATAGCCTAAAGGTAGAAAATGGCTGCTTATATTGATCTTGGGAAAGTACAGATGGCAAAACTACAACGGACTTAATTGTCGTGCCAACTTCTAAAAGAAATGAGATACCAAAGCAGTTACATAACGGTCCCAGCGGCAGCCGTATGGGTACAACAAAAACTCTGGAAAAGATAAAGCAGAGATTTTACTGGGTGGGCTGCCAACAATAAGTAACCTATTGGTAAGTTAATTGCGAACAGTGCATTACAGCCTAGGGTCCAATAAGAAAAAGTCTTGGCAAACTTCAACAATACAACGCAGGTGCTCTCTTTGAGCGGATAGCTATTGATTTCACAGGTCCATTTCCTGTCAGTAATGCTGGAAACCGATATGTACTAGTGGTAATGGAATATTTTAGCAAATAGCATGAGTTTATGCCATTCTAAAACAGTGGTGAACGCACTTGTGAACAATTGGGTATGTCGATACGGTGTTCCACTAGAACTACATTCAGACCAGGGACGAAATTTAGAATCAGCTATATTTAAAGAGATACAGAGATATCATAATCCGAGGTCTAAAATGAAAATGGTCCACCTAGAGCGGCTGGCTAAATACGGCAGAATTAATCATGAGGCTATTCGGGACGAAAAGACTTAAGTGAGCGGCAGTGTTACAAAGATGCTTTATTAAAATGAACAAAAGATAAAAAAATAATTGAGGCCAATAAAATTAAACGAAATGGCCTATTGTGTTTGTTTTCAAAACTAGAAGTTTCTACAAAACATCTTTATTACAAAACAAAAACAACTAACACAAAGCGATAAATAAATAAACGCAATACACAACAATACACATTCTGTAACCTGCATTGTGTAACAACTAAATCAAATAACACAACATGTATTTTTAAATAATTAATAATGTGTCTGAGATAAAAGTGGCAACGCAGCAGTTTTTATTACGCAACAGATGGAGGTAGAAATTCTCGAATATTCAAGAACGCCTAAAAATTGGGTATATAAAAGCAACGCCAATACGTGCTGATTCATTTTGATTATGAGCGTCATCCAGTTAAGACAAGTAAAGTTGCCAGCGTGTATTATTAATCGCAAATTGGTTTATCGTCAAATAATTGATTAAATAAAGTGTAATTTAATTAGAAATCCAAAAGTTGTGTGTTTAACCATTTTGCAAATAAAAAACCCATAAATAAAACGTTTATAATTTAAATAAACGTAACAATTTATTTGCATGTGCACATTGCATATTAATAAAAATTGTTTTTAATTTTAGTTTTTAATTTTTCATTGAAGTTTTCAATCTTTTAATTTTTTCAATATAATTTTAAATAATACTACTTAGGTAAATTTTTTATATGAATACATACTTATTTTAATGACGTCATTAACGTTGTTCAGTGTTGTTGTTGTTGATGTTTTCATGGGTGTTATTGTTTCTTTCATTGCTGCTATTGTAGTTCTGGCACTTTCTTGAAGCATTATTTATAATTTCGGTTGTTTAGATTTTGCTTATTGTTGTTGGTTTTATTTAAGTTGAATTTTTACAGGTTTTACAGTTTTTTTCAGGATTTAGGTGACTTTTAACTTCTGGCTATTTTATTTTATTAATTTGTCCATTTTCTTTTGCACTAGTTTTTAATTCAACACGGTTTTAGTAATTTTAACAAAAAAAAAACCGGGAGGCTATTTAACATTAACCCTTTTTCTTTTTTCCTCAGCAGCGTGCCCATTTTAGCACGTTCGGTGCTAGATTCAACACTTCTTTTGTTGATTTAGCAGCAAAATTACCGATTTAGCACTTAGCACTATTTTTAGCACTTTCCAACTCTTATTTTTAGCCTTTTTTAGCACTTTTAATTAATATAATTTACAAAACGTTCCAAAAAATGATTAATTAAAAATAATTAATGCACTTCTTTGCAAAACAAAACTTTTCGCGTGCAACAATTGCAATAATAGCAACGTCTGGCAACATAATTAATAGTTTATTTTTCACCTCTTTAAGCACTTCTTAACATCTCTATAATAAATTTGCCTAAGTACATAATATACGCTTTTGTATGTACATATGTGTATGTCAGGGTTTAAACTGCTTGCTAAAAATAGCAACAGCATTAAAATCTCTGCCTTGCTTACTTGTTTTTCAGCAAATAAAAAAACTAAATTCTTCAGCATTTACAAACAATTTCATTATAAACGAAGCATAATCAGAAAGCAAATGCAAAAAAAGTGAAAGAAAGGCATTTGCTTTAGCTGACTATGTGTTTCTTTTTGCAGCAAAGCCTTTATTTTGAATATGTTTGCTGTTGATTAAGCAGTCAGTTGTTCTTTTTTTATTTTTGCTATTGCTTAGCTCTTTACTATGAAGTTGTGGCCAATTTCCTTATTTTTATTCCACTTATCCGTTTAAAACAGGCAAACTTTAGACATTTTTTGATTCATTAAGTTTTGTTTTCCACTTTTATTTTATGTATTCAAACTAAACTTGTTTAGCTATTCGCTTCTCAGCTCCGGTGCGCTGCCATTCAACTAACTTGCTATATTTTTCCAACCTTTCCTCTAGCCTTTTATTCTACATATTTTTCTGGCGTGTAATGGCAAGTGTCGTAATGTCATTGGTCGATTTACGTAAGGGGACAATATCACACCACTTTTCTCTTGTATATATATAAGAAGAAGCCCGATAAGGAAAAGGAATTTGTAATATTCCGTAAATCGGTCTCGTAATCGAAATTAATTTAAGAAAGCTATTGCCAACCCATTAGAAAAAATAATTAAGAAAAAATCAAATTTTAATGAAAATTATGTAAAAAAGATGAAAAAAACTATGCGTAACAAACCTGCTTCAGAACTGAAGAATGAACAGGCAGGATTAGAGTTTTTTCTATATTAAGGATAAGAACAGAGTATTGGGAAGCGTGAAGCGAGTAACAATGGAAAAAGTTTTAGTGTAGCACGACCCACGAAGACGGGCAATATTTGAAACATATATTTATACATAAAAAAATTTTCTTTAATGATGACTAAGGGCGGATATCAGAAGCGTGATACTTGCGTATGTATTTGCCTTGATCTTAATTTTCGTAGAGAGAATTGCCGACTTTCTTCCTAATTCTACACGTGATAAATTGGGGATAGAATTTAGCATTAATTCGCTTTTTGAAATCACTTAGAGAGTGGTTTCTTCGAAGAACTTTCTGTCTTTCCTTAAAAACGGTAGGCTTTGATCTGGTATTCTATGTTTTTGCAGCTATTTCATGAGCAATAGCAGGGTACTATGAAATGTACTATGAAACTCGAAATCGGTAAGTTTAATTTCGGGCGGTTCACAATTGACGTTAACTTTATTGACATCGAACCTGGAAAGGGATCCTGGAATTATCTTTAAGACACCTTTTTTGTGTTCCATAATGAAATCGAAGTTCTGGAGCCTTAAGCTCCATCGAGCTAGTCTGCCATGAAGATCCTTTAAAAGGTAGTCCCTCCACGAATTTTCTAAAGCGCTTTAAAGATATCACTACTGCGAGGCATTCTAATTCCCACTGTATGGTTACGCTGTGCCCGATTTAATTTATGGGATACAAATGCAATTCGACGCTCTCTGTCCTCCTTATCAAGTTGATATACGACTGTGCCAACACCCATGCGTGATGCATCGCACTGTATAACAAATTCTTTTGTAAAGTCTGTCTGAGCCAAAACTGAAACATTTGAAAGAGTTGATCTCAGCTAATCTAAAGATGAAATTTCCTCCGGGCTAAGATGAAAAGGTTTGTTTGTTTTGAGTTAACAATGCGTAAGAGGACCTGCTAGCTTGAAAAATTGTTAATAAAAGCACGATACCAATTGGACATGCTAATAAAACGTCTAACCTGGAGAGGCATTTTTGGTAAAGGGATAAAATTTGCTTTTCGTTACGTTTCGTTACGTCGTCTAACCACAGACTAGCAGACTTTAGGCATTGGGCAACTTCCACCAGTAACTAACTTTTCCCAAAAAAAGACGGAGCTACATAAAAAATAATAAGTTTTGTTAGACCTCAAAGTGTTACTGGAAGTGAACACTACCCTAGGAGTACACTTTTAGACCCATCTGCAGTCACAGTATTTGATCGAAACCTTACTATCTGCACTTTATTTTTATTTAGAAAATTTAAACTTTTTTTCCTAAAATGGATATGTTTGCTCCAGAATCTAAAAGAAATGATAACTCTGCATCGTAAATTTTAATTTTTCAAATGGTCTGCAGCATTAGCGTTTGATAAGCAAGTGGCTTCAATCGTTTTTCAAGATTCCCAAGGATGGTTTATGCTCAAGGAAATTTCCACATTAGTAGAAATAAATTTGTCTACATTTGTGTAAGGAAAGGTTTGGTACATCAGGGTTACATGTGTTGTGGTTTAAACACACTTTAAAGGCTGGCTGGAAAGTTTAAATTTATTTAAGGTTGGTATACGTAAAGTTCCCTGTGGGAGTTCATGCTCACCGCCTACTAAAACGTAGGGGATTTATTGTGGAGGACGAGTATAATAAATTAGGGGGGGGGGGGCAGCACAGGGATTCAGAGGGTTTCTATCCGGTTCGAAAGGACCTAAAAATGTGTCTCTAGAAGTATTTTCTTGAAAACATATGAGAAATAAAAAACATGAATTAGTTTTTATATTAGGGATTTAATAAATTTTTACTGATTATATTTTGTTTGGGTTTTTTTTCTCTTTTAATTGTAGGTACTGTACGCTTGGGGTTTACAAATTGTAGAGTTTTTTTTAACGAGGTGAAATCATCGAAAGATATTATGCGAGACTTTAGCACGCTAAAACGCCTCAAATGTCGCTCCAATCGCAGTATTACTTTACCGGGTTAAGTAGGTTTCAGTTAACCTCCTCTATTGTTTTATTTCCAACAATTCTAGAATAACCTGCCTGATATAGTTAGCGACCTGACCCCAGTTCTTAGGTGAGGTTAACATCAGCTGGATAATATTACTAACTCCTATTTCACTGCGTAACTGTCGATGAAGATACTCCCTCCGTAAACTAAATCTCGGACATACAAAGACAGACAAACCGGCGTCTCCACCAGACCAAAACGATAAAGGTAATAATTAAAGGCACGATGTCCACTCAGAAATTGGGTTATATAGTAATTAACGTCTCCATGCTTTCTCGCTAATCAACTGACTACTTCAGGAATTAGTTTGTTAGTCCTCCTTTTGTGCTAGAAGACCATCTTCTTTGCCACATTTCCATGGTCTAGCCTCGTCCTTTGCAATTCCATCTTTGTATATAAGTGAGCACTCCTTTGCAAGCAAGTCCACTGGTATTATTCCTGATGTGACGAACGATGCCTAATCGGATACTGTTCTGTAAGCACAGCATACTCTCATTGCTGCGAGCCTGTATACTGAGTTTATTTTATTACAGTGCGACTTAAACTTTGTACAGTCACCCGAAATAGGTGATCATATAATATTATGCTTTTAACAACTCCTGCAAGAATCTTTCTTCTATGGTATTTAGATCTTCTAATCTTTGCTACGGCGTAGTTAATATGGCTATTAAAAGATAAATTACTATCTATCATCAGGCCCAGATAATTTAAAGAATCGTTTGAAGTAATTTCGCAGTTTATTTTCGCATATTCCCTAACTCTTCGACTGTATATGACAACAGCTTCCGTTTTATGCTCGGCTAGTGATAGACCCATTGATTAATAGCGTCTATTATTGATTTTGATTTTCTGAATCCAAACTTATTATCTGAAAGTATATTTGCTATATCTACGCTAGCTTGCAGTCTCTTACAGACGATGCCCTCTAGTAACTAGCCAAAAGTGTCGATTAGGCGTATTGGTCTAAAGGACAATGGTTCGGACGGCGTTTTACCCTTAGGCAGGAGAACCATCTTTTGTTTTTTCCATATCGAGGGAAACGTTAAGAGCTTGAGGTAGCTACTAAACAGTGCTAATATATACTATGTGTATGACGCGGCTACTTCCTTTACTACAAGGTTTGGTATTCCATTGAGACCTGGTGCCGATTGTTGAAGTTCTGCGCTGTATATGGGATTAAAATATTCAGCCTCTTCCACTGGTATTCTGTTCCATGTGATTACATTCCTGAGATGGAAAGAAATAGGATACAATCGCGCCAAGTACTCTAGGATCAGTAGGTATTGCCTAATTATATGTGTTAATTTGACTCGCTTGTCAACTTTGGATTAACAACAAACGGCACCTTGATTGAGTTGCTACAATATTAAATTTGTTAGGCAATTTCAGCACTTAAATTGAATTGACTGGTATATTTTTACTTTGTTGTTCATTTTCAGCACTTAAACTGAATGAAATGAAATGAAAGATCAAAACAAAGAGTGATTTTATTGTTTTAATGTTCAAGTTTATATACTAAATTTAAAAGTGTAGTGTTGACAATACAATAAATTCCAGGACAAGTTCTCACGCAAATAATTAAATTAAATGTAATACTATGTATGTGTACTTTTGTAGACAAAAACAAGAAATAAAACAAACCAAGAATGTTAATATATGTACGTAATTATGTATTAACGTGCTCAGCGCAGTAGCCTGTGTTTTGGAGCATTGGGGTATGGTTGGGATTGCTTCTAGTGTTAAATGTGAAGAGCCAGCAATTTAATTGCATTATCCGATGCTATGATGACCCTGTACTAAGTTTTTTTGATTTGCTATATATGTATGGTAAAATCTGATAATGATGATGTGCCTGGATGATTACGCGGTGCTTGTATTGGCATGGAGTTAGGTGTTGAAGCCCTTTTGCGTGTTAAGGATACAAAAATAAAACCAATGAGGATCAACGACGAGTAACCAACAATAGTGTGGTGATAGTTGTACATTGTTGTACAGGATTTTTTGTGCAGCTAATGAGGTCTGTAGGGATGTCAGATTTTGTATTTGCGTCATGAACTTGGTTGAATGAATTTCATTCAGCAATGGTTTTAAACGTTCTGAATGTTGCTGTTCGGTAATATCCAAAAGCCTAGTGTATGAAGTCTTAACAGAGCTGGATATTGTATATTGTCCATGCACTGACACGAATTTGTTTTTAAAGACGCATTCAGGTCCCAGGCTGAGTAGACCTAACCCTTCGAGCGTCAATTGCCTTATTTACTTATTGCACACAGCTGTTGCTTGAGATGGAGCTTGCATGGCATATATCCATTTGTTTTTATGCCGAACGGAAGTCCACGTGGCAGTGTTTTTCACTTGTTGCATTGGACAGTCTGCTTGACTGTGTTTGTGAAATAAATTCATTTCACAAGAGCCTAGCTCATATTGAATTTGCACCTTAGAGCACAGGTGGATTTTTGCTTTAATTAGGAAGCTAATCCTGGTTGGTAGAGAACGTAAATCCACTTGTGCATTGTGTGGTTCCCCTATTACGATATGACCAGCAGTTAATGCACTTAGGTCATAGCGTTGTTTGACATTGGACTAATAGGCCTTTAATTTAGAATGCCCTCAATCTCTACTATCACGGTCTCAAGTTCTTCGTATGTTAATGATGCTGTTACAGTAGTTTTGACCAGCAAGTAATTTTACTGCTGCTTCCCAAATGCCACCGAAATGAGGTGCTCTAGGTGGTATAAAATGGAACGTGATCTTTCTGGATGTACATTCTTTATTAATTGCTTCGTTGGCCGAACTGGTATAATTTGCCTCTGAGAGTCCTCTGAGTTGATGCTTCGCACAAACGAAGTTAGTTGCGTTGTCGCAATATAGGTTTTGACAGTAACCTAGGCTGTTTGTAAATCGCTTTACGGCACCTATGAAGGCTTCTGTAGTTAAATCTCTGACTAATTCAAGATGTACCACTTTTGTATCAAAACAGCAAAATACCGAAGTACAAAATGGCCTGCAGAAATCAATGCTCTGGTGGTAGATTGCCCATAATTTGTTCTAGTACTATTGGTTTGGCTTTGGTGCATTGCACACAATCAGTGTTTCGAAAAACTACTATTAGCAGTCATATTTTACTAACCAGTTCAACGTTTTTCAGTTACATGCTGAAAATAAACAACTAAACTCAGTTTTCTATTTTACGCCAACTGAAAATAGTTGCACTGAGCACACAACAACTAAAAACCAACTGAATTCAGTCTACTATTTTCAGCAGCAAATCGAACACACACGAGTGAGTTTTGAGTTTGAAAGTTAACAGTACGCAACCAGTTTGTGTGCGTTTAGTAGACGTAGTTATGTTTTCTTAATATCGTAAGAAAACTGAAATGTGACTGGATAATGTGAAAAGGGTGGTTAAACAAAGTCGAAACTAAGCGTTCGTTTAGAATTTTATGTTGAACAAATTAACGACAAATGGGTATGTACATACTAAAGACGTGCACTAGTATATCCAACAGTATGGCAAAAACAGATATATCATATACATACCAGTTACAGTTTAATTAGAAAATATAATTCATTGACTTGTAAAAATTATGAATGGAATTAAAATATAAATGCGTTCATAATTATTAAAAATATTTTACTGCATTCATTTCACCAAAAATTAATTCAAATCGAAATGCATGCTTATTGAATAAAAAATTGCTGAATGCATTCAGTTCATAAAAAAACTAAACGAGCTGCAACTTACAGAACTCCTGCAATCATTCAGGTCATTTAAATGAGATAAAATACATTTACAATGAATATACAAATTTATTTCTCCTAAAAATAAAATCAAATTTTCACGATTTTATAAAGAAAGTACCCATTGAGAGAGAAAGAAAACAACAATATATAAAACCGTACATACAATTCTAGGAATTTTTATAGGCCTTTTGCTATTTGAAAAAAAGAAATGCCTTTTTGCTGTTGGGTGTATAAATAGTCCTGCGTCCTTTTTTGAGAAGCTGCTGCAAAAAAAATTAATATATAAACACAATAACAACAATACAAAATTAATCTACCTGTTGTTAACAAAACCTAAAAAATGAAAGGTTTCTGTTAGTTTTTTGCACATGTATTAGACATCGGTTGTTTTAATAAATGATATTTCTTTAATTGATATACTTAAAGGGACTGTAAGTGCAAGTTTTCTGAAAAACACCAATTTAAAATAATCTTATTTACGAATTAGAAGATAGACATTGATTATAATTTTGTTTAATTATTTTGTAAGTTATTGAGAGTACCTCCAGCTAAACCACACATTATTTCTAAGATCCCCACAGCTTCGTACAAAAAACGGCAAATAATGTCTATTTAATTCCTTGACCATAAAGGTAGGTAGGACAATTGTGGATCAGTGGCGGTTTCTTTATAACAGGCACAAATCCTTTAAATTCAAATTATTTATTATAACTGCAAACAAAATTCGCGAAAGAAAAACATGATATCTTTGAATTTTATGGGTGTAAAAACCCCAAACAAATTCTACCCAAGTAAGTTATTAACTGAATTTTAGTTTAATTATTAATAAAGTTCCAAGTTGAAAACAAATTCATGTAAACAAAAACTAATTATAAGTTAAATGTTTAACCCGCATGTAAGTAAGTAGAGTAGAATTACTCTAATTGTGTAGTACCATTTTAATTTTTAAACAATTAAAAAAAATAGCCAGAAAATATTTAAACAATTAAAATTAATTAAATATACATTAAACAAGACATTTGCAATCAGTCTTTTATGCAAACAAATAAAATAAAGTACTTTCTATTCATACCTACTACACAACCATGACAATACATATATTTTTTTGTTGAAAAGAGAAAAAAACTGTGTACAAATACACAATTATACTATTCAGTCAGATTATCCACACACATTTTCAGTTGTGTTGCGTTACTAAAAAAAGATAACTACGTCTGCATAACACACATTAACTGGCTTTTAAGTTGCGTGTTGTTTATTTGCAAACTCAAAACTCAGCCGCTGTGTATCCGTTTTGCTGCTTAAAATAGTAGAATGAATTCAGTTGGTTTTTAGTTGTGTGTGTGCTCAGTTCAACTATTTTAAGCAGTAAAATTGTTGAAAAAAAACTGGAACTATTTTTAGTTCAGTCGCCAGTCAAAAAAATTTTTGGTGCTGCTGAATTTTAAACCCTGCACACAATGCTGTACAATTTGTACAAATTGATCGTGCTGCCGATTTCCCCTTAACTGGCCAATATTTTTGCCCTACATATGCCAATAACGCTTGGGGACCACAGTGTCGATTTTTTACATGTACCATTTGCATTAGTAACTTTGATATCGGACAGTTAGGGCGATCTTAGTTTGTTGGTTCAACTTTCTAGCATTGTTGACAAATCTCAGCATGTAACCCACAATTCGCTGTAGTGTGAGAAACGAACCCTTGTGTTGGATTTTGTAAATCGTGCTTGCTAAACTGTCACTTGCTGTAGTGACTGCAACCGTCCATTTTCTCGAATATCGCTAGTTCTTTGGAGTATCTTGAAGGCCACATTTCTTCTTTTCCATGTTAAAAGATTGGCCCATATAACCATAACGTGCATGCTGCTAATTTTCTCGGAGCTAGACCGCGTGTAAAGACTTCAGCAGATTTTTTTTTAACCTACATGTCGCCATGGTTCAGGCATTGATATTTCAGGTATTGCCGCTATTCTATTGGCGATAAATGTGATATGAGGGTGACTGGAAATTGATCCAAGCCAAAACAATTTCTGAATCATTCCAGAAGTATGTGGGTGTGTTCTCGAGTTTTAGATCTCTTTTTACTCTCATTGTTAGCTGAGCACTTAACACAGCAGCGCAAAGCTCCAGACGTGGTAAAGTTTGCCGTTTTAACGGTGCTATGCGTGATTTCGCACAAAGTAGCCGCACTAGTACTTGCCTGTCCTTTATTATTGATCGAATATAAATGGCCGCTTCATATGCCTTCTCTGAGGCGTCAGCGGATGCATGAATCTGTAAATTTGAAGGTACATGTCCTTTAAAGACATGTCGTAAAAGTTTAAGATTGCTTACTCCACCGCGTATGAAGTTCAGTTGGTAGTGCCTCATCCCACGCCAATTTTTCTTGCCACAGCTCTTGAATAAATATTTTCGCAGTGACGATAATTGGTGATAATATCCCTAAAGGGTCGAACATTCTGGCTAAATCTGAGCAAATTTTTCACTTGGTAATACGGTTCATCTCTCCTACACACACCTTTACACAGAATTTTTCCTGCCTTGGCATCCATGTTAAGCCCAGCGTTTTTACTTGTTGGCTATTCTTGAAGTCAATATCAACTTCCAATTCTTCTTTTTCTGCGATATTTTGAATTAGTTGGGGATGGTTTTGCCTATTTTTTCCAAGCATTTTGTATCCGAATATGGTGCAGCTCGCATTCCATGTGTAATTATATCTAATTGATGATATTTTATTGGTTTGTCTGGACTCGTTCTCCAGATAATGATTTGAAATCTTCTATCTTCTGGATGCACGAGCATTTAACGCTACATTTTCTCAACGTATGCAGTGAAAGCAAAACGGGGTAGTCTAAATCTAAGTAAAATAAAAAAAAAATGTTCGCTTGCACTGTGGGCCCAATGTGCATTTGGTCGTTTAACGATAAGCCAGATGACGTTTTGGATGATGCATGAAACACCACTCGTAATTTAATTGTTGAACTCTCTGGTTTAATATGCAGTGGTGAGGAATGAAGTTGGTCGGTTTAGCTATTCTATTTATATCTATTGGGCTCATGTGGCTTTTGATTTCTGGAGACTTTGACAATCGACGTTCTGATGCCAGAAATCGGTTGAAAGTTATACTGTGTGATTCACCAAGCGCATCAGTTTTTTCGCAGAACGGAAGTCTTACTATGAGTCTTCCATCATCACCCATGGTGTGTGTTTGTGTGAAATGGTCTTCGCACTGTCTTTCTGTAGTAGACAAACTTTTGTCTGTTGTGCTTATGTGGTCTAACTCCCAGAGTTGAGCAATAGCTTCCTCTAAGCTAGCCTCATTTTCGGTGCATACTCTACAGGCTGCAGTAGATGAGTGATCTCCATCAACTTTGCCTGCGATGACCCATCCTAGTATAGTATTTTGTAAAGTAGGCAACTTATTGTCCAATTTGATCTGCCCAATTGACAATAGTTGATGAAAGAATCTGCTTCTAACAAAACATCAATTTTGTTAGGACGATTAAATTTGGGGTCTGCAAGAGTAATGTTTTTCGGTATGGGCCAATTGTCGATATTGATTGCTTGTGACGGTTGTGGTGAAAAATATGGGGTAGAACGGCTGCCTCAAGCCTCGTGGTAAAGTGGTTGATTCGTGAATGTAAAGCGACTTTTACTCGCTGTTTTATTTGAGTGTTGCTAGATGCAATTCCATTTATCAAGGTTGAAGTTGCCTTGGGATGAACTCCCAAGCGTTTGAGTAAACGCTCGCTGGCAAAATTCAATTGTGATCCTGAATCTAGAATAGCTCTACAATTGACCTCTGTTCCATTTCCCTCCACGGTGCAGTGCTCAGGAGAATGTAGCCATTGGCACTAGAGTGTTTATATGCAGTAAGTGTTGCGGCATTCTGGCTGTCTTGTAGTGTTTTTGGCACACCTGATTCTTCGTCTACTTTAATGCGGTTGATGTTGTTTGTATTCTGGGTTTCAAGTTGTGTTTTTTATTGCATTTTATGCAGCTTCTTAATGTGCAAACTTTTGGCACTGTGGCCGGGTTTTAAATAGTTGACACAGTATTTTTGTTTTTAGATGAATTGAAGACGTTCTACTGTTGATAACTGAAAAAAATTCTTACATGCAAACAAAGGGTGTTTTCCATTTTTAAACATGGTAAGTAATCCAATGCCTTTACTTTCAGATGTAACTGACTTGCACACCTTAGCCCTGAATTCAGGTGATTTCTTTATTGTATCCACTGACTTTAAATGCCTTTCCAAGAAGTCCAAAAAATTCTTGATTGTCGGAAGTTCTCGTGGCTGTGACTGTTCGTACCGAAGGCGGGTGGCTTAATCCAGCCATTTCAGCAGTAGATGCAGCAATAGTGAAGCCCACGTTGTAGTGTCTATTTTTAAGTTTTTGAGAGCTAAAAAACACTCCTCTGTTTTGGCATGCAGTAGCTTATAGTTGTCGTGTACTGTTCTAGAAGGTTCAACCAGCTCTAGAACCAACTTGTTAACCAACAATCTTTTGTTGTTATAGCGGTCTACTATCATCGCCCATGCGGCGTCAGAATTTTCTTCCTTGGCAGAAAGTGTTTTATAATCGTTGCAGCCTCCCCTACCAAATGTGTTTAAGATACCATACTTTGTGTACCTTAGGAATTTGTTGGCATATGATCAGTAGCGAAAATAAATCGTAAAATTCTTGCCACTTTATATAGTTGCCATCAAATTTTGGTAATGTAATTTTAGGGATTGGAATCGATTCCGACTGTGTGGTTGTGCCATTGCTGATTCGCTCTGGCAGCTTCTCAAATCCCTGCGGAATTTTCCTTCTAAGGTGATGAATCGTTCCATATTGTAACCCTGTTGCTCAGGGCAGTCACATACTTACGATATTTGGACGTTAAGGTCTTCGATGTTTTTCCGCAATTTTGAAGCACTTTGCTTTTATTGATTCGTGAGACCTTCTTTTAATAGTCCTTCCAACGATACCATCATTGCTGCTTGCCTCCGCATTAATTTCATAAGTATACTGACTCTGCTGTTATTTTTTAAGGTTTTTTTTTATTAAGGGATTTACCTGCTCCTCTTGCTGAAGCCCCTTGGTTGAGGTTTGTGGCACTTCAAGAATTGATGACTGAAATAGGTCCCTGTATTGGTAAACAAAATTTAATATATCATTATAGTAGCCGTTGGTGAAATAATCTTGGTCCAGTGGTGGATTTTCTAAAAACGTTTTTGGTCATTATTCGCTTTAAATGCCGATCATTCTTTGTCTAGAGTTCTGATCTTTTCCTGAAAATAGCTGATGTTTTGTTTTCTTGCGATTGTATCCTTTTTGAAATTGCGGACAAGAATCTCAATTCTTTCGCCGATATCCTTCTATTGGTTGACGAGTTCTTCGAAGGAGGCCATTGCTTGTCTGAGAAAATCACGTCGGGGTGACCAAAAATGTTAATTTGACTCGTTTGTCAACTTTGGATTAACAATAACTGGCACCTTGACTGAGTTGCTACAATATTAAATTTGTTGGTCAATTTCAGCACTTAAACTGAATTGACTGGAATATTTTTACTTTGTTGTTCAATTTCAGAACTTAAACTGAATTGAATGGAAATAAAAGACTGCAGGTGATTTATTCTTAAGCAAAATAAAGAGTTATTTTATTATTTAAATTTTCAAGCTTAAAAGTGCAGTGTTGACTATTCAATAAATTCCTGGACAAGTTCTCACGCAAATAATTAAATTAAATGTAATAAAAGTGTAGTGTTGTGTGTGTGTATCCCATCAGTCACTGGTGCATACACAATGTAGTGTGTTTCGCTGGTCATTGACGCAAGTACAATGCTTAAAACAAGTCAATAACAGGGTATTGGATAACCAACACTTATCGTCATATGCTTTGTGTTGAGTTATCAGTAATTGAGTGACACACTTTGTATTGAGTGCATTCTATTGTAGTTGCACTACGATTGGTTGGGATCAATTTATAATTCAACTCCTTTGGATTTCCATGGTGCCGACAGAGACAAATGTAATATTGCAAAAAGCTAGAGAGACTAAGTTTTATTCTCATAAGTAGTATATAAGACCTTGTAAATTTAAATAAAAGGCGGAAAAACTGATTAAACAGAATTGGCCTAACTTCCTTGTTTTGTTCGCATAACACATCTGGCAGTTCCTTTAAACGCCTTGACATCAAGATGATCCCCGTACAGCTGTATAAAAACAGAACTGGTCTATGGGAAAAAGTTAAACAGTTCAAACCTTACATGGCGATCCTGCCAAACACGGCAAAATAGGACCAAAACACGGCAAATTATTTTACATTTTTGACCACATGGTCAACCCGGACCATTTCTGAGAAATCAGCAATACATGTCCGCAGAAATAGACGAAATTGTATTCCGCTGGGTAAATACCTGGAGCAATATCATCCAGAACAAGTTCTGGAGTCAACACCAGTATACGAGCCCACCCCACTAACAGCAGGCCCTAAAGCTATCAGTATAGAGGAATACAAAAAAAGGACGGTAAGAAAAAAGACCAGTACCAACAAATTATCGCAAAAAAGAAGATATGCGCTGGGTAAAACTTCCATAAGAAAAAGAAACTAGCAGTACTATACTATGAGTTAACCATAGCAGGTACCACCAAAAAAATAAACCTAAAAAGAAAAATAAAGAAAACTAAATTAACTTAATTTAAAAACAATAGACTTAATCTAGGAAAATGACGTGGTGGAAAAACATTTTAAAAACCATCCCAGCGTTGTTTGCAGCATACGAAGGAGGCAAACACGAAAATGAACAAGACAAAAACAACAAAATTATAGAACACATGAAACCAGATATACAGTATTTTGAAAAAGAGGATGATATAAACACATTCGAAATCATCATAATTGTTATGTTAATTCTAATGGCTATTGCCTATATTATAAAATCAATACTATCAAAAAGGAATTAAATTGTAATATTTTATTATTAAATCAAATTATATATATATATAGATAAATAATGTACACAAAATTAAGCATAATACTATTCATAATCTGTTTCTCATTATTTAAAATCTTCAATTATTTGTATAATCTAAGAAACATTAACAAGAATAAAATACCACAAATGACTTAGGTCTAAATGGAAGAAAAATTATTTGAACTTAGAGAAATACTGAAAAATTTAAAGAAAAATCCAAAAAGAACATATTCATCTAAAACTATACAGATAAAACTAGATCTAATACATAATGTAAGAAAAGAATTTTTGATAGCAGAAACTGAGAAAGAAAACAGAATTTAATAGCATTTTTTAAATTATTACTCAATATCTAAAACAGACAGAAAAAGAATTAATAATAGAAATGACAGCATTTAAGCAGAAAAGAGTGTCATTATTAGATTAAACGCTAAACTAGCATTGGATGCATTTAAAAAAGCATCAATAAAATTTTAAAAACGACTATATTTGCGGCTCGCCCCAAAACTCTGCAAGACGCAGTGGAACTAGCTATAGAATTAGAAAATGAAACCAAGTTAAATGACAACTCAATAATGCAAATTCAGAGACGACGACCTGTAAATAACGACAGCATTCATTACAACAACAATAATAGAAACAACAATTTTCAAAAAAGAAACAACAATTCTTTTCGCCAAAATTACAATAACAACAACACAAATTCCAATAGAAATAATAATAACAATTTCAACAATAATAGACACAATAACTTACCTAACAGATATAACAAAAACAATAATTCAAACCACAACAGAAATAACCAAGCAAATAATAACAACAATAGACAAAACCAAAATTATACAAACAGGAACACAAGTAACAATAACAACTATAATAACTACAGGAGACGTATTCATATAATACAGAACGAGGGAAACTTACAAGGCTCGGAACATATAGATATTCCGGACAGCCACAATTAAGAATTTACAAAATTTCAAATAATAACACTAATTTCATAATCGCATACTACACGAATAAACAACTAACGATTCTAATCGACACAGGCGCGGACATTTCACTTTGCCGCATGCGAGGGTATTTCAATAATGAACAATTAAACGATGAGAACAAATGCAAATTAACAGGCATCAGCAGTTTTGCCAAAACTTTTGAACCAATTCCAAAATTTTGAACTAGATATAACTTTAAAAAACGCTAGAAACCACTACCTAGTCGAAAAAACGCTGACACAAACCGCTAAAAAATTTCTTAAACAATTTATGTTTTACCCTTCACCGAGGCAAACTTGGTTTCTCAAAAAAACAAATATGTCAATAAATCATATATAGTGTCGAAAGAGGCGCTATTGGAAATCAGCATGATCGGTCCATGTCCTTCGAGGCAGCAGGAAAAACACTACGCCTACCTCTAATTTTTTCATGTCACTTGGAACAACAAACTGACTCCAATCAAAAAAATAAATAAATGGGACGATAGAGAATTACAAGTAAGAAAGAAACATTACCTAAAAAAATTGGCGCTCGCCCATATTTTCCGAGTTACGGGACTCTGAAAATTTAAAATTTTTTCGAAATATCAGTAAGGGTATCATTTTAAAGCTTTTGAAGAGATCTTTAACCTAGTAAGAGCCGATGAAACTTTTATGTCAAACAATATATATGCAGTACCATTTTTTTATTTTTTAATTCTCTGTGCCCCTAATATTTGTTTTTTTGATTTGAGTTACTTCACTAAACTAAATTTACATGGTAAGGGTATATAAGATTCGGCATAGCCGAAAATAGCACTCTGTCGTATTTATAAAATAAACTTTTATTATTTATTATGAATATGGCAATAATTGTTCATCTCTAGTTAAGATTTTGATTACCTATACATATTAGTTTCGTTTTGAGAACTATAATAAATATTAGAGGTTCCGATAAAGTTTAAAAATTTTTTCGGAACCTTGTAATCGTAGCAGTATTTGTTATGCCGACGGAGACCATATTTAAAGTAACAATGTAATTACAAAGAAGCAAATAAAAAAATGAGGAATTGACATACCGAACTGTTAAAATAGCATCAACCATATTGGTTTGCAATCGATTTCTGAGCTTTGATTTAGCTCTATTAAGTTGACTTAAAACTCGTTGCACTTCTGCATTAGACCATGGCATGCATAATATTCGCAAGAAAAACTCAGCTAGCTCTTTAAAAATGTTATTTCCAGCCGAAGTTTGATATTCAAAAACTTCGTAAAAAAAAATATTAAGTATCCATTAAGTTATTCCATTTTATAGCATTTATATTTTTAAACTGATTTAAAATTTACTAATACTGATTATTTCTGGGCTATAACCCAGTTGTTCCAAATATTGAAAGGCATCCTCTTTTTTTTTTTTTTTTTGTTTTGTTATAAATACGTTATTTACTGATAATTTATCAGTTTTTTCTAAAATGTTCCAATTTTCTGGTAATCTGAAATGACAGTTTTCATTAGTTGAAAAAAGTTTTTATTGGCCCAATTAAAATATATTTCGTTATTTACCTTTGGATTAATTGTTTTAACAGTTAAAAAAAAACAAAGCAGAAACGGATAATCTATATAATTATATATAAGGGTACAAATACATAGTTTAGCTTACTTTGTAATTAACAAAACTAATTGTAGCTTAAAAAACGCTTAAAACCCGCCAGCCGAATACACCACTTGGCGGTTTTTTTTAATAGCAAAAAACCACTAGTTCTAGCGGGAAAACCGCCGTTTTGGCAACACTGGGCATCAGTAAAGAGGAAATACACTCATTAGGAACAATAGAACTCGATCTAGAATTTACGGAACAGAATTGCAAACACGATTTTTACATGGTAAACGACAGCTTCCCCATCGAAACAGGCGGAATAATAGGAACAGACTATTTAAAGAAATATCTTTGTAAAATAGATTACGAAAATTTTACAATTTTTTTATTTATAAATGATTCTATCATAATTTTTCCCATGCAGTCGAAACCAATTTCTTCACTACAAATAATAATTCCACCCAGAACAGCAATTATTCAAGCTATAAAATTGGATCTAAAAGAAGATTGCATCATATTTAATAAACAATTACAAGAGGGAATAATTTTAAGTAATTCAATAACACCAAAAAGCGGCATGACACACATAAAAATTTTAAACACAACTAACGAAACAGTGACAATAAAAGGCATTGAATTTCAGACTGACCCACTTAAAAATTATGAGATATTAAGTTACAATAAAGTGAGCAATAAAAAACGTTTTGAAAGAATAGTAAATGAAATGCAATTAGACCATAATGACGATTTTGCTAAAACACAATTAATAGGAATATTTAAAGAATATCAAAATGTTTTTCATTTAGAAGACGAAAAATTAACGGTCAACAATTTTTATAAACAAACAATCACGACTCCAGACAACACACCAGTTTACATAAAAAACTATAGATTACCACACTTACATACTGACGTAATAAATAAACAAGTTCAAAAAATGCTTGATGACGACATAATAGAAGCATCAATTAGCCCATATAATGCTCCACTCCTTTTGGTACCAAAGAAAAATATAGAAGACAAAAAGAAATGGAGACTTGTTGTAGATTTGAGAAAGCTTAATGATAAAATTATCTATGACAAATTTCCTCTGACTAGATTAGAAGACATTTTAGACAAATTAGGTAGAGCAAAATTGTTTTCCACACTTGATATGACCAGTTCATTCCACCAGATTGAATTAAATAGAGAATCCAGGCCACTAACTGCTTTTTCTACACCACAAGGCCATTTTAAATTTAAAAGACTTACATTCGGATTAAAAATTTATTTAAATAGTTTTCAAAGAATGCTTACAATAGCACTCTCCGGATTAGAATCTGAAGCATTTCTTTACGTAGATGACATAATTGTATATGGCTGTAGTTTAAACCACCATAATCAAAATTTAAAAAAAGTACTAGACAGATTACAATAATACAATCTGAAACTGAATCTAAAGAAATATTGTTTTTTAAGACCAGAAGTAGTTTAATTAGGACATTTAATAACAAAAGACGGTGTGAAAACAGACCCATCCAAATACGATGTTATAAAAAACTATCCAATACCGAAGAACGTGGACGAAGTTAGATGATTCGTTGCATTCTGCAACTACCACAGAAAATTCATACCAAACTTTGCGGACATTGCCAAAAATTTTAACGCACTATTAAAGAAATCAACAAAATTTATATGGACGGAACAATGCCAACATGCTTTTAAAGAATAAAAAGACAAATTAATTAACCCACCAGTATTGCAATATCCAGATTTTGAAAAGCCATTAATTTTAACAACCGACGCATCAAACTATGCGTTAGGAGCAGTCTTATCTCAAAACGAAATAGGACAAGATTTACCGATTTCATACGCCAGTAAATCACTGCATAAACATGATATTAACAAGCCGGTAATTGAAAAAGAACTTTTAGCTATTCATTGGAGCGTAAATTTATTTAAACCCTACTTACATGGCAGAAAATTCATTGTAGTTACAGACCATTAATTTCACTATTTTCACATAAAAATCCTTCATCAAAAATGATAAGAATAAGACTAGATTTAAGTGATTATGATTTCACAATTGTTTATAAAAAAGGAAAAATGAATACAAATGCTGATGCACTTTCTAGGATAAAACTAGACTCGGACATATTAAAACAAATGATACCACAAGAAAATGACAAAATAGAAAAAAAAGTATTACTCACGACAAGGGCTATGCAAAATAAATTGAAAATTACAAACGAGGCAAATAAAATAATAAATAATGAGAAAAATGATATCGAAAATAATACACGTGTGTAGAAGAGAACAATTCTCAGAAATCTGATCAACTTCCAATATAGGAATGTATATCCATTAATGACATCAAAAATAAAAACAAATTGCAATTTTATAAATTTGAAAATATAGAAGAAAAAGATATAATTATTAAAGATAATATCGTGCACATTGGACATAATGATAATTCATCATAACCAGTTTCGACCATGAAGAAGTTATGTGCCAAAAATAAGATAACTAAGAATGATGTAAATAAAGTATGTAACGATAATTCTCCGAAACTAGATTCGATTATAAAGAAGTTACATACAGAAGATATGAATAATGATAATATGCATGCAAGATTCAGCGATAACTCAGCGAAACTAGATTCGATTGTGAGGAAACTGACATCTAAAATGACTAGAGAAAATATTAAAGAATTAGCGCCCTCAAATGAAGATAAAATATTTAAAATGTATTCAAAAGAAGAATTTCAAGACGCATATGCAAAATTAAAAATAAATAACAAAAGTCCTCAACTTAAGATATTAATATACAATGCCCCGAAAAGAATAACAGATGACATTTTAAAATATAAACTAATTGACCAATTCCACAATACCATCCATGCAGGACACTTAGGAATACAAAAAACCGCCATTAAATAAAAACAGCGGTTCATCTAGAAAAACATGGACAAAATGGTAAAGACATTCATATCATATTGCTACAATTGTAATAAAAATAAACAAACTAAATACATAAAAGAACCACTTACGATTACAGACACACCGAGCAAGAGTTTTGAAATAATATCAAGTGATACTGTAGGACTTCTTACAATTTCAAACGAATACCGATACATATTGACTATGCAATGTGAATTGACAAAATTTGTCATTGCACACCCTATGCCAACAAAAGACGCACTTGCCAAAAACACTTGTAGAACAACTAATTTTGAAATGTGGAAAATTTCAAGTACTTAAATCAGACGGACAGAATTTACAATAGAATAGAAAATAGAAAAAAAATCAAAGTCCATAGAAAGGACCTTACAAGATAATAGGAAAAAATGGTGTAAATACAATCATAGATTATAACGGATAAGAAAAAGAAGTCCATAACAATAATTTAAAACCTCACAATATGTTTTTTTGAGCAACTAGCTTATACCATTATTATATACGAGTATAACAAAATTCGATATTCACAACACTATTATTATTTTTCATAATTATTAAATACAATCAAACTATACATACATTTAAGAACTTTATTATTTAAGAACGGTATTATTATTTTCATAATTTTTCTCTTAAGGGTAAGGGTGTAGTGTATTCCATCAGTCACTGGTGCATACACAATGTAGTATGTCTCACTGGTCATTGACGCAAGTACAATGCATAAAACAAGCCAATAACAGGGTATTGGATAACCAACACTTATCGTCATATGCATTGTGTTGAGTTATCAGTAATTGAGTGACACACTTTGTATTGAGTGCATTCTATTGTAGTTGCACTACGATTGGTTGGGATCAATTTGTAATTCAACTCCTTTGGATTTCCATGGTGCCGATAGAGACAAATGTAATATTGCAATAAGCTAGAATAAGTTAGAGAGACTAAGTTTTATTCTCATAAGTAGTATATAAGACCTTGTAAATTTAAATAAAAGGCGGAAAAACTGATTAAACAGAATTAGCATAACTGCCTTGTTTAAATTCGCATAACACATCTGGCAGTTCCTTTGACATCAAGCTGATACCCGTACATCTGTATAAAAACAGAACCGGGCTATAGGAAAAAGTTAAACAGTTCAAACCTTACAGTTGACAAAACAATAAATTCCACGACAAGTTCTCACGCCAATAAGTATACAGGTATCAAGTACTATTGTAATTAAACACTCCTGTGGAAGCAGTCAAAATAATTGTGGACACAAAAAAGGCAGACAGCCAAGAACGTGCTGATGTTTGATAATGCAAATTTAAGAAGACACAAAATAACAACACTACATACTATGTATGTGTACTTTTGTAGACAAAAACAAAAAATAAAACAAACCCTGAAATTTATTATGTGTATGTAATTCTGTATTAAGAATATGCTTTTAGCTTTTTTGTGCTCTAAACAATATAGGGTCGAAGATATTATATTATATCCACCCATATACTTCTTTACAAATAGTGTTTTTAGGCTTAGACGGAGTAGAGATGTAGTCTAGTGGTCGCTGTGGATATAGACATCGCTTATACCCCACTTAATGCGGCGTGCAACGTTATTGCTGCCAAATGTTGATCTAAGTTTGCAAGTGCTTCCAAAAGTATTCTACCGCGGGTGTTGGTTCTTGAACACCCCCAGTCAGTGTACCAAGCGTTATAGTCACCAGTAATCAATACCCTTTCCTGTCTTGCCACATCAAACGATAAACTATCGACTATGATCTTGAACATATCTATGCTGTAACGAGGGGCAATATAACAGCTATGTACCGCAACATCAGATATATTCTCTCGCACAAACCCTTTCTTGGTTGTTTCAGATTGCCTTGGATTCCTTCCATTCGCTACCGATATTGATGCTGTTCCAGTTGCGTCAGTTTTCCATTCAAGAGATTCTTCTATCATATACGGCTCACTTAAAAGTGTACATCGGTTTTATATCTATCATATTTTGTTTTAGTAGATACTAAGCTGCTTCGCAATGGTTTAGATTCAGTTGTAGAAGTCTCATGCCTTAATTTCTTTCATAGCTTTTTTGAATCCTGGACATAGTGGAGACCCGGTTACGTGACCTCTCGGAGACATTAAGATTTGCTAGTACAATCCCTTATTTTTTGACCCTTCTGCCCACATTTTATGCACCTGTCGTTGTAGTCATTTAAGCTAATGCAATTCACTGCTATATGTCCAGAGCCTAAGCATTTAAAACATCTTGTCGGTGAGATTTTATGATGAACCCTACACACTACCCATCCAATCTTATATATTCTTTCGCAGTTTTTCTTATGGTTTTTACGTTTTCGCCTAGAGCACTCAGTCTAGCATCACTCTTCACATTTTTCAAAATATCTGCATATGAATATCTGCATATGTTTGTTCTGAATATTATCTTGTTATAAGTACATAAGGTCGAGCCATGCGCCTTTGTTTCTTTTCCTTCTTACCTTTTGCCACTCGCTCGTAGGACTATCATTTCCCTCAGTAGTGGAGTTTTTTCGCGGAGATTCTTGCTTCTCCTGTGGTACAATTTCGCTCTCTAGGGCTTCATTCTTGCCCTTCTTCTTTGGCTTGTTATCTTTAGGGCTCATTATATTTGCTGGTCTTATCCTAACTGGAGTCATAAGATTACTAGAATATTCTCGGATTTCTGTCTGAGTAACCTTATCCTTAGCATTTTTCGTACTTCCACTGTATGCTTTTTCAGCCGCCGGATCTGGGGTCATTAGCCCCTGCACCGCAATTGAATTATATTCCTTGAACTTTTGAATTTTTTTATTATTCCGGGATCCTACCCGCATCGTTTTAGTCCTAACCGACAGAAATTTTCTACTTACGTAGGTGAAGTTCGCCTAGGGGAAATACATTATTAATGGCGGTATCTATGTCGCAAAGTCGTTTTGAGGATTAAATACCTTTTCACCACGCTCTCCGACTTTACCGATCTTGCTCGAAGGCAGCTTTTTTGTCGCAGCTAGCCTACATATCTAAAGGCCGTTCAGCCATCTGCCACCTGCTGATACCGGTAGCAGCCTGAGCTTGCCCCTACAAATTGTAGTACGATATATTTATACAGCTGAAAAGGAGGACCGCTTAAGTCTAGGCGTTCAAAGGAACTGCCGAAACACTGAAATTCAAGATTCAGAACAAGGCTATAAAAGCCGATATATGTTGCTGCTCTTTAATAATCTGTTTGATTACAATTTTGTTTCAATTTGACACTCACTCATGATTGAAATTGAGTTTATTGAATTCTAGGCAAACGATATTGTGCCTGGCCAGCACATGTGGACTGCATTCATTAATGTTACAATAATTTCCAACTACTTGTTGTTCTGTGTCATTAATACAGTGTGTGGCAATCTCTATTATTGTTTATTTGATTGTGGTGGTACACTACACCCTCACCCTTAAGAGAAAAATAATGGGAGTGATTTTTCTTTTCAACTTCAATTTCAAAACATCATTACAATATTCTTGCTTATACTAGTAAGTATATGTTATAACAATTTATTTAGTTTTTACAGTATTAATAAATGTATTTATTTAGTTATTTATTTGTTTCATTATTCAAGGTTATGGTAAGTTGTGATCGTAAGTATTACGTATTAGAAAAAAAATTATTTATTTTTATAATGTAATTAACTTTTTCAAGTTATTTTTATAAATTCTTTTTGTTTTCCCTTGTAGTCTATAATACTGTTTTAACCATTAGTCTAAAAGGTCCTTTATATGGGCTTTGACCCTTTTTCCTTTTTACCCGACTTCAAAAAAGAAGGAGGTTATACAATTCGGCTGAATATTGCTTTTTTTATATTTGTGCCTCCAGAACTCAGTCATTTCCAATCCGATTTTGAAAATTTTTGGTAATATGATAGATTATGCTTACAGATTGGTCCCGTTTTAAAAATAGTTCATAATCTTAAAAATTAAAGGGTGTCCCCATACAACATACATATTTTTTATGTGTATTATGAACTGTAAGGGGCGATTCTGTAAAATTTAAAATGACTGCGTACTACTATGGCTCCCAAAAACAAAAATAAATCTAAAAATTAAAGGGTGCCCCCATAATTAATGTAAATTTACTTATATGGGCCTATACTTTGAACCGTTATAGACAAACGCTTGCAAATTGGTCAGAATGTCTATTTCTATGACCGTTATAGTAAAAAGTATTAATATTAAGAATTATAAATTAAAGGGTGCTAAAATATTTCCGTTAATTTGATGTATATTGCCATACTTTTTAACGGTTATATACAGACGCTTGGAATATACAACGAACCTGTATTGCTAAGTCCGCTATAACAAGTATAAAATTTGGATTTGGAAGTTAAAGGGTGTTCCAATAGTTAATGTAATTTTGTGTATGTGTCCAAACTTTTGAACCGTTATAGACAGAACGCTGAAACTTAAAAGGGACCTGTATTGCTGAATACACTATATCAACGAGTTTATAATTTGAATTTAGAAATTAAAGGGTGTCCCATAATTGATGAAGATTTAATTATATGGGCCTATCTTTTGTACCGCTAAAGACAAACGCTTGCTAATTGGACAGAATGTCGAGTGCTATGGCCGTTATAGTAATAGCTGATAATATTTAAAATTATAAATTAAAGGGTGCGCCAATAGTTCATTTAATTTGATGTATATTGCCATACTTTTTAACAGTTATAGACAGACGCTTGGAATTTACAACGAACCTGTATTGGTAAGTCCGCTATAACAACAAGTATAAAATTTGGATTTAGAAGTTAAAGGGTGTTCTAATAGTTGATGTAATTTCAAGTGTGTGGCCGTACTCTTGAACCGTTTAGACAGAACGCTGAAACTTTAAAGATACCTGTATTTCTAAGTCCGCTATATTAACGAGTTTATAATTTGAATTTAGAAATTAAAGGGTGTCCCATAATTACTGTAGATTTACTTATATAGGCCTATCTTATGAACCGTTAAAGACAAGCGCTTTCTAATTTGACGCAATGTCGATTGCTATGGCCGTTATAGTAACAGCTGATAATATTAAAAATTATAAATTAAAGGGTGCCCCAATAGTTCAATTAATTTGGTATATGGCCATACTTTTAAACATATGTAGACAGTAGATTGAGAGCAAGTATAAAATTTGGATTTGGAAATAAACGGGTGTGCCAATAGTTGATATAATATGGTGTATGTGGCCGGACCTTTAAACCATTATAGACAGACAGCTGAAATGTACAAGGTACAAGTTTTGCTAAGTCCGCTATAACAAGAAGCTTATAATTTGAATTTAGAAATCAAAGGGTGTTCCCAAAATTAATGTTATTTGTTCTATATGGCCGTATTTTTTGAACCGTTGTATACAAACACCTTCATTTTAGACAGAATGTCCACTACTTCTTTTGGTATAATAAGAAGTATAAAAATTTTATATTAGAAATTAAATATTTGATATAATTAGATGTATATGGGCAAACTGTTGAACCGTTACAGGCAGATGGTTGAAATTTACACAGAACGTTATTGCTAAATCTACTACAACAGCAAGTATATAATTTGAATTTGGAAAATAAAGAGTGGCCCTATAGTTGCTGCAATTTGATGTATGTATATTGGCAAACTATTGAACAGTTGAAAAAGTATAAAGTTTGGAGATATAAGTGCGTCCCAATAGTTAATGTGACCTAATTTATGTGGCCATACACTTGAGCTGTTAGAGACAGACAGATGAAATCTGTTTTGAAGTCGGTTTTTTTCGCAAGAATTATTTATAGTTTTATTAATACGAAATCTATTACATTTAGACTTATGCTATTTTTGTTCTTATCATTTTGTTACCGCTACTGTATTTACTTACTCAAAAATGCATAAATGCAATAATGCATCTCTGCAGTTATCTTATATATACTATTATACTTACCATACTACTATTTTATTACATTATAAGAAGTAATTTCCGCTCACGTTGTAGTCGAGCATCGAAAGTATTACCTAACCAATTAATTGTTAAGTATCGCAAAGCTGGTGGTTTGAAACCAAAAGTACTTATTTGCACATATATAAATAATCTGAATTAATAATGAAATATTATAATTTAAGGAATTAAAACGCACGTTGTATTTATATAACGCACGTTTCTTACAACACAACTTATTACCAGAGAATAAAGAATTTCTAAAAACCCCACGAGTCTTGTTATTCTTCACAAGCCATCGGCAGCGAATATCGCTAACAAATTTTTTAATTCTTTTGTGGCTAAATAAACTTGTGCAACGAAAGTGCCTAGTGGACCAACTTGTGTCCGTGTCGTGAAGATGAACTCTATAGCCAAACTCAACATAACCTCAATCACACGTAAGTATTGATATGGACTCTCTTACACAAAACGGTCAACCACATAAAACAGACGCAACGCAAAATACACAACGTATGTATGTGTACCCTATGCCTTGAACATATTACCGACGTGGTTATAAATTGTAACGAATGTAAACAGCCATTTCACAGACATTGCGCCAAAGTCTTAGGCTCACAAGAGTCCTGGCTGTGTCAATCTTGCAATTCGGACTTACCGCACTCTATTACACATTCTTCTATCTCACTAAAAGAACCAATAGGTAGGAAAAAGACTCTAGAACTGAAGGTTAGAAGAAGAACGTGAACTTCGTATGCAACGCGATGAAGAATATTTAAACAAAAAATATAAATTTTTGCAAGAATTAGAAAAAGATACTGAAGATATCCAACCCGAGGCTTTAAATAAGCAAGCATCTGAAACGAAAATTAATACAGTCGATCTGCCTAGGGTAGCCTACATCCACACATCCACACATCCACACATCCACACATCACCACATCAGCCATCTACTTCCAATAACCTTCCCTTCACGACTACATAATTTTCTAACGCGTCACTAAATCACAACTTTAGTATAAACAATAATACAGCATGTCAGCCTTTATACGATCGCATACGATTTCAAACAGTTGGCTCGGAAATGTCTTCGAAATTCCTCTTAGCAGTAATTGGGCACTATTTCTTCCATATAAAGCTTTACACAATTTCTTTCTTTAGGCTTCATAAGAAAAGGCTGTAGACTGGAAAATATATCATTGCCTATGCATCTATTTTGTAGTATACTTAAAATTGTTTTGTTTATTAAAATTTATTATAAACATTAAAAATTGTTAAATTTCAATTTTTATTTTTTTCACAAAAATTATTTCATTCAAAAAGTAAATAAAAACAGCTGTTGAAACTAGTTGCAAAATCTTGCAAGCAGAAATTTCTCCAGCAACATTTTGCAAGTTCTCTAACTGCCAACTGTCAAAAAATTAACTTTTTGGCTCTCTCGCTGCAACGGATTTGAAGTACGCAGACAACATTTTGCAAGATTTTGCAGAAAATGATGCAAAATATGTGTACGCAGACAGACCTAATTTGTCAAAAATTTCTAACAGCTGATCGTCAACAGAGATGGAAGTTTGTAAAAACATTAGATCTTTGCCGACACTGTTTAAGAAAACACAGAGGTGTTTTCTTTAACAAAGATAAAATTTGCAATGTTGATGACTGTCAGTTTAGACATCACCATCTTCTGCACAATTACATTAATAAGGTAAACACACGATTCAATTCAGCTGGAGACACATATGCAAAAGAAAAACAGAACGCAAACAGCAACAACAACAACATGCAAAACCTGCATACACACAATATTAAGTCGCAAAAAGTGCTTTTTAAAGTAATTCCAATAAGAATAAATGAAAATAATAATAAAATGATTTCCACATATGCATTCTTAGATGATGGTTCATCAATAAGTTTAATAGAAAAAGAACTTATAAATCAACTGGACGTTAAGGGGGAAAACGAAAAACTCTGCTTAAAATGGACAGCAAATATGCAGAGAATAGAAGATAATTCTCAACGTTTAACAGTAAAAGTGTCCGGCAACAATAAAAAAATGTTAAATTTAGATGTTCGTACGGTAAAAGAACTTGTGCTGCCTGAACAAACACTCGACTATACTTATCTCAGCAAAAGATATGTCCACCACAAAGGTTTGCCTATTGAAAGCTATACTGCGGCGACGCCAAGGGTTCTTATTGGCCTTAATAATATAAAAATATCAATTGCGAACAAAATAAAGGAAGGCAGAGAAAATGAACCAATTGCTTTAAAAACAGAATTAGGTTGGACAGTCTTCGGACCGTGTGGCGGTGACAAACAGGCAGAATATAATATGCATATTTGTGAGTGTGTTGAAAATGATGATAAGATGCAACAATCTGTTTAATATTTCTTTAATATTGAGAGTCTAGGAATTAGATACGAAGGTTTAAATGCTAATAAAGAAGATGAAATAGCATTGGAATCTTTACGAAAATTTACGTCGCAAAGAGAAGATAAGCACTACGAAACATGTTTATTGTGGAAAAATGAAGATATAGTTTTACCTAATAATTATGAAATGGCAAAACGCAGGCTTTTATGTCTCGAAAGACAGCTAGCAAAGAATAGTGCTCTATTCGCAGTCTACGTGAAAACAATTCAGGGGTGGAATCATCACATCCGTGAACGTACAACACGTATCGTAAAAATACGTTTTTCGGATTATGACATATGTTAACGGATGATAATTCACAATAATGCAGATTATAACATACGTTATCGTATAAATGAACGTACGTTTTTTACGAACTTTCATACGTTAACAAAACTTTGTTCGAATAAGATAAAAAATGCAACAAATTCGCTAAAAAAATGTGAATTAAATAAATTTAATTTTAGTTATGATACAGTTATTATTACAATAAGTTCAATCTAAGATTTATGCATGAACACAAAAATTTGGCAAAAAACATGCTTCCTAATTGAGCATATTAAAATCTACTGCTAACAGACTATGGGATGAGCTTTCTAAGTGTATGAACGCACTAGTACCACCACTTAGTGATGTAAAGATTTTAAGATAGGTAATTCGCAATTTATATTTTTGCAAGAAAATAATTTATATTTATAATTTTGTGCTTCAGGCTGATCAAAGGTAGGTATCAAGCGAAGAAAAAAATTTGTTTTTTAATTGAAAAACCAGAATGAGGGAGGCCTTTATGAAGAAAAGCTTCTGGTGCCAAGTGAAGAAGTGTTAAATGAAGTAGCAGTCCTTGAATCAAGCGCTATAGGCAAAAAATCGGTTTTGACCTTTGGTAACAACAAAATTTATAAAAATTTACCAGCCAGAATACTCTTTCTTTACCTCTAGAATTTTTTAATTTAAAAACTAGGAAGGAAGAAGGATTCACCTTCATAAGATTACGATCCGTTTACAATCGCATGTCATAATGCCACTTAATTCATACGATTAACGTATCACGTAATTTTTTTTCGTACGATTGTCGATACGAACACAGATGTAACGATTCCACCCCAGGAGTATACTAATAAAAGCTATATCAGCAAGATCGATATAAAAACGAAGACTGATAGAATCTGGTATCTCCCTACCTTTCCCGTCTACAATAAAAAAACCAGGCAAGTGCCGAATCGTATGGGATGCAGCCGCGAAATGTCAGGGTATATCTTTGAACTCTGTGCTCAATAAAGGCAAAGGCAATATAGCAAACGAAGTGAAGTATAAATAAAGTCAAGCCGGCTTTAACCTCAGAAACTGGATTTCTAATGAAGTAGAAGTAGTTGCCAGATTAGAGGAGCCACAGCTGTCACCTGAGAAGAAAATCCATATCGGTTCAGATAAAACTCTTGAAAAGGTTTTAGGCGTTTTTTTGGAGACCAACGGACGAAACAATTAGATTCCAAATCTCACCTCACATACTCGGTAATGAGGTGGTTCATTCCAGAAGGCGACCAACAAAAAGACATATTTTAAAAATACTAATGTCTATATATGATCCTCTGGGATTGGTCGGTAATTTCGTAATGTACCTTAAGGTTATTCTCCAAGAAGTCTGGAGGAGTGGTATCAGTTGGGATGACCCTATCAAAGACGAACAATTAGCTAAATGGAATAAATAGCTAAAAAAATACTTACCCGATTTAGAAAAAGTAATCATTCCCCTCTGCTATCTAAAATCTATTGTGGACTATACACAGATATATACGGAGCTGCATACATTTGTAGATGCAAGCGAAAATGGATAAGCAGCAGTAGCTTATCTTCGCATAGCCTGCAACAACAATGCCGTTTGTTCGCTAGTAGGTTCCAAAACTCGTGTAGCAGCATTAATAACTACATCAATACCACCCCTAGAGCCTATGGCGGCCCTAATTGGAGCCCACTACGGAAACAATATTGTTAAAAACCATTCCATTTCTATAAAAAAAGAAGAACTTCTGGTCTGACTCAAAAATTGTTATCAATTGGCTAACACATAACACCAACAAGTATCACCAATTTGTTTCTTAGTGAAATTTTGGAGACGACAGAAATAAATGAATGGCACTGGATCCCAGGAAAACAAAACGTTGCCGATTAAGCAACTAAGTGGGCAAAAAGACCAGATATTTCCATTGATAGTCGTTGGTTTAAAGGACCAGATTTTATTTACAAGCCTATGAACGAATGGCCAAATTACGAAAATCCAAAACCAACTAATACGGATAAAGTGGAATATATGCAAATACACGACGCAGCAGATACAACCATCGATTATTAAGAACAACAGCGTACGTGCTACGTTTTTGTGACATTGTGCAAAAAAGGTCTAATTCGACTAGTGAGTTTACGTCCACCAAGTTATCAAGAGCCGAAAATCTACTATTTCGCCTTGCGCAAATAGAGTTTCATGAAGAAGAAATAAACATTATAAAAAATAATAAAAAATTGCCTAAAGCTAGCTCGTTAATAATGGATTTTCATATAAAATATAAACATCTTAATAATGAGACCGTGGTAAACGAAATGAGGCAACGATATAACATTCCCAGACTTAGAGCCGTGTTAAAGTCCACTTTGAGACAGTGCCAAATATGCAAAATAAGAAAAGCTGCGCCAAATTATCCCCAAATGGCAAGGTTACCAGAGGCCAGGCTGGCGGCATTTTGTACACTGTTGTCATACACTGGGATAGACTACTTCGGCCCGATGACAGTGACAGTCGGACGACATACTGAAAAGAGATATGCCGCCCTCTTTACCTGCCTGACGGTACGAGCAGTCCATATAGAAGTTGTTAACATTCTTAATACTTCATCATGTATAATAGCAATCCGAAATTTTATATGCCGGCGAGGAGCACCTAGGGAATTCTTTAGCGACAACGGAACGAATTTTATAAGCGCAGAAAGGGAATTTCGAGAGGCCGTAAAAGAGGTGACCAAAAACGAACTTATACGTAATTTTACTACAGCGACTACAAAGTGGAACTTTATTCCACCATCGTCACCACATATGGGGGGAGCTTGGGAGAGGCTTAAAAGGTCAGTAAAGACAGTACTATACAGTACTCTAACTACGCGAGTACCAAGCGAAGAGCTTCTTCGAGGAATGCTAGTCGAAGTGGAAAATATAGTAAATTCTCGACCCTTAGTATACGTTCCAATTGGTCATGAAAACGCCGAAGCACTAACTCCAAACCATCGTTTGGTATATTCGTCAAATGGCATGAAGCCTTTAGCTACGTACGATGACAGCGGTACGACTTTAAAACTGGCTGAGTGCACAACAATACGCAGAAAGATTCTGGCGCAAATGGGTAAACGAATACCTGCCACATTTAACATTAAAATCAAAATGGCACGAAAAGACTAAGCCGTTGCAAGTTGGCGACCTAGTTATAGTGGTTGACCCGTCGAGTCCTAGAAACGTGTGGCCACGAGGAAGAGTGGTAGAAACAACAATGGCGAAAGACGGTCAAGTACGCAAAGCAAAAATCCTTACTGCAAACGGAATAGTTGTACAACCTTCCGCTGAATTAGCGGTACTTGAGATTACTCCTCATTAATAGTATGACTTCGAAAGCTTCTTGTCATACTGTGGGGGGGGTGTTACCGCTACTGTATTTACTGACTCAAAAATGCATAAATGCAATAATGCATCTCTGCAGTTATCTTATATATACTATTATACTTACCATACTACAATTTTATTACATTATAAGAAGTAATTTCCGCTCACGTTGTAGTCGAGCATCGAAAGTATTACCTAACCAATTAATTGTTAAGTATCGCAAAGCTGGTGGTTTGAAACCAAAAGTACTTATTTGCACATATATAAATAATCTAATTTAATAAAGAAATATTCTAATTTAAGGAATTAAAACGCACGTTGTATTTATAGAACACAAGTTTCTTACAACACAACTTATTACCAGAGAATAAAGGATTTCTAAAAACTACAAATTCTTTTACTCTTTTTAAAGCAAATTGTAATTTGTTTCGTAATTCTTGTTCGTAATCTTCATAATTATAAATTTTTGTTTTATTATTTAGAATATCAGAGGGAAGACATGGCAGTTTTCCATAAACAAGTTCAAAAACGTGAAAACTGTATCAATGTGTGGTGCCATATTGTAGACAAAAGAGTATGGAATCCGCTTGTCCTATTCGTAGTTATTTGCTGTAGTCAGTAAAAATTTATTAAGAACCCTGTGATATCTTTCTATTGATTGAGGTTTCATGATGGAATGATGTGGTCATTTGAAATAGGAACATGTCCTACAGTATCAATTGAAATTACTTCGAAACTATTGTTTGCAATGTTTGTTTGTGTAAGGGGTTCTTTTGAGTGCTTTGTTTGTTTGTTTGTTTTTGTTACAGCTGTAGTAATATGATACAAATTTCTTTACCACTTTGTTCATATTCTTCGAAATGTATCTCTGTTTTAATTTATTGATTCTCTTTCTAATTTCTTAGTGACCTGCATGTGTTGTATTTTGGAATTCGTCAATAAGTTTATACTTTAAAATATCATCTGTTATACTTTTTGGGGCATTATATATTTACATTTTAAGTTGAGGACTTTTCTTATTTTTTCTCGTTTTTGCATATGCTTCTTTCAATTCTTCTTTTGTATATACCTTAGATATTTTATCATCGTTTGCTAGCGCTTAGCTTTTATATGTTCTTATTCATTTTAGATATCAGTTTCATTTAGATATCAGTATTGAAACTAGTTCCGCTGACTTATCGCTGAATCTTGCGTGCTTGTCATCATCATTATTCTTATTCTTGGGATGTAACTCCTTACAAGTCGAATCTAGTTTCGATGGATTTTTGTTATAACTTTTATTTTTACTTATCTTGGGTTCAATTAAATTGTAATTTTTTATATTCTTGACGTCATTGATAGATATACATTCATAAATTTTAAGTTGATCAGAGTTTTGAGAAATGCATGTTTCTATACTATTTTCTTATGCTCGCGTTCTATTATTATCACTATTATTTGCCTCATTTGTTATCTTATTTTCTTTCTTATTTCTCATAGCCCTTGTACCAATATTTTTCTTTATTATCATTTTCTTTCGGTATCATTTGTTTTAATATATCTGAATTTAATTTTATCCTGTAGTGCGATTCACTATGCTTTTTTAACCACAATTGTTTCGTTTAAAAAAGTTAACCACAAAATTAACCATTCACTAACACTTTAAACGATATTTACTGGTGTTTAAAGCAAGCTGCTTCAGTCAGCTGTTATTTTTAGCAAAACAAATTGTGGTTTATTAACATCAGTATTTTTTGTGTGGTTTAATCCGTTTAAAAAAGTGTTTGTTTACCGTGTACCTAATAATCGTTGAATAACATTGCTTTAAAGTATTTAGTGTACGATTTATTTATTTTATTAAATAAAACCCTTTTAATGATTTTGTAAAATAAAACGACTTTATTAATTTATTTTTCATTATTGAAAAAAATTAAAAATTAAATAAAAAGATAAACCATTCAATGAAATTAAATAATAATAATATTAATAAAAATAATAAGATACAAAGCAAAAAAATTTATTGGACGAATAATTAAAATAAAAAATGCAATTAAAATTAAAGATAAATAAAACATAAAAACCAAAAATTAAAAATACATACATATATGTATACATATTTATGAAAACTATATAAAATTTATTAATAACATGGTTTTTGTTTTGTTTTTTTGTATTCTTCTTTGTTATTTTCTCCTATTATGACATTTCGCTTGGCAGAGAGAGAGAGAAATATAAAACTGTTTACCATGGTTATGAATAAGTTAGTGAATCACATAGTGGTTAGTGCAAACAATAATATGTGTGGTTAAAGTTAACCACCTTTTAAAGTGTTAAAAGTTAGTGAATCGCACTACTGGAAAGTGCGTCGGCGTTTATACTCATTTTTCCTTTTTATAAATAATTGTAAAATCATAGTCAATCTAGTCTTATTCTAGTCATTTTTGACGAATGATTCTTATGCGAAAATAGTGAAATTAATGGTCTGTGTCCACTATGAATTTTCTGCCATATACAAAAAAATATTAAGTTGTGTTTTTTATGAGTAAGCTTTAAGGTAAAAAATTTGTTGCGTAAGAGCTGTTTGAACATTTCAGAGCATAAATGACGGTGACTTTTGTCCAACAGTGTAAATAAGGCTTGAAAAAGCTTATGCTCCAATGAATTGCTAACAATTCTTCTTCTATTACCGGCTTATTACGTCATGCTCTTGTAAAGATTTACTTACGTAAGATATTGGTAAATCTTGACCTATTTTTTATTATGTAAAATATTGGTAAATCTTGACCTATTTCAACTTGGGATAAAACTGCTCCTAATGCATAATTTGACCCGACTGTTTTCAAAATTAAAGGTTTGTCAAAATCTGGGTATTGTAATAAAGGTGGATGTATTAGTTTTTCTTTTAAATGTTTAAAAGCATATTGGCATTTTTCTGTCCAGATGAATTTGGCTGATTTCTTTAGAAGTGCATTTAGCTTTTTAGCAATGTCAGCAAAGTTTGGTATAAACTTTCTATAATAATTGAAAAATACAACAAATCGTCTTACTTCGTATATGTTCTTTGGTATGGGGTAGTTTTTTATCACATCATACTTTGATGGGACTCTTTTTACGCCGTCTTTGGCTATTAAATGCCCTAAGTACACTACTTCTGGTCTCCAAAAACAAAATTTCTCGAAATTTGTCATTAATAATCTTGTCATTTAATTTTCTGAAATCTAAAACAAGTCTCTATTTCATTTTATCTTGTAGATTTTTCTTTTGTATTAAAAGGAGTGTAGCATTGTGTGGACTAACTGACGGTTCTTTTATTTCATCATCGAACATTTTCTGTACTTATTCATTTATTATGTCAGTACGTGAATGTGGTAATCTATAGTTTTTTATATAAACGGGTGTATTGTCTGAGGTTGTGATATTTTGTTTGTAAACAAAGTTGATGCTTCATTTTTCATTTTTAAATGAAAAACTTTTTGATATTGTTTAAATATTGTTATTAATTGCCTTGTTGCAAATTCGTCATGATGATCTAGTTGCAGTTCAATCACTATTCTTGCAAAACTTTCGCTATTTCTTATGTTGTTGTAACTTCAAATGTCATAATTTTTAAGTGGATGAGTTTCAAGTTGAACGCCTTTTACTGTTACAGTTTCGTTTGTTGTATTTAATATTTTTATGTGAGTCGTGCCGCTTTTGCATGCTATTGAATTACTTAAAAATATTCCGTCTTTTAATTGTTTATTAAATATGACGCAATCTTCCCCTAGCTCTAATTTTATTGCTTGTACAATTTCTGTTCTAGGTGGTATTGTTATTTGTATGGAGGGAATTGGTTTTGTGTGCATAGGTAGGACTACGGTATTATCATTTGTGAATAAACTGATTGTGAATGTTTCGAAGGCAATTTTACAAAGAAATTTTTACCAATTGATAAGAATGCTTGAATTTTGTATGTGTCAAGAAAAGTTCTAGTTCTAGTCTGCCTAAGAAGTATATTTCTTCTTTAGTAATTCCAGTCAATTTACATTTTTCCTCTGGATGATATTGTTCTCCCTGGAATTCTGTACACATGCGAAAGAGTGATATGTTCGCGCCTGTGTCAACTAGAAAAGTTAGTTGTATTTTGCTTGTATAAAAATTTTTTTGTTGCTAGTTACGTTATGTATGCTTATATTTGGCAGAATACATACTATTCCGGGCCTATCTCTTTTGCCAAATTTTTTACTGTGTAGATATGTCTTCTCTTTTTCCAGTACGGATTACTATTATTGTTATTATTATTTCTTTTGTCATTGTTAAATCTGTTATTTTGGTTAGAGTTGTACCCATTGTTACTATTGAAATTACTGCTATTGTTGACGTCGTTTCTATTACTGTTGTGATTAGAGTTATCGTTTCTAGTGAACCTACTGATATTATTGAAGCTGTTATTTCTGTGCGAATTAAAGTTAGCATTGTATCTGTTATTTTGTTGATTGGAATTCAATGTGTTCGTTTCTGTTCTAAAAGCAAGACTGAATTATTAGTGTCTTTTCGCTCATTTTCAAGTTCTAATGCGAGTTCAGATGCTTCGTGCAATGTAGCGGGCCGAGCAGCATATTTGGTAGATTTAAAGGATTCGTTAAAACCTTTTGTTTCTAATACCAATTTATTATTAAATTTTAATATAACAATTCTTTTCTGATTCTGACGCCGTATTTCCCAACTCTGCAAATTCGAGATTATTTAATTCATCTATTATATTTGTTATTTTTTCAGTGAAATAGTTTATGGACATTTTCCTTTGAAACAAGAATTTTAGTTTGTTTTGTAATTCAGGAATTGCTTCTCGGTTCTTGTACTTTTTTTTCAATACATTCTTTAATTTATCGAAACTGCTTGGTTAAGAGTACGTTCCTTATATTGTTCTGACATTCGAACTTAATTTTGTATGGTAGGTGTACTGAACAAAATCTACTTTTGCTGTATCTAATGGAGTTTTATTAATAAGTTTTGCAGTAATTATGAAACTTTAATGTTTAAAGTATTTACCGCTGAATAACGGAAGTGCTTTTGAAGCTGCTTCTCTGCTAAATGTTGTCATTGGTTTATATTTATTTTCTAGGTCTTTAGAGTTCTAGTAGATTTTAATTCTTGTGTATATATTACTGAATTCTACTCTTAAAGAAGTTACTTTTTCTTAAAGTTTTTTAATATCAAAATCTGTTTTATCTCTTCTATTAATTTTATTTTTACCGTTATTGTATTTAATTTAAGTTGTTGTTATTTTTATTTCAATACTTAATTACATAACTTTTGAAATATAGGAAAATTTTATTTAATATGCATGTTGAAAATATTATTATACTCGTAATGAAAAGTATTAAAAAATTGGTTATAAAATTATCATCATCAATTTAATTTGAATTTTTGGTTATAATTTGCTTCCCAGATGGGAATGTTTGTTTAATTATACATTTCTTGTTGTATTATATTGAATTCTGTGTTTTATTATGTAGTTTTTAAAATATTTATTAATTTTGTAAGCTGTAAAAATACTAATGATACTACGATTAATGTTTTGCATTTTCTGCTTTCCCGTTGTTAACGATATTTTCTTGGATATCAATTTACTCTGTTGCTCATCCATTCTGTCTTTTATATTTTTGTAAAAAAATTACTATTTTTATTTCAGTTTTTAGTAGTTGCAAGCACCAAACTTTTAAAAAGCAACGCCTTTTTCTTCCTGATCTGGAACTTCTTCCCAGCTCGCTTCTTCTTTTTCTTTTTTTTTGTTTCTTTTCGTTTACTGTTACAGTTTCGTTTGTTGTATTTAATATTTTTATGTGAGTCGTGCCGCTTTTGCATGCTATTGAATTACTTAAAAATATTCCGTCTTTTAATTGTTTATTAAATATGACGCAATCTTCCCCTAGCTCTAATTTTATTGCTTGTACAATTTCTGTTCTAGGTGGTATTGTTATTTGTATGGAGGGAATTGGTTTTGTGTGCATAGGTAGGACTACAGTATTATCATTTGTGAATAAACTGATTGTGAATGTTTCGAAGGCAATTTTACAAAAAAAATTTTACCAATTGATAAGAATGCTTGAATTTTGTATGTGTCAAGAAAAGTTCTAGTTCTAGTCTGCCTAAGAAGTATATTTCTTCTTTAGTAATTCCAGTCAATTTACATTTTTCCTCTGGATGATATTGTTCTCCCTGGAATTCTGTACACATGCGAAAGAGTGATATGTTCGCGCCTGTGTCAACTAGAAAAGTTAGTTGTATTTTGCTTTTATAAAAATTTTTTTGTTGCTAGTTACGTTATGTATGCTTATATTTGGCAGTCCGGAATATGTATGTATTCCGGGCCTATCTCTTTTGCCGAATTTTTTATTGTGTAGATATGTCTTCTCTTTTTCCAGTACGGATTACTATTATTGTTATTATTATTTCTTTTGTCATTGTTATATCTGTTATTTTGGTTAGAGTTGTTCCCATTGTTACTATTGAAATTACTGCTATTGTTGACGTCGTTTCTATTACTGTTATAATTAGAGTTATCGTTTCTAGTGAACCTACTGATATTATTGAAGCTGTTATTTCTGTGCGAATTAAAGTTAGCATTGTATCTGTTATTTTGTTCGTTTCTGTTCTAAAAGCAAGACTGAATTATTAGTGTCTTTTCGCTCATTTTCAAGTTCTAATGCGAGTTCAGATGCTTCGTGCAATGTAGCGGGCCGAGCAGCATATTTGGTAGATTTATAGGATTCGTTAAAACCTTTTGTTTGTAATGCCAATTTATTATCAATTTTTAATATAACAATTCTTTTCTGATTCTGACGCCGTATTTCCCAACTCTGCAAATTCGAGATTATTTAATTCATCTATTATATTTGTTATTTTTTCAATGAAATAGTTTATGGACATTTTCCTTTGAAACAAGAATTTTAGTTTGTTTTGTAATTCAGGAATTGCTACTCGGTTCTTGTACTTTTTTTTCAATACATTCTTTAATTCATCGAAACTGCTTGGTTAAGAGTACGTTCCTTATATTGTTCTGACATTCGAACTTAATTTTGCATGGTAGGTGTACTGAACAAAATCTACTTTTGCTGTATCTAATGGAGTTTTATTAATAAGTTTTGCAGTAATTATGAAACTTTAATGTTTAAAGTACTTACCGCTGAATTACGGAAGTGCTTTTGAAGCTGCTTCTCTGCTAAATGTTGTCATTGGTTTATTTTCTAGGTCTTTAGAGTTCTAGTAGATTTTAATTCTTGTGTATATATTACTGAATTCTACTCTTAAAGAAGTTACTTTTTCTTAAAGTTTTTTAATATCAAAATCTGTTTTATCTCTTCTATTAATTTTATTTTTACCGTTATTGTATTTAATTTAAGTTGTCGTTATTTTTATTTCAATACTTAATTACATAACTTTTGAAATATAGGAAAATTTTATTTAATATGCATGTTGAAAATATTATTATACTCGTAATGAAAAGTATTAAAAAATTGGTTATAAAATTACCATCATCAATTTAATTTGATTTTTTGGTTATAATTTGCTTCTCTTGATTACTTTTCTTAATGGGGTTTTCTCAGATGGGAATGTTTGTTTAATTATACATTTCTTGTTGTATTATATTGAAATCTGTGTTTTATTATGTAGTTTTTAAAATATTTATTAATTTTGTAAGCTATAAGCAATACTAATGATACTACGATTAATGTTTTGCATTTTCTGCTTTCCCGTTGTTAACGATATTTTCTTGGATATCAATTTACTCTGTTGCTCACCCATTCTGTCTTTTATATTTTTGTAAAAAAAATTACTATTTTTATTTCAATTTCTTAATCTTTTCTTTAATTGCCTTTTGCCCGTTTTTAGTAGTTGCAGGCACCAAACTTTTAAAAAGCAACGCCTTTTTCTTCCTGATCTGGAACTTCTTCCCAGCTCGCTTCTTCTTTTTCTTTTTTTTTTGTTTCTTTTTATGGTCCATAATGGGCAGGATCGCCATGTAGTGCGTGAAGTTCCTAAGGTCGTCCTGTATTAGTATATACAATAGTCCGTGGTTATATTTATACAGCAGCCAAGGAGAACAACTTAACTCTAGGCGTTCAAAGGAACTGCCGAAATACTGAGATTCAAAATTGAAAACAAGGCTGTTAAAGCCGATATATGTTTCTACTCTTTCAAAATCTGTTTTATTAAAATTTTGTTTCAGATTATGTACTACTTTTGAAAATAACTGTAAGCCTTTCTGACTTGTTCTAGCTTACCAATACTACATCATTTGTTTTATTCAGTGTCATGAAATTAGCATACAGTAACCAATCACAAATCAATATGCTTGAATGCATTCAATTCAAATTTACACTCACTCATGATAAAAATTGAGTTTATTGTTAAGGCAAACAATATTGTACCTGGTCAGCACATGACGACTGCGTTTATTAATGTTACAATATTTTTCAACTACTACTTGTTGTTCTATTTATGTGTCATTAATAGAGTGTGTAGCCATCACACGCAATACATTTTTTGTTTGTTTGTTTGTTTAATTGTGGTGCCACACTGCAAAATTAAGTGAGTACATTAAAAAAAATACATAACAATTATGAACCAAGAACCTAACGACTAATGTGTAGAAACGTTAGCTGAACAATAATCAAAGACGGTCACACTATGCGCGTAAACAGTATTTACATTCATACTTAACTCATAATAGTCAATATGATACTGGAACATTATCTGTAATGTTGTGAGCTAATGGATGTGGCGCTCCAGAAAATTCTGCATTTCATTATGCTAGCGTCTAATTTTTATTTTTTTTTTGGAAAACATCTGCATACGTTTGTATATACTTTTTGTTTATAAAAGTGATTAAAAATTAACTTAACAAAAATGAACTAAAACCGAAAATAAGTCAATTTTAATAAATTTTTAAGATTAACGGTTCAAATCCTCATTGGGAAAAAGAAATTACAAATGAAAATTAAAAAAATAAAAAACATATAATTTAAATAAATGATAAAATATTTTCTATAGAAGTGTAGATAGGACCTTTGGTTTCACAAAATTAAGGTACAAAGGGACCTAACTTACATAGCCATTCAAATATAACAATATTTTATTTTATTCTGGCTGAAATCAATTTGTCACATCTTTTTTAATAATACTGGTGAAAATCGTGCTGATTAAAACTATACGCTTGGTGTAAAACAGTATTTTACTTATCCTGTAAAATTTTAGAAATGTTAGATAGGACCGTTTGCATTTTAGCTGACGATATGTACTTCTTGATTTTTCTTCTTACTTTTTAATTCTCTGTCACCTCATTATACGTTTTTTTGATTTAAATTACTTCACTAAACTAGATTTACTTAAATGGTGAACGGTATATAAATTCGGCATAGCCAAATACAGCACTCTTAATTGTTATATTCCTTTTTTATTGGTTAAGAAGTATTAAATACTTATATTATTGATCTTAAATATATTTATTTTTCTCCTTTTATCAATAAATATGTTTTATGAATTACGAAATATATTATTATAGTGTTACGTTTATTTAGATTAAAAGCGTTTTATTTATGAGTTCTTTATTTGAAAAATAATTACACACTACTTTTAGAGTTTTAATTAAATTACACTTTATTTAATCAATTGATAATCAATTCGTGATTAATAATACACGCTGGCAACTTTACGTGTTATACCGCAAGATATTAACTAGATGACACTCACAACCAGAATGAATCAGCAGGTATTGGCGTTGCTTTTATATACCCTATTTTTAGGCGTTCTTGAATATTCAAGAATTTCTACCTCCATCTCAGACACATTAGTGAGCATTGTTATCTACTTCTAGAACCTTCAATTATTATGTCAACATACATGTTGTGTATTTTTATTTAGTTGTTATACAATACAGGTGTGTGTATGGTTGTGTATTGTTTTTGTTTATTTATCGCTTTGTGTTAGTTGTTTTTGTTTTCTAATAAAGATGTTTTGTAGAAACTTCGTTTCACTTTCTTGGCCTCAATTATTTTTACATCTTTTTATGATTTTAATAAAGCATCTTTGTAACACATATCGGTTTCCAGCATTACTGACAGGGAATGGACCTGTGATATCAATAGCTATCCGCTCAAAGGCAGCACCTGCGTTGTAATGTTGAAGTTTGCCACGACTTTTTCTTATAGCACCCTGGGCCGTAATGTTCGCAATTAGCTATTCAATCGGCTACGTAATGTTGGCAGCCCACCCAGTAAAATCTATGCTTTATCTTTTCCAGAGTTTTGGTTATACCCATTTGGCTGCCGCTGGGACCGTTGTGGAACTGCTTGAGTATATCATTTCTTTTAGAAGCTGGGACGACAATTAAGTCCGTTGTAGTTTTGCCTTCTGTACTTTCCCAAATCGATTGCCACCTTCTACTTTCAGGATATTCCAGTGAGCCCAGTACGATTTTGCTAATTGGACCTTTGCGGATATTTTATTATGATTCAGTCTTCTGTTGTCTTGCTTAGCCAATATAATTTTTGCCAAAATTGAGTCGTGATTCTGGGCCTTCGACCATTCTTGCCTTCACCCAATTTGGGTAAGCCGCACACCAATGATGCACTTTTTTTCTCTGGACATTTATGCCGTGCTTGCACTCTACATTGCATGGCCGTCTTGAAAGGGCATCAGCATAATGGTGGTTTCCGCCTTTTCTATGCACAATATTAAAGTCATAGGTCTGGAGACGTTCAACCAAGTGTGTAAGCTGCCCCTCAGGGTTCTTAAATTGCATCAATCAACGTTATGCGGAGTGGTTCGTCCGTAAGATGAAATGTTCACCATGTAAGTACTTGTGGTAATCTTTACACACTCCAGCACTGCTAAAAGCGCCTGTCGTGTAACGCAGTAATTTCTTTCGGGCTTGGAGAGCACCCTGCTGTAGTAGCCAATGATATTTTTTGTTCTATTAACCTACTGAAAAAGCACTCCTTCTATTCCATAGCCACTTGCGTCCGTGTCCAATACGAATTTCTGTCCAGCTAGATGGATAGGCGAGAACTGTGCCGTACAGAAAAGTTTCGTGAGCTCCTTGAACGCTTCTTCCGCTGCTTCACTTCAGTAGTATGGTTGCGACTTCCTGGTCAACTTTTGCAAGCTAGCAGCCACTTGAGCAAAGTTTGGCACAAATCTCCTGTAGTATGTGCACAGCCCCAGGAAACTACGTAATTCGTGACGATTTTGAAAGCGAGCCCAGGTTTTTGCCTTCATTGCTTGATACGACCTCTGCTGTTACACGATGCCCCAGGTCAAGTACCTCCTTTTGAAACAGCACATTTCTGAACACTTAATTTTAATCCTGCAGCTGTTATACGCTTTAAAACTTTATCCAGGTTTTTGAGGTGTTCGTGAAAATTCTTCTCCAGCACGATCCAGATACAAGGTAGAGAACCATTCCGTTCCGGCCAACGTGTCTAAGGTCTTTCTTGGTGAAGACATTGTGCTTCCTGTAGTCAACGCAAAACCTGGTACTGCCGTCCTTCTTCTTTACTAAAACTATTGGTGAACTCCACGGACTCGAGGATGGCTCAATGACTCCGTTCCGTTCCATTTCGCTGACAGGTTCTCCGACCTCGTTTCGCTTTGCTAGGGGAACACTTCTGGGTGCTTATTTTATAGCCCTCGCTTCGCATTAATTTCATGTTTAACAACTGCCGTTCTACTTTGGCTTTTATTATTTAGAGCGAAGACGGAGACATGTTTTCTCAGCAACTGCTTTGCTTTATTTCTGTCAGGAGCTGTTCGTCCTGCAACCCATTTTTGTACCTGTTCTGCCAATGAATCTCTTTCTATGGCTGTTATTTTGGCGCATACTGTATTCGCCGCACAATTAATTATGGCTTCCGCTAGCTCACATCCACCCATCTCAAAATTCCTGTTCCTGTACTCTCACAGAAATGGAGATTGTGGGGCCATCGATTGTGGGAGCCAGCACTTGCCCCTTAGTGCTAGCTTAGTTTAGTTTAACAGTGACTCATGCGATTTAGTGATGTGCGCCCGCTTGTTGACCCTTGCTGGCGAAGCAGATCATCAGCTTCTTTTTGCGGATCCACAGTTGCGCTGAAAATGGCCGGCTTTACCGCATTTAAATCATTTAGCGCGAGAATTACTTTTTTGCTCCACCATTTATTAACTATTTAATTAACTCCTTTATCCCGCTTCTACTATCCTTGTGGTTTATGTGTCAGTATTAAGATATCGCACCTTATGCATCTTTGGCTTCGAGATGACTTTTGCGGTCTCCTGGGCTAGCGCGTACAAAATGGTTTCTGCAAAAGATGATTTTTGCATAGCACAAACAGCATATTTAACATCCGGATCCCATATGCCATTCAGAAATGCTTCAATCTTAAACTGATCTAAAAACGGATAATGTTCGCCTGGGTAAGTCAGCATTCAATTTCCACGGCGAAGTCTTGCAGCGTCTCATTTGCCTTCTGCACCCTGCCCCGTAACTCCATTCTGTAGAGTTCTCTTTTGTGCTCGCCACCGTACTTGCGTTGCAAGATTACCATTATGTCCTCATAATTATTTCTGCAACCGGCTGGTAAGCTTTCGAGTATCTGTGCTGCTGCTATCTTAAAGGCTAGAATTAGGTCTATAGCTTTTTCTCCACTTCCCATCTATTTTTGCTACTGTTTCGAACTGGAACTTAAAAACATTAAAAGGTGTGCTGCCGTCAAAGCTCGGTGTGTTTATCTTACTAGCGTGATCAGAGACAACTCTCATCGGTCCCTCGCGAATTTGAAGATCAACCATTTGTACTTTTAATTTATGCAACTCCTCGTCTACTTTTCTCTCTATGCCAGACAATTTTTTATCGAATACGCTGACTATTAGTTCGATGACGCCTACTCGTTTACCGAAAACTTCCGATATTTCTTGACACTTTTCGTTTACTTCTGCTAAAAGCCTTTTCCCGTTGAGTCTAGCACTTTCTTGTATTGCTTCTTGGACCTGAAGCTCCATCTTCTTCATCTGGTTATCCTGCATGTGGCTGTTTTTTTCATCTTCTTCATCTGGTTATACTACTTCCGGTTGTTTTCTTTCATTTTCTTCATTATAGCAGCCAATATGGAATTTAAGTCCATGACGCTGTTTGTAGCAGGGGAATATACTTCAAGCTCTTCTTTTTCCTTTTTTTTCCAAATATCTATACCAGGCTGCTTGAATTCATCTATTAACCGCTTTTGCAATTCCCCTTTATTACCCACTGTCGGCATATCCAACTTACTCAGCTCCATTTTTAGCTGCTCAACTTTTAGCTCTTCAAATTTCATTGCAATTATTTACAAATTTTTGAGTTTTAATTAAATTTCACTTTATTAAGGCAATTATTTGACGATTTTTTACTTATTCGCGATTAATACACAAAAAATACATGGTAGCAACTTTTTACTGAAAAACTGTTGTACCACAAGATTTTAACTAGATGACGCTCACAATCAGAATGCCTCAGCACGTTTTGGCAATGCTTTTATATACCCTATTTTAAGGCGTTCTTAAATACTCGAGAACTTCTATTCATTTCCTGCGTAGTAAAACATGCTGTGTTGTCATTTACATTTCAGACAGATGATGTCAGCATTGTTTTTTGCTTCTAGAACCTTCAATTATTATTTCGAATTTATTATACATGTTGTGTATTTTTATTTAGTTGTTATAAAATGCAGGTGTGTGTATGATTGTGTATTGTGTTCGTTTCACTTTCTTGGCCACAATTATTTTTACTTCTTTTTATGATTTTAATAAGGCACCTTTGTAACAATATTGTAACATATCACTTACTTATGTATTATACACACCTTTCCTTTTAACTTTGATCGGTTATTATTTCTAAAAATAAAGACCAAAAATATATTTAAAGACTCGTTTTAGTTCTGATGAAAATTGGCGACGAGGAGTTAGTTCTCGAAGCAAGCACATTTTTTTAAGGTTTCATACATTACAGTTTGCCTGCGCTGATATTTTTATTTTCCTCGAATACAGATATTGGGAAAAAATGGCGGAATCGAAAAAAAATTCAGGATATACTGGAACTTCAAAGCCAGTTGCTTAAGCTGCTAACAGAAAACTAAACAAGGAAAAGCCAAAAAAATTTGATGCAAAAATTAAGTAGCAGCATAGCTAAATTTTATCATGACCCGCAAAACAATTTAACATTTGATGGATAGTATTACCGCCACGAGGATGTTTTCATCGTTGACGGGAAAGATTTGTATGAGCAAGATTATGCTGTTGATGAGGAAGCTAAATTTAATAGCGTATAGAAAGTACGCAACGTACATTTTACCAAAGAATCTTAGACACATTTCATTCGCCGAAACAGTGAATATACGGCAGGTTACGAAACTTTTAACGGAGTTGGAGGGCGAGGCTGACCAGAAGTTAAGCAAATTAAGTAGTACGGCAGAGCGAATGCTTAATTTGAAGACAGGTGCAGTAATGGTTGAACAACCGAGTAAAAGTATAATTAAGACGCCGCACACAGGGACGAATTGAAAATTTAGTGCGACAAAATTATTTACTGCATATGGATTCAACAAATTTTAATAAAACTAGGTACGTTAAGGTGTTTAAGTTTGTTGAACACGAATCTGAGGTCAGTTTTTAAAAATTTAAAATAGCAGATCCAATATGGCGGACAATTTTTAAAGAATTGATCGAATTCAATTAAAACTTATTTCACGGGATTTTGTATGTCAGTTTTTTATAAACTAAAAATCCAAATTCAAAACATTAGGCCTAATGAAAAACATTTTTTAAAAGTTTTTATTTAAATTTATCAGCTTGTATGATACGAGTACTACTTAAAATAGTAAGAATTATAATTAATTGTTTCACCTTTTTTCTAATTATCAATACGAAATTTTTTTTTAATCTATATAAATATCTTCATAGTCTTGGATGTCATCAAGCTCCTGTTCATAATTATCTTCTTCGTTGCCACAAAAACTGGCCAGCCTTAGCATACTTAGTACAATTTCATTAAATTTTGCTTTGTTTTTTTAGCCTTTTTTCTTTATGACTTGCTTCAATTACATTTTCTGATAGATGGCCTACCGGTAAAGGTAAAGATTTTATAATATCAAATCCATGAAATAAAATTTTATAAACAGTGGCACTCATTTTATACCAGCCGTAAAGTTTAATGGCCATTTCTGCTGTTTAAAAGCAACAGTTTTTAAATACTTCTTCCTTGATGTAATGTCCACAAGAAATTATTGATAATATATTTGCAAATCTTTCTATTAAGAATTTATCAATTCCAGTTATTTCTAAAACAAGCGTAGGATTCTTAAAAAATTTTCGTGCTGTATTCTCGTCATTGCTGTTGCCTCCACCTTGTTTTATTCCTTTTACTTCTTGTTTTGCTCTGCAAATATTAATAACACCTAATATGTTCATGTAGCACTAAAATTCAGTACTTAAAGGTGTCTTCATTACAGACTATATTCTTTTATTTTTCAAAATGGTTTAACATTGTGGACGTAGCTTCACAAACATGACACGCTCGTGAACTTATAGTATCACTCAAAATGTTGACAGTCTTTCCATCCAGCATTTAATTTACCACGATTAATGTCGGCTCCAATTGCAGTATTTGATTTTCAATTTCGTTATTCTCTTCTTTTACATTTTTGAAGTTTTCCAAAATATTTTGTCGTTATTGCTATTAGATTCACACATAAAATTATATTAAAGTCCGCATATGCTGAATTATTTGCAAAATTTTGTTCATATATACTGTGTCTACCGCTGCCATCCAAGCCCCATTTATAATGAATTTTAATTGTATCACAGTCAGTAGAAATAAATGTAATATCACATCAGTCTGAACTTGTATCTCCGGGAGTTTTAGGTTTTCTTTAAGCCAGTTTATGTGTTTCTTGTTAAAATTCTCATACATATAATTACACTCACACCACTTCCTAAACATCTTCGAAACAAACACTTTAACTTCTTGTTGTATTTGTTTTATTAAATCTTCAGGAAGCTCACTAACTTCAGTTTTGCCCAGAATATATTAAAATAGTTTTTTATTACACTTTGATGATGATAAATTATAAAAATGTTCGTTTTTCAGTACATCAAATAACTCTTTTTTCTTCATTTTATTTTCTTTAAAGCACAGATCTACACCCAATGTAACTACGGAATTTCCCTTTCTAATATCTTTTCATGCAAACAATTATTTTGTGAGAAGACTGAATAAAAAATTTAGCTATTGTGGTTCTGTTAGTTAAGGTTTTATAGTACTTTAAGTATACTTCAGTGTAGCCAACAAGTATTTCGAAGAATTGGGCGTAGTACCTAAGGGGAAACGGGGGACCACAACTCGACTTTTTTACATTTATTAGTAGTTGTATTTTTTAATTTCTAAGGAAAAGTCGTGGAAATGTTTGGAACTTGTTATTTCATAACAAAAACATTATGCTATATGCACTATATATAATTACTATTTTAATATTAACTGTTAATAAAATTAGATGCCTGATGCATAAAAATACACTTAGAAAACTTTAACCTGTAAGTTTACAAACAATTGTGAAGTTGAGCAACAATAAACGTTACAGATGCAGCTGACAGGTATAAGTAAGTATAACAGGTTATAATACTTCGCATGCACGTACGTAATGTGTTAGAAAAATTAATACTTATAAGATAATTGCCTACTGGTACTACTGTCGTCGTAAATCGGTTATATGTCCTTATGCGCGCCGGCTATAAACAATATAAATTTTAAGAGAAGCGTCAAAGCAAAATCAAAGAAAATACCAAAATCACCGGGATGGAATTGTGGTGCAATGCGTTATGCAGAACATTGTAAATTCAAAAAGCACAAATGCACTCAATGTTAACTCATTGGTCACAAGAAGGGTTATTTTACGCACAAAAATCAAAGCCGCGTAATGAAGCATTCCATAGTGGCAAACAAGTTATTTAGATATTTTTGATGCAGTAGCATCGAAATGCAGCAAGGCGATAGCGCAACTATATTTCAAGCCTAATGTAAAATCAATTTTCCGGGCAAAAAGACCAGTGGCGTATGCAGTACAACCTTTGATAGAGGAGGAGTTAAATAGGCTGCAGGAGTTAGGCATCATAACGCCAGTAAATTTTTCGGGTTGGTCAGCTCCTATAGAAGCTGTGCGGAAGGCATCGGGGAAAGTTAGTATTTGTTGCGACTACTCATATAATTCGTCACTGGAACCGCATCAGTACCCTCCTCACACGGCTGAAGATATTAACGCTAAAATCACAAATAGTCATTGTTTTACGCATATTGACTTGCCAGACGGAGATTACAGAGGGAGAAGAAAGCTGCTTATCATCAATACCCATAAAGGGTTATTCATGGTTAACCGATTGTCACCGGGAGTAAAAAGCGCGCCTGACGCATTTTTGCATATAATGGACACCATGTTGGCAGACATCGACGATACAGCGGCATATCTTGATGACATCATTATCGAAAGGGCAACATGGACAAAACATGTACAAAATGTGTTCAGCATATTAAAAAAATTCGTGAATATAATTTCCGGATAAAATTGGAAAAATTTACATTTTTTGCAGCGAAAGTTAAATATTTAGGAAATGTCACTTCAAGAGACGGGATACGTCCTGATCCGGATAAGATCAGCGCTATTCTAAAAATGACACCGTCGGAAAAATTTTCGGATCTTCGAGCATTTTTGAGTAGTGTTGACTACTATGGTAAATTTGTGCCACATATGAGCAATTTAAAGGCACCCCTGGACCATTTGCATTATAATCCAAAACTTCCCATAAAGTAGCGGCAGACGCATTGGGCAAAGGCATTGGTGCTTTTATCTGCCACAATATGCCTGATAATGTGGAAAAAGTCATTGCCCATGTTGCTCGTACTTTGTCGAGGGCTGAACAAAAATATTCGCAGATAGAGAAAAAGGTGTGGGCGTATTATTTGCAGTGAAAAAGTTCCACCGATACATATTTGAAAGAAGATTCATATTGTGAACCGACCATAAATCATTACACTTGGTTTTGGCATACCGAATCTCGATTACAAAGGTGAGCACTCATCTGGATGCGATATGATTTCGAACGGGAGAACGTAATGTCATACCAGCAGATTTGCGGAATCGAATTTTACGGCAATTGCATCGGAGGCATCCTGGTGAAGAGAGAATGAAATCAGTGACCAGATGTCATGTGTTTTTGCCTGGCATGGATAGGGAAATCACATCGTTTGTACGTAGGTGTCAGCCGTGTGCAATGGCAGCAAAGTTTCTCCGCAGCCTTGGCAATTGGAAAATCCAATTTTGACAGTGCGTTAGGAAGTGAAGTTGGTTTGCCTATTGGTTTGTTTTGTTATGGTTGAAAAGTAATGACAATTTAGTTATTTTCAAGGCAATCTAGCGGTTTTATCTCTTCTTTATTCTTATACAGCGGGTTTTATGAAATAAAATGTGTTGAAATTACTGTTAAAGACACAAAGTTGACGCTGTTATTTAAGGATGACATTCCAGCGCAAAAGCTATGAATTACATTGCATTGCGTCTTACGCGCAAATTTGGTTGGACCGTTAATCCCTTGCAAATAAAGAACCACGTTTTAAATAATACTGGCTAACGTTTTATTGATTAGTTTAAAAATAGTTAATTTTTTTACGCGACATTTTTTGGCGACCGTGACAGGACGGTAGTGTTAGTGTTTAAATAAAAATTAATTTATTTAAACAAACTGCAAAAAGAATTTTAGGCCCGTAGGGTCGCAACAAATTAAAAAAGTGTGTAAAATATTTTATTTCGGTTCAACATAGGCGCTCGTGGTATAGCTACATTTTTTTTTCAAAAAGTTCTTTGAGCCAACTTTAAACACTGCTTGTTTTTTGTGTAATAAATAAATTCGAATTTTAAACGATATTTTTTGATTCATTAATCATAATAAATTTTTGTTTCAAACAAATAAAACTCTTTTGCGGCACAATAAAATAAATATTTTTTTGTTGGAAAAAACTTAAAAAACTTTAAAAAAATTTGTGAAGTGCTTCGACTAAAAATAAATTATCTGTCGGAGGAGATCACTTTTACTAACCTGCCCATCACTGATGCGTGTGCCGTCACTATTGTTAATCCCTTTGTTTGTTAATCCCTTTGTTTGTTTACTCGTTGCATTGTTATTGTTGTTAAATTTTAATATTAATATTTTCAATGCATTTGTTTCTATTATTTTTGATGACTTTGTTGCCTTATATTAACAGTTAATTTTATATTATTTTGTAGCCCAAATATTTGCATATTGTTATTTTAGTTTTTAGTCGTAAAATTGAAATCAATAAAGAAACACACAAAATTAATTGTATCGCGTTTAATTATTAACTTTCAAATAGTTAATATTCTCACACGACATTTTTTGGCGACCGTGACAGGACGGTAGTTCTAAAGTTTAAGTTAAATAAAAATTTTATAGGTTATCTTGGACTTTTTGGCCCGTAGAGCCACATCAAAAATATTTCGTTCGTTTGATTTGTGATAGAGCTCTTGCAAATAATTTGTAGTCTACGCGTGACCTAGTACAAATTTTTGTGGTTTTTTTTTCGTATCATCTACTGCAAATATTTCAAGTTGTGCATACTTTCGTGTCACCTATCACAAAAATTCGTTGTTTGTGTGCATTTTGCCTATAGTGGTACAAGTGCATTTAAAAAAAAAAAAAGTCGTGAAACCAGCTTTAAGTGCTACCTCCTTTTTGAAGATAAAAAATATCGGTTCATGGTTTGAACATTTATACAAACTTAAAAATTTTAAATAAAATGGCAACCAACGATGAAGTAGTTCCTGAGCCACAAAACACCAGTGGCCCAGAATTAGCAGCACTAAAACATCAAAGAAGCACAATGAAGCGCAACATCACATATATGCAGAAAAAGATAGAAAAAGATGGCGAAAATGTCGATGACGCAATTTTGGAATGCAGACTCGAAATTTTAGAATCGTATTTCAAGCAACTGAGCCACGTGCAAGGCAAAATTGAACAGCTTTGTTCTTCTGATAATGGCCGAAGTGATTACGAGGATTTATTTGTCGCTACGAAGCTAAAAATATTAATTATTTTAAAACGTCATCGTGGTTCTGTATCAATGGATGTTCCGCAATTTAATGCATCTGTTGCTGGTGCAGTGCATTCATCTCGCCTTCCTTCGTTGAAGTTACCCAAATTTGATGGCAAGTATGCTGAGTACGAAAGGTTTATTACTGCTTTTAATAATTAAGTGCACGAAAATCATTCAATTACGGATGTCGACAAATTTAATTATTTGCTAAACTGCTTATCAGGCCCAGCTTTGGCAGTTGTGGAACCATTTCAGGTAACCGCACAAAATTATACTAAGGCATTAGAGAGATTAAAAGAACGCTACGACAATAGAGTGTTAATTTTTCTGGAACATGTTAATGATTTGTTTAGTGTTCCTGATATGATAAAGGGTGACAGTGCTTCGTTACGAAAAATTATTGATACTATTTCGGCTATTCGTGGTTCTTTGTGGTCTCTCGGTTCAGACATGGAGGTGCTAAATGGTATTTGGGTTTACATTGTATTATCGAGATTCGACTGTGAAACAAAATTTAATTACGATGAGAAACAAGACTTCAAATCATTGCCGACTTGGGATGCATTTTATGACGTTTTTTTAGAAGGCCATGGAAAAAAGGATGAAATTTCTGAAAAATTTCATTCTGCAAAGGCAAGGCCTAATTTTAAACGTCCATCTCACACTTTTGTTCAGTCAAACTCTAAGTGCTCGTATTGTAGTTCATCAGAGCATAGTTTAAATTCTTGTGCATCCTTTTCATCCCATCCTGTTTCGGAACGCATTAATTTCGTAAAGCGCAATGGCCATTGCATCAATTGTTTGAACAAAGGTCATATGGTTTGGTAAATCTCGCTGTAAGGTATGCAAATCAGCTCATCACACAGTGCTTCATTTCTACAAGGTTCCTGAAAATATAAACCCTCCAGTAACTCATGATATCATCCAAAATCAACCTAATAGTTCTTCGGTAAGCAATCCAGTTCAAGTTGAAAATAATCGTTCAACTACTTTCGTCACTCGGGCTCTGAAAAGATCACTCATCCGAACAGCTGTGGTTCTCATCAAAGATTCTTGTGGCATATTTCAACCGGTAAGAGCTCTTCTTGATTCCTGTTCAGAAACAAATTTCATTCTAGAGGAAACTGCAAAGAGGCTCAAATTGGGTTTTCATCCGTACACAAGAAATCTCCGGCATTGGTGAAGTGCGCACAAAAATCAAATCTTACGTTGATGCTACTTTGAAATCTCGTTTTAATTCGTTCGAGTGGTCGTCAACTTTTGCGGTAACTAAATCGATATCATCTCGTCAGTGCGGCGAATACATCGAAGCATCTCATTGGGAGATACTCAACACTCTTCAGCTAGCCGATCCATTATTTTACAAGCCCCAGAGGATAGAATTGTTAATAGGTACAGAAGTTTTTTTAACTTGTTGGTAGACGGTCAAATCTCATTGGGAGACAGTGGCCCAACATTGAAGAATACATTGTTCGCATGGACTGCCGGTGGTAAATTTTCAACTAAATTCCCCGTAGCTCCAATGATTTGCAATTTAGCTATTGAAACTGCCGAAGAATCCATTGATACAACATTAAAAAGGTTTTGGGAGATTGAGGACTACCTAAACACTCCATCAAAGTTTACAGAGGAAGAGGAAGCCTGTGAACAACATTACACTAAAAATGTCAGAGTTATAGAAAATGGTAAGATCCAAGTTCGTTTACCATTTAAAACACCACCAGAGGTACTTGGTAACTCATTTGATATGGCCTACAAGCGTTTTTTGTCGCTCGAAAAACGCTTAGATCGCAATTCAACACTTAAATCTATGTACATTAAGTTCATGGATGAATATTTGTCGCTTGGACACATGTCGCTGTATACTCATTCGCTAGATGGTCCAAATTTTGTCATTCCACACCATTATGTACTTCTTCCAGAGAGAACTACAACAAAACTCCGTGTCGTATTTGATGGCTCAGCTCGCAGCTCCTCAAACAGCTGACATCTCTAAATGAAGTCGATGAACGGGACCGCAAATACCAGCTCATTTTATGGCGCAACAGCAGGGAGAAAAATTGCAAGTGTTTCAACTTAACACTGTTGCATATGGTTTGTCTTCAGCCCCATTTTTAGCAATTCGTAGTTTGTTTTTCATTGCAGATAAATATAGCTCATCATTTCCTCTTGGTTCTAAGACCCTGCGAGAAGATTTTTATGTAGACGACATCCTAACTGGTTGCAATAACGTCGAAACGTTGTCTAAAAAAAGGCAGAGTTGGTTCACGTACTTAAACTACATGGGCTCGAATTGGCAAAATGGAGCAGTAATAGTTTTGAAGTTACCTCGAATAATGAAGCTGATGTCCCGATAAAAGGTCCAGAAGACGAAATTAGAAAAACCTAAGGCATGTCCTGGAAACCACAACAAGATATTTTTTGCTATCGTTTTGAATTGCCTGAATTAATCGAGCCAACAAAAAGGTCAGTTTTGTCTCTTGTTGCAAAAATTTATGACTTGCTGGGAATTTTAAGCCCGATCGTGGTTCGCTGTAAAATACTTCTTCAAGAAATATGGGTTCAAAATTACAACTGGGATGACAAGCTGAATGAAGATCTCAAATCCTGTAGCGATTATAAACCATGTTAGTGGCAACCCGATAAAAGCATACGTTCGAATGCAACATTGCACGATTGCATGGCTGCTTGTAAGCTTGAAGTCAGCGGCAGTTTGAACAGTAGTTTTGACAGCTCGATGTAAGATGCCGGAAACAAAAAAAGAAGATGGTCTTTTCCGGTGAATGAGAAAAGGAACGGAGGTGTTCAGCAGAGAGGCAGAAAAGAAATCGAAAAAAGTACCACTCATCAGCCGAGATAAGCGATCTCTCGCCATCCGAGTGGCTACAACAGCACCCCCAACAGCAGTAGCTCCAACAATAGAAGCACCAACACCAGCAGATGCTCCAACAAAGTAGTTCCAGCAGTAGCTCCAACAAAAGAAGCACCCGCAACAGCACTTCCACCAGCAGATGCTCCAACAAAGTAGTTACAGCAGTAGCTCAAACCAAGTAAGCTCCAACAACACCAGCAGATGCTCCAACAACAGCAGCAGTAGCTCCAACAACAGCAGCAGTAGCTCCAACAACAGATAAGTACCAACTAAAATTTTATTTTAGTTCTCCTAAGCCACACTTACATATTTGTTTAAAAAGAGAATAAAACTGTAAATTTTCTGACTTCGTTTAAATATATGGGCCTGAAAAGAAAATAAAATATAAATTTATGGTCCATCGTCTTTTGCCTGAAAAGAAAAAAAAATATGAATTTTTAGCCATCGTTTTGCCTGAAAAGAAAATAAAATATGAATTTTCAGCCATCGTTTTTACCTGAAAAGAAAATAAAATTGTAAATTTTTTGACTTCGTTTTAAATATATTACTGAAAAGAAAACAAAATGTAACTTTTAACTTCGATTCACATATATACTTACCCAAAAGTGAATCCATATTTTTTAATAATCCAATATGTCTACCGACCTAAAAAGAAAATCACAAATGTCAGACTGTAATATATATAAATTTACCTGAAAAGAAAATAAACACATAAATTGTAAGGTATCAATAGACTTACCCGAAAAGGAATTCATAAACGTAATTATTATACTCCGATGTATAAATACACTTACCCAAAACAGAATCCTGAGTTTTAGTATTTCGATACATCCTAACCTAAAACATAATCATAATTTTAATAGTTTGCTGTACATATTTACCGGAAACTAAATTAGAATTTGTATATTTCGATATCTGTCTAAAAGCAAAATTATAATTTTTAATTTTTCGATTTACCTAAAAGCAAAATTATAATTTATAATTTTCCGATTTACCTGAAAACAAAGAAGATAATTTTTATATTTCGATTTACCTGAAAGCAAAATTACAATGTTGAATATTTCGATTTATCTGAAAGCAAAATTAGAATGTTTAATATTTCCATTTACTTACCTTAAAGAAAACCAAACATAACTCATCGATTTGAATATATGTACCCGATTAAGACCTAGAAAACATAATTGTTGATACTTCAAAATACTTACCTGATAACTAGAACATAATTTTAAATCTTTATATATATCCACCTGAAAACAAAATAATAATTGTATTACTACATATATATACCCACCTGAATACATAATAATAATTGTAATACTACATATATATACCCACCGGAAAACAAAATAATAATTGTAATACTACATATATATTTACCTGAAAAGAGAACAAGAAACCTAACGATTTACTTAGAATTAATTTAGCACCATAATTTATATGTTTAAACCGATAAATTAGTGGCAGTAAAAATATTCCGGCTATACAAGCATCTAGGGCCCCAAAAATTAGCGCTAATTTAGGTCAACCCCGGTGAAATGGGCACTCGTTCATAGGCAGAACGGAGTTATATATTTTCGATCCAATAATAACGTAACTAAAGTATCGGTTCCTTATCAATCATTAACTTAGTCAGATAGGTCCCTATGATAAGTATCTAAATATTTGTCATTATTTTTATATGAAGTAGACCTAAGAAATGTGTTAGTATAAGAAAGTAACACTGTAACAAAGCAACCATGAATTTGAAGTTGAACATTTTGAAATATATCATACTTGAGATTTAAGAAGGTACATGTAAATGGCTGATTAAACTGAGAGGGTAGGTATGGGGTTGTGAATATTCTTATTTTAGGGGTAACGAAAAATTGGAAACCAGGACACTTAAGCTACTATGGACAACAGCATCCAGGGTGGATACTGAGGGAGGGCGTCCAAGGAGTTACACCACCAACAACCCGGATTTTTCTCTGAGTCTTCTCCATCTTCTTTATATTCGCCCCGTTTTTTTTTAGATAAATGGTTTGGAAGAACACTGGTACATAGGTTTAGCTGTACCATACACTGCTAGCTGCAACGAACACTCGCCCAAGCCCGACGAGCCTTAGCCGCGCGAGACAAAAGTTAGATACCAGTGTGGCAGGTAGCGAGTGTAGTTTCTAGCGATGACCGCCTGTGGCGACCATCTCGGAGACGGGTAATTTTTTTTGAATTGTAATACCACGCATTGACCAAGAAACGCGACAATCCTTATGGTTCAAAATAAGAGATGACTTGCAATATATAAAAAATAATGGGGTGCCCAGATATGTGCTTACATCGCCTGGAACACTTGGTGAAATCCATAGTTTTGCAGATGCCTCCCAACGTGCTTATGGGTGTTGCATTTGTTTTTTAGTTTTAGTCGAAGGCAAATACAAAACAACTCTACTGATTGCCAAGTCCAAAGTAGCTCCAATTAAGACACAATCACTACCCCGACTTGAACTGTGTGCCGCTGTTCTGCTTAGTAAAACGTGGGAGAAAATAAAATCAAAAATCACTAATTTTGTATCGAAAACCTATTTTTTTGGACTGACTCGAAAATTGTTCTTCAATGGCTTAAACTACCCTCATCAACATTATATTGTTTCGTTGCTAATCGTATCTCCGAACTTCAAACCAATACTAGAGATATTATCTGGTGTCACGTTCCATCCAAAAGCAACCCTGCTGATATTGTATCCCGAGGATGTAGTGCACAGGAATTACCAACAACAATTTGGTTTAAGGGTCCTAGTTTTCTTCTCGATCATCAATCAACTTGGCCCAAAATTGATGAAACAAAAATTAGCTCAGAAATTTTGGAAACAAGAAAAGCGGCTGTCAAGTGTACTGATGCGCCAAAATCAATAATCGAAGAGAAAATCGATAAGCATTCATCATTTTATAAAGTAATTCGAATAATTTCATTAGTTTTTCGTATTTTTAACAGATACCCAGTAGACCACAACTTGAAGCCCGAAGATGCAGCTCATATAACCGTAGCAGAATTGGATTGTGTTTTCTGGCGCATAATTGGCCATATTCAAAATGCCAAATTCAAGGAGGACATTGTCGCACTTTCCAAAGGAAAATTTGTTCATCCCTCGCTACAGAAATTGGCACCTTTTCTACAAGAAATGAAATTAATAAATGCCTCAGCTATCACATTACTGCGTGTTGGTGGCCGTCTAGCAAAGGCACCTATACCTCTTGATGCCAGATTTCCTGCTTTGGTTCCCAAAAATCATCCATTTGTATTATCGTACATCGAATATTTGCATCGCCTTCATTTACACGCTGGTCCAAAGGTTTTACTGGGTATCATTCGTCAAAAAATTTGGCTTATTAACGCCAGAGAAGTGGTTCGCAAGGTCGTTCGAAATTGCATCCATTGTTTCCACTACAAGCCAAAATTGATGAACCAAATCATGGGTAACTTACCAGCTGATCGACTTCGAGTTAATCGACCGTTTTTAGTAGCTGGAGTAGATTTTTGTGGCCCATTTCCAGCCACACACCGTAGCTGAGGTAAAATGCCATACAAAACTTATATAGCTGTTATTGTTTGTTTTAGCTCAAAGGCCGCGCATTTAGAAGTGGTGTCCGACCTCTCAACAAACACATTTCTTATGTGCTTGAAACGGTTCATCAGTCGAAGAGGTATTCCCCAAAAAATCTACTGCGACAACGCCACAAATTTTGTCGGAGCACACAACAAACTCGTTGCAATAAAAAAATCGTTGTTCCATCAAGATGTCATTCATGAGCTTAAAACGTATTCGATCCAGAAAGGTTTTGAATTTTGTTTCATTCCTCCTCGTGCCCCACATTTCGGTGGTTTATGGGAGGCAGCTGTAAAATCAGCCAAAACATTGCTCTTTAAAAACATCTGCGTGCCGTATCTTACTTTTGAAGAATTGCAGACACTTGTGGCTGAAGTTGAAGCAATTTCAAATTCTCGCCCCATCGCTCCAATGTCTGACGATCCTAACGATGGTGAAGCCTTAACACCAGGCTACTTAATAATTGGTTCACCTTTAGTGGCCCTTCCTGAAGAAACCTTAAATCTTACCAAACCAGGGTCTCTTAGTCATTTCCAGCGAATTTCGTATTTGAAGAACCAGTTTTGGAAAGCATGGTCTAAGGATTACCTCTTGTCACTAAAAGGACGAGCCAAATGGTTAAAGGTGGAGCCCAATATCATCGAAGACCAACTTGTCGTAGTTCATGAAGACAATACCCCACCACAACAATGGCAGTTAGCTCGAGTAACAAAAGCTATACTTGTTTCTGATGGACAAGTTCGAGTAGTAGAGCTTAGGTTAAAAAATGGTTCTTTTCGTCGTCCTATTCATAAAATAGCTCCCTTACCTCCTCTAAATTCATCTTGAAAGAGGGACCTTTCAACGGGGGGAGAATGTCGGAGGAGATCACTTTTACTCACCACTGATGAGTGTGCCGTAACTATTGTTAATCCCTTTGGTTGTTTGTTAATCCCTTTGTTTGTTTGTTAATCCCTTTGTTTGTTTACTCGTTGCATTGTTATTGTTGTTAAATTTGAATATTAATATTTTCAATGCATTTGTTTCTATTATTTTTGATGATTTTGTTGACTTATATTAACAGTTAATTTTATATTATTTTGTAGCCCAAATATTTGCATATTGTTATTTTAGTTTTTAGTCGTAAAATTGAAATCAATAAAGAAACACACCAAACTTATTGTATCGCGTTTAATTATTAACTTTGAAATAATAAATTTTTTTATGCGACATTATCTTTTTCGTGTAATAAATAAAAATGGCTGATAACGATGATGTAATTCTCGATACATATAGTACAAGTGGCCCAGAATTGTCATCGATCAAACAACAAAGGGCTACGATGAAAAGAAATATTTCTTGTATATAAAAGAAAATTAAAAAGGATGGTGACAAGGTTGACACTACAATTTTAGAATACAGACTAGAAATTTTGAAGTCGTATTTTAAGCAGATCTGTCACATTCAATCAACGCATCGATTGGAATTTTCAGCCAAAACCGATTACCATCATTAAAATTGCCTCGTTTCGATAAAAAGTATCCAGATTATAAACGATTTATTTCAACTTTCAACAACATGGTCCACGAAAATACATCTTTAACACCTGTTGATAAATTATTAAATTGTCTATCTGGGCAAGCTTTTGCAGTCGTCCAACCATACCAAGTAACGGAGGAAAATTATCCGATGGCTCTAGAAAGGTGAAGGGAATGCTACGACAATAAGATTCTTATTTTTATGGAACATATTACTGATGTCTTTAATATTTCTGAAATGACTAAAGGTTACAGTGTTTCGTCACGTTTTATAATTGATACCGTATCTGCAATTCGTGGTTCACTTCTATCGCTGGGATCAAAAATAGATATTATGAATGCGATCATAATTCATATGGTGTTATCCAAGCTTGATAATTCAACAAAACAAAATTATGATGAAAAATTAGATTTTGAATCATTCCTTCGTGGGAAACTGTTATAAAATTCGAATTTTAACCGCCATTCAACTACATGTGTCACTTCAAACTCACATATCAGCTGCTCGTATTGCAATAGCGCAGAACATTATCTTGCAACGTTTTAACTTCCCTTAGTGTCGAAATGTCCCTCTAAAAGTCGTTGTGGTAAGAGTACTTCTTGACTCATGTTCAGAAATCTATTTTATTACAGAAGAAGAAGCGAAAATACTTAAACACCGTTTTCAACCGAGTCGTCCAAAGGTTTCTGGAATTGGTAACGTGAACACAAAAAATAAATTTTCTGTTGCTGCTACAATCAAATCTCGAAATCAATTTTTACAAATCTTCCTGGTAAATATATTGACGCATCAAATCTGAAAATTCCGGAAACAATATAGTTAGCAGATCCATTCTTTTACAAGCCACAATGAATTGATTTGCTGATAAGCTCCGAAGTATTTTTCGATATGTTGCTCGATGGAGGCATTTCGTTGGGACTAGGCAACCTTAACCTCGTCAACACAGTTTTCGGATGGATAGTCGGCGGTATATTCAGTTACCGGCACAACCCGTCGCCAGTTACCTGCAACTTGGCCGTCGATTCTTCAACACAAAATATAGAAAGCGAATTTTAAAATTGACATTGACATTCATACTAAAATTGACATTAATGGACGTATTCAAGTTCGGCTAACATTTAAACAAAATCCTGATTTCTTAGGTGAGTCTTTTGAAAATTGTAAACGTAGATTCCTGTCGCTCCAAAATATGTAGATTGGATCGTAATGCTACATTAAAATCTATGTATGTCGAATTTATGAACGAATTTATAGCACTTGGTCACGTCACTTTACAGTGGTACCATATATCGACCACATTATATCATACCTCATCACTGTATACTCAAGCTTTGTAGTACAACAACAAAGCTTCGAGTAGTTTTTGATAGGTCAGCTCTTACAACTTAAAATTCTTACAACTTGGAATTCTTTGAATAATATACTCATAGTTGGCCCAACATTTAAAATGTACCGCCAATTTCTAGTCGATGGCCGTGATCGTAAATTTCTTTGGAGGTCTAGTACACAGGATGAACTTAGCGTGTTTCGTCTGAACACCGTTACATATGGGCTCTCAGCGGCACCGTTTTTAGCAGTTTATAGCTGATCAACACAGATCAACTTTTCCCATCGGCGCAAAGGTACTTCGTGAGGATTTATATGTCGATGATATTCTCGCTGGATCTAATTGTCTGAAAATGTTAGTAGTTGAGAAAGCTGAAATAATAAAAGTTTTAAGCGCAAATGGTCTTCAGCTTGTCAAGTGGAACTGTAATTGCCCGGACTTTGTCAACCACAACAACAGTGAAGAAGTTGCTATTAAAAACTGTGAAGAAGATATCACAAAAACACTTGGAATGGCCTGGAATCCTAGCCAGGATATATTTTTGTTTCGTTACGATTTGTCGGATATGCGGAAACCTACAAAACGCTCTACTTTGTCAAATGTAGCCAAAATATTTGACATGCTTGGTCTTCTAAGCCCAATCTTCATTCGATGTAAAATTCTTCTTCTCGAAAACATTGTTTGGTTTGGTCCAAAACATTGTTTGGTTTTCACTTCGGAAGGCATGCTTGCCGAAATACGCGGCTTTGCAGATGCCTCACAACGCGCATTTGGCTTCTGCTTGTACTATCGTGTTGCTGTTAATGGTAGTTATAAATCGCCTTTGTTATTTACCGAATCGAAAGTAGCTCCCATCAAGGCCCAGGCTTTGCGTCGTCTTGAACTGTGTGCTGCTTAGTCGAACTTGGTGTAAAATAAAAAGTAAAATTTCTAAATTTGCGTCTTCAGATTTCTTTTAGACAGAATCGAAAACTATTTTGAATTGGCAAAAAATGCATTCACCAACATTAGATCGTTTCGTGTTAAATCTTATTTTGAAGTCATTGATTTAGTTATCATTCACGAAAATAACAAACCTCCTCAAAGGTGCCTCCTGGCTCGAATTAAAACCAGCAAATAGCTCATATCGACAACCACTTCATAAGATGGCGCCTCTACCCACTTCTAATGGTTATTGAAAAGCAGACCTTTCAATGGGAAGGAATGTTGGAGGAGATCACTTTAAGTCACCTGCCCATTACTGATGGAGGTGCCATCACTATTGTTAATCCCTTTGTTTGTTTGTTAATCCTTTTGTTTGCTTACATTGTTTTTGTTGTTAAATTTAAATATATTAATATATCAATGCACTTGCTTTATTATTTTTTGATGATTTTGTTGCATTATATTAACGGTCTTTTTATATTTTGATATTTTTGTAGCCCAAACATTTACATATTGTAATTTTAGTTCTAGTCTTTGATGCAAATTAAGAACCACGTATTAAAACAATATTGTCTCGCGTTTTACTGATTAATTTAAAAATAGTTACTTTTTACGCGACAACCGGTATACATCAAAATTGATATTATAATATTTGCTACGAAAATTCGGGCTTTTTTAGTTTCCGATTAGTTGAACTACCTGAATTATAGTTCATGTTATTGTTTTTTCTCGAACCATCATTCTTGTAACCCCTGAAATTATTGTTCCCAGCTCTGCCGTTACTTCCATAATACCTTCTATTGTTATTATAATAATTTGAAGTGTATTTATTGTTGTTAAAGTTGCTTGAACTGCTGTTGTAAGCCCTTTTGTGGCCAGGGTTGCCCCTAAAAAAAATTTTTTACAATATTTTTCTCACTTCGAGAATTGTACTCATTGTCAGGTCTCTTTTCTTCGAATACATTGTTTTCACTACTTTGTATATTTCCTTCCATAGTTTTGCACTTCTCTACTGCCTCATTCAGTGTTTTAAGGCTGCAGGTATTCAACATTTCAATAATCTTAAAAATTGCGTCTTTATCTTCTTGCGTTGGATTTTCTATCGCTTTTATTTCAGAAAGCAACAAGATTTTTTCTCTAAATTAAGCTATGCTCATATTTCTTTGCCTTAATGTTCCAAATTCTGTTAGCACCTGTTGCAAGGACCTTGGGTTCGGGAATGCCTCAATCAATAAACGTTTTAATTTGATAAAAGTAATGGGTCTATTAACCCGCCCTACAATACTACGAACTTGTGCCGTTAATTTGAAGTTATAAACATACTTAACGAATATTTCTCTGTCTTCCATTCTAAGTAAATCATGCAACAACTCTGTCTTCCAACGCCTAATAAGATCCTTTATAAACTTGGAGATTTTTACCATCAATCGATATGTCGAACTGCGCCATATTTGCATAATCGACTTTATGTTTGTCTACCAATTTCGAACAACTAATTTAATTTGCCCCTGGTTCTTTACTTTCTCTTGTTACCAAGTTATTTATAACACGAAGTAATCTTGAACAACGATCAAACAGTCTAATTCTAAGAGACTTGGTTTCTTTGTTTTCTTTCAAAGTTTCAAAAATACTATTCGCCTTTTTTATATATATCAATGGCCTTAACTTTTCTACTTAAAATTGGAAAAAATAAATTCTAACTTTACTTCTTAAAAAGGAGTACTGACTAGGCTTTGTTCTGAATTTAACTATTTTTCGTCTTCTAGGAATCCTCAGATAGTTATCCCTCGTATAAAGTTTAGTTTGAGCGTTCAGTTATTTTTCGTGTTGTAAGGAGTTTGAATTATTTACCTTTGGAACTGCGTATTTTTTCTCACTCTAATAATACGTTTCGTTTGACACTCTTAACTAATTTTCTTCTGCTTATTGATCTATTATTTCTCAATTTTTTTTTACTTTTATTTTTTTGGTTTGTTTTCTTCTTTGATCATGATATAAGAACTTTAAACATTTAAGTTGCCGTTTGCTTTGATTTCATAACTGATATTCGTCCTGTTCTGACATATAAGCCACTAATTTTTGTATTAGGCTAAATTTATTTAAGCAAGATCAGGAAGATTGAGCCTTATATTTTTATTATAACTGATGCTAGCCGTTCGTTTGTCTCAGTGTGTACTTGCAACTGGAGCTGCTATGTTTCTAGCTATTTAAAATCGTAAAGAATAGTTTTAAGCTATAAACGTATGGCATAACATTGGTAGTAATGTATATATGCTGACTGCTTGGAAAGTAAAATACGTATCTATGTTGGCAGTAAAGATTTATTTTATGATATGAATATCGTTTTTGCCTTCTCTACTCCTTATGGGACATACGACTATGTTTCCTGTAAAACTAGTTCCCTATGTCTATGTCTATTATGTCGGAGAATAACTGATACGTCAACCTTCCCTTGTCGGATGTATCTCTGCCTATTGAAACAGTATTTACACTACCTACAGCTTCTGTTGCAGGTGTTATGTATTCAGACTCTCGAGCTCGAAGATCGATTGGTATCAAAGCAGCAATAACAAAAGCTGTTTCGTCCGTCTGACACAGTCTGAAAGTCGCAGCTTACTCACGGCAGTAAGACTATACACGAAAGTAAAGAGTTTAGCGTTACCTAAAAACTCTAAAGAGTCTGACCATATGTAGGATACATACAGAGTAGTACTTTTCAGAACTTCATACTATAGTTTCCTCTGCTGGTAAGACGAGGGGTCTAACCTTGTGTTTGACATTATTGGGAATAATGCTAGACATAGTTTTGTAGTTTTTGAACTTACATACTGCAAGTTATCGTTAAAGGAGAAACGACAGTTAATCTAAACCCAGTATATTTAAGTTACGGCTTTGTCCCTACGCAACATGCACCAATGTGTAGCTTTGAAGTTTCGCTGGATTCGCGACGCTTCGGTCTTATGATCGGCTAAGGTTAGTCCCAGAGATAAAAGCCAGGATCGCACGACTTGTATGCTAGCATTGGCAACAATTTCTGCTTCTTGTAGCTCCTTGTCTACATACACTAATGCTATATCATCAACGATTGAAGCTCTTTCAAGTAGTTTTAGTCGTAGAACACTATCATACATTACGTCTGAAAGCAGTGGGCCAAGAACAGATCCTTGGGGGTCGCCAAGCGTCACCTTGTACGGCGTTACAACTGCGTAGTACTCTTTTGCACCATTTCTCCAGCACTTCCCTTTAATTGCCTTGGCATTAGTTGACTCTACTTTCCCGAAGCCGAATTGGTTATTTGATTGGCCTCCGGCGGCCATTACTTTTTCTGTTTGTATCTATCATACATACATCGACTGATAGGAGGACGTTTCGTTCAAAAGTGTCTTATCTTTTGGGAACAAAACCAGTTTTTGTCTCTTCCACATTCATGGCAAGATTTCTTGCCGCAAACACGTGTTTATTAGGAATGTAAATTGATTTGAAGAATACTTGAAGGCTACATTCAGTACAACATTTTGTATACATTCCAAGCCAGGAGCTTTCTTTTCTTGGAACTGTACAATTGCAACTTCAGTTTCAGCATTTGTCATGGGGATATAGGTATATATATCTTCGTGGTCGTTACGGTTAAGAGTAATCATTATTTCATAAGGAAAAAGGTATTCTACGATTCCTTTAAGTCCTGACCCATCTGTAGCTGCTGATGGGCTTAAGCATTTAAGTTTCTTTGTTGCTAATTGCTAGGCATTCATTCTCCGGTCTGCTCGCGTTCTCGTATGTTGTTGCCGCCGAGCATTACATTCTGATCTCAGTTGAGCTATTTCTTCATTTCACCAATAGACTGGTTTCTTATTTATGTTGTTTTTACTGCTAACTATAGATGCATCACATGTTTGAAAGGTTTTGTTTACAAATTGTTCTGACATAGCTTTAGGTTGTATGGTCATATCCTCTATTGTGGTTTTAAATACATCTATATCAAATATGTTGACTTTCTAGCCTGCCAACTATGTCCGCCTATTGACAGGTTTGGAGGGGTTTTCACGTGCCATCTCAATAATTAAAGCATTGTGATCGCTGTGTATGTGATGATCAGACAGACTCCATTTAACTCGCCCTGCAATACTCTACTAGCAAAAGCTGTGCCATTATTGATCCACTATGTTCTCTGTGTTCATCAAAATCACACCAAATACCGAAATTGTTTCAAGTGGTATCCTACCTCTTCCATCTGTACGGGAGCTGTCCCATTCAGCAGCCCATGCATTGATTTCACCTGCAATTAAAACAGGACTATAGAGATGAATTCCTAAAACTGTCACGCTGGTAAATACTCGTTGTGGTGGTGTCTAATCTTGTAGCATCAACTTGTTGACCGACCAGATTGCTGACGGGTTTAAACTATTCGAGACCCAATTTAGAGATTAAACGTTCCGATATTGCCTGCTAACAATTGCGATATCGACATTTAAGTCACGAACATTTTGGTTTAGTAGCTTTTGGGCGGTTTGACAATGTTTGAGATTTAGTTGAATTATTCTCATTTTCTAGTTTTAAGTGACTGAAGCGCTTTTTGATAGTATGGACAAATCATCATCTAGCGTGGTCACTCTTGGTGCAAGAACTATTGCAGAGCATGCACACGGTGTTTTCTTTACAAGTTTTTATTTTGTGCCCAGTAAGGCCAATGGTGGCTATTTGTATACCTCCGTAAGCTTTCCTCAAAGATTTTATTGCAGAAAGTGTTTTGAACTCTTTATATAGGTTTAACAAAGTCTCGTGTATTTGTAACCTCTTCAATATCTCTTATTTTTAGAACTATTTCATGAGTCAACGCTCGTGAAGCCAAGAACTTCTTATATTATGTTACTTAATTTAGATCTACTCTGATGATCAAGCATATTAAGTTTCAGAAGCAATTCATCTCTCGCAGTTTTCCTTATGTTATTCACACTCTGGACAAGAATTTTTTAAGTTAGGATTGCTTTTTACTTTCTTTATTATGTCGGCATGTGAGGTTTCTCCACATGTCTGGACAACAAGGGCATATCCGGGCCGATTTCCTTCTATTCCTTGTTTTAGCAGCTTACCTTATACTTACTTTGAGCGAACTTTTACCCAGTCAAAGTTCGTCTTATCACTTTTCGACATTTCGGGAATAGTGTCTGTCAGAACAGTATTTATAGACTCTACTGTAGATTCGCTTTGACTATTTGTTGAACTCTCAGGATTTGAATCTTTTTTGTTTTGTTCCCCTTTTTACTTCGGGTTTTGATGTCTCTCTTGCAAGCAAACGCTAACGGTGCTGCTTGGAGCTCTGGATTTCACTGTTGACGGGTGTTTTTAGGACAATTGACTGTTGATTATTTAAAATCGTCAGACACTCCTTAGTATAGTGCTTGTACTTAACGTGTCATTGAGTGAATATCCTTATGGATTCTGACATAAATTCCATCAACTGTGAAATATTTTTCCAAGCTTGGTAACATTATCTGTTTTTGTTTTTCCCCCTGTTGGTTTTTCTACGTATGTTATACTAAGGGGTGGTGATCTCATTATAAAACAGCTCCTTCAAAATTGGGATACTCCTTCCTCATCCTATCCACTTCACATTTTTTACTTGCGGTTTCTTCTACTCTTATTTTTGATCTCGCTGTTGTTGTTGTTGTTTCTTCGGGTTTGTTCATTGTTTCCAACTCAAAGCCGCTATCTCAGCTCTATTGTGTAGTCACGTCCATAATCTCATTGGTCCCTATCGAAGCAATGAGGTTCATGCAAGGATTATTTAAGGGCCGTTATGGGACCTTCCACCAGAACCAGATCCGTGTAAATCGGGAATATTACATCCGATCCTGCACCACACACTTAATCGAGACCAGCTTTGAACGCACTTGGAGCCTGGTGACTATTTTTGCAGTAATTCACTTCTGCATACTTAGGTTCTAGAATACCACAGCCGTCAGCCCGGGGTTACGACAATTAATGTTCGTTTTCTAGAAATAGCGTAATTTAGACCGTACTGGGCTTGATCTTAATGCCTTTCGGTAGGGAACAGACGCTGGCCAGGAACCCATGATCCTGATTGAAGGAACTATGAAAGCGTCACTTTTTTAACTACAGCTCTCTAGACTGTACGTCCTCTGGGGGATTATGTGATACAGATTAACGTCAGCTGCTGGTCATTAGGCCTATACCTATCGGTGGTCTTACCACTGAGTGATATATGAAGTGTCGACTAGTGCCCTCTGCTTGACGTAGCCAAGAGAGTTGCAATTCTAAGAACATGGCTTGCAGGACCATGAACTCTCCCTTGCTTCAGGGTTGGAGACTATCCAACCCCGTCTGTTGGGAGTACAACAGCACACTTCCATCTACTCTGCACCATCCCTGCCGATGAAGGCTTTTTAACTATAACCACCACGTTTATCCGTTGTATGAAATTATTCCTTAGTGGCATTCCAAATGAAAAAATAGAAAGTTCTTGATGTAAAACATGGCAAATTGCCAAATTTAGAAAAATCTAAAATTGATTTTCTGTATGAAACTCTATTTATCGGGCCTCTTTTTTATTACAATATTTGATGATAATTGTGGAAATTACTGTCTTTCCTTTGTTGTATTCACTCAAATTTTTTGATATCCCTACATTTTTTTAAACGTTAAGGTTTATTCAGAAAAAGTTTTACATTTTGCATACGCGGTTTCGCTACTCTGTTTCCCTTACTTTTTTCCACACCAGTCAATATAACGAAATCGTAAAGTATTAAAAAACAAGCTTTCTAATCAACCTCATTTCCTTCAATGCCAAAATCCGATAGATGGCGTTATACATTGACAGGTGTCATTTCGCATTGTCATTTTCGAAATGGTACTTGGGGAGTCCACAACCCAGCCTCACCGTGCATGGAAAACGAAAACTGCACAAAGTTTTTTCCCGTCCCTTGGTAGCTGACATTGTATCAGGAATAGATAGATATCCGCATTATCGGGGTCGTTTTCGAAGTGACAATAGCGGATCAATCGAAATGAAGGTAAAAGGAAACGATGACGTCGTCGATAAGAGCTGGATCCTTCCATATTGTCCGCTTTTCTCGAAAACATTTTCAACGCACTGTTACGTCGTTACGTGAGTTGCAACGAGACAAGTTGAGCGTCACCCGACTGTCGTACATTTGGCAGTTCACTTGTAGAACGGCCAGCGTGTCTACTTTACAGAAGCAAGTGCACCGCTAAGATCAAAACGATCATGAGCGACAAGATTGACAAATGGTTTTTCGACATGCCAAAGCGATCCATTCCCATGGATTTACTCTATTCTGAAATGCCACGCTAGTATACATGGAACGCTGCATCGAAGAACTTGCAACGCCGAAAAAAAGGTAATACTGGTTCTGGCTTCAGTGATGTCATTCGACTGATGTCTTCTGTTGACATTTAGGTCAACATATTCAACCTTGTTCTTGTTGTCGGCGTCGTTGTAGTCGTCGTTTTTGTATAATTATCATTTCGTATCAATGTCGGCGTCAATTCAATAAAAAATCTTGCATTCTATAACATACCTGTGACGACGTCGACGGTTTATCGATTTTTACGAAAGTTTTTTGTTAAATTTTATTTGTGTTTAATACTTTTATGGTAAAATGTTTTCTATAGGTGAAGAAAAGATTTATTTATGCCCCTATTGCCGTTGTCAACTCAACTCAGTTTGGTCGTCTGTCAGTCAACCCAACTTTTACTCAACCAAATTATTTTTTGGTATTGTGAAACACAACGATTTTTGGTTGTAATTGTTATGGTGTTGCCAACATGAAATGTCAATTTCATGTTGAAATAAGTTTAAACCATATTTTTATAGAAATATCAATTAAAAAAGGATTTAAGTGTGGGTTTATTTTACGAAGATGAAAATCATTACGGCAATATAAATATTCTACGAATACGTAAAAAAATTCGTGATATTTCCAATCCTCTTGAACAACCCAAATATTTATAATAACAAGTAATTTTGCATAGATTTATTAGCTATTTCCGATTAAACAAGGAAGCATTTTGTTATATGCTGGAAGAAATAAAGGACCATTTAGAAAAACCTGTGCGTATGGTCGCTATACCACCGATATTTTTGTTTTCCTCTAGCAATTTTCAGATTTTTTCCACCAGTTGCACAAGACTTTCAAATTGGGATTTAGTTGTTATTTTCAAAGTCCTGCGTATATGTATTTAACATTTAATTATTTATATTAAACAGAACAAACACCTCTACTTATGATTTTTCAATTTTTATATTTTTTTTTTCTATTATTTTTAAAAATGAAATGTATTACAAATATGACTTTGGCACATATCAACGCTGATATGTGACGACGTCGACAACTAGAATAAGGGTGTTTATTTTAATAAAGTGTTTATTTGAACTTTTAAATTAAAATCGAAAATATGTATATTATTTTAAAAACACAATCATTTGTAAACTTTAATATTGTATCTATTTTGCCTGTCACTGTTGTTCAGTACATAAATCTATACTTTAATTATTATTATATCAATCAAAATGCAAGCTTTGCTATTATAAATTTTAAACATAATAAATAGGTCATTGATTGCCCTGCTCCCGCATAAATAAAAAGAAATAAAAAAGGGGGACAAACTATAGCAGCGATCAAATTGCAGACAAAATAAAAATAATAATTTATTGCGGAACAACAGTGGTAGCAGAAATGCTAATTATACACTTAATCATTTGTTATTGTTATGTTAATTTAGTATATAAGCAATTAAAAAAATTAAGAAATTATCAATCTTCTTAAGGCATTTTAATTGTTTTATTGATTGATTCCAACGTTCTACAGGTTCAAGTACTTGAACCTTGCCGCTTTAGCAGATCAGAACAAGAACGAGAGTTGACGAATCTAGCTACATACAGCTAGTTGCCTCTACCAAAGGTAACAATACCAAAATTCAACGATGATTATCTGAGTTGGCCACCTTTTTACGACATGTTCAATGAAAGTCAAAAATACCTGGAAATCCTTCTGCTGCAACTATAAAAGGATTACACAACACAACACGGGAGTGAATTGCAGCACTCAACAATCTGAACATAAACACATCAACATGGGACCCCTTGTTATTTAAAATTTTGATCAAGACACTTGACCAAGGTACACATGCGTTATACGAGCAATCCATACAACAATAAAAATTATTGCCATCATTAGAAGAGCTGTTGGGCTTCCTGGAAACCAGATTCCAGTTATTAGAAGCAGTAGGACGAACACAAACCGATTCAAAAAGAGCTATATCTGAAGCAACCACTTCTCAGGAAGACAACCATTGCAGGATGTGCAATAATGGGAGTCATCAACCTATTTTTATCAAAAAACCTCTGCGTTAATTGCTTCTAAGGTGGCCATATGTTAAAACATTGCACAACAAGTTCCTGTACAAAAGGTAATAAAATACACAATACTCTAGTTCAATTGGATAAGTATCGACTTAAGAATATACAGATGACCAAACTGCTAACCCAATCAGAAACAACTCTTCAACTGAAGGTAAGTCCCACGTATCAGCGGTAGCTTCAGCATACTTTTCAGGGATACGAAAGGGATACGTACTGTTCGCTACGGCTCGTGTAAAAAATAAAGGCAATAATGGGCGATCTGGAGTGTCAAGGCAACTTTAGATTTAGGATCACAAATTAATATTGTGACTAATCGGCCACTAAATCGTTTATCTCTGAAACTATCGGAGACCTCCCTATGCATCGAAGGTTCGGCAAGCAGCCGAGAAATACAAACCAACGCATTAACGTGGGTCTAACAGAATTCAGCTGATCAATTCCAGAAAATATCCAGTTGGCGATCCTGAATTCAACAGCACCGCTAACGTTGACATTTTATTCGGTGCCGAATATTACTTCGAATTGTAAACAACCGGTAAAATGTGTCTCTCGCCAGAGTTATCCATTTTGAAAAACACTAAAAAAATAAGCATTTTAAAGATTAATGGCTTTAGAAAGGCGTCTATCGATGAACCCAGATCATGGCATTTGGACTTTATGAAACAGTACGAAGAATTGTTTCACATGACCCGCATAAACAACTCAGAGGTGACGAGCCCTCATTATTACATCCCACATCATTGCATACTCAAACCCGAAAGTAAAACAACGAAACTCCGATTAGTGTTTGATGCATTGGCAAAATCCGCAACAAGAATAGCTCTCAATGACATATTGTGCGTTGGACCTCCAACTAAAGGAAACCTGTTTGGAATGCTATTACGTTTTAGAATGCCACGATTTGTCTTTTGCACGGACATTGAAAAAATGTACAAACAAATCGACGACGACGGTATGATTTGTATGTGGACGATAGCATGAGTGGATCTAATAGCATCACAACAGCAATGGAAATGCAACGACAATTAACAACTCTACTACAAGAAGCTGGGTTCAAACTAAGAAAGTGGTGTGCAAATCATATGAAACTATTGTCTGGTATTCCTTCTGAAGACCTAGAGCTGAATCTAGATTTTAATAATCAATCAACAAAGATTTTGAGATTAACATGGATTATTAAGCCGGTTATTTTTTGCCTCAGAGTAGACATTCAAGACAACAATAAAATCACCAAACGATCTATAACATCAGATGTAGCTCGAATATTCGATCCGTAAGGGATCGATGGACCAGTTCGCGGCTAAAATGTTCATACAACAACTATGGCAATTACAACTTTCATGGGATTAACCATCACCAGCAGATCTCAGTGACCAATCGGCGACGTTGCTTAAAAATTTACAGCATCTTAACAATTTAAGCACAAAAAGGCATATTTTTGACGGCCAAATTTCAAGGAATACACGGATACACACTTTCGTAGATGCTTCTGAAAAGGTGTATGGCGCTACAGTATATGTACGTTCCAAGCTACAAGACGGACGACTCATAGTGAGACTTCTATGCACCAAGTCACGTGTCGCCTCTATTAGAAAAATGACTTTGTCAAGGTTCAAGTTATGTGCTTCCCTCCTTGGGGCTCAACTTACTACAAGAGTGAAAAAAGAACTACTGGCTGAAAATATGCCCACATATCAATGGTCGGATTCTGAGATAGTGCTTCATTGGATTAATTCAACATCATCCCCACTTCACAATTTTGTTGCAAATAGAGTCAATAAGATCCACGAAGAAACCATTAACGTCCAATGGAGACACGTCAGTTCAAAGCAAAACCCGGCTGCCCTTATCTCAAGGGGCTTGAATCCAGAACAATTACACAGCAGCATCTGGCTTTATGGGCCAGTGTTTTTACAAGGCAACTAGAACCAGTGGCCAAAGGGGTTTACTGAAAACCAGAGACCGCCCTCCACCGAAGAATTCAAACCGAATTCTACAACTTCAACGCCATTAGAAGACATTATATACAAAATCAACAATCGCAATTCATTCATGACACTTCAAAGGATAGTAGCATATGTACAACGATACATCAAAAATATCAAATTACACAGGGATAGAACGATCGGCTAGCAATGCGCTAAGCCCTTCAGAATTCACTTCAGCTAAGCATCTCATAGTCAGAGCTATGCAAATTTCAGAATTTAAAAATAAGATTCGTACACTAAATAACAGGAAGGAGCTCGATAAGGCAAGCCCTGTTGTGTGGATTGTCACCCTTTCTGGGTGAGAATAATATACTACGAGTCGGCGGAATATTGAAGGCTTCAAACATTTCATACAATGCTAAGCACCCAATGCTTCTCCCCTACAACGATCCTATTTCCTAATTAATAATGAGAATGTTTGACAACGATAATCATCATTGTGGTCCGCAAATCCATCTCCAGGCAAGAATTTTGGGTAACAAAAGGCAAAATAATTGCCAGAAGTATCGTTCAAACATGTGTCCGATGACCAGGGCCAAGCAAAATCTAATGCAGCAAATAATGGGAGACTTACCCGCCTGCAGTGTCACTCCAACTCGGCCATTCGTAATATCTGGAGTTGACTACTATGCTCCTTTGTGGGTCCATTACAAACTAAGAGGTTAAAGGCCTCACAAGGTGTACTGTAGTGCATATGGTATAAACATGCATACCCAAACAAACAAACATGTGGTATAAACATGCATACCCAAAATATAAAATAAATATCAAAAGTAAATGACCGACAAAAAATGCAGTTAGTAGAAAATGCAAAGTCGTGTTGAATGAAATATTGTAATTTAAGATTTTTAATAAATATATGAACAATAAGTAGGAGAAATAGATAAATATATATGTAAATAATAAACATAGAAATTATTGATTATGAATAGGAGAAATGATTATTCTTTAAGAAAACATAGAAGAAGAAATAGTATATAAGCTAGGGAAAATTGTAAATAAAATCAGAAATAATTCCGACTTTAAGCAATAGAGTTGTTTTATTCCTCAACAAACTTCGGCAATTAACTTTGCCATCATATAGAGCCGCCTTCTACTCTAAGGCTCTTTAATAAAACAAGAGTACTATAGATACAACATTTTAAACAAAACATTTACAAACCTTACAGTACATAGCGGAGTTCATCTGCTTTTCAACAACAGCAGTACACTTAGAGGTTGTAAGTGATCTCACTACAGAAGCATTCATTGAAGCTCTTAAAAGATTCATCGCACGTAGAGGACGTTGTCATACTACATACTCGAACAACGCCAAAAACATCGTTGGGGCATGAAATCAGCTCGGTGAACTAAAAAACGCCATATTTTCCAAACATTCACAAGAAATGAAAACCCAAGCTTGTAATAATTATGGAGTAGAATTCAAATTTAGATCTCCGAGAGCACCTCATTTTGGTGGGTTATGGGAGGCAGCTGTCAAGTCAACAAAACAGTTATTAATCCGCAATATAGCAACGGCCTTGCTAACTCATGAGCAACTAGAAACCGTACTTATTGAAATTGCGGCTATTCTGAACTCAAGACAACTTACTCCTTTATCATATGACCCAAACGGTTTTTCGGCATTAACTCCCGGCCATTTTTGAATCGGAGAGCCACTTACCGCACAAGTAGACTCTGAAGCACCTTAACCAATTAGCTCATTGGCAAAAAGATGGAAATTGGTGTCACCTGTTAAACATGACTTTTGTAAAAGATGGATGATAAAAATGGAAAAGATCATCCGAAAATGCGAAAGGAGAAGTAGTCATAGTAATGGAGGATAGTTTGTCCGTAATTGAATGGCCACTGGGTAGAATTATCAAAGCTTATGAGGGAACCGATGGGTGGGTTAGGGTAGCAGACATAAAAACAGCCTCCGGAATAAAGTGGAGACCCAATCATAGATTAGCGCTCCAACAAATCGGACGTCCAAACCAACAGGCTCTAAGCCGGCGGACGTGGCAGACAGTCCATCATCTAAAAAATTTAGGACTATGTCCACTTCAATGATAATCACTATAATAACTTCGTTACTTTTACTTGCAGTAGCGATAAGCAGCAATGTCAAAATAAAGAATTTTGATGGTGATCCAGGATTGTGAGGGAATTGGAAATGTCAAACTGGTTATGACTAAATGAAGACTAATGATTTACTACAACTTAGCACCATTCACTTCGGAATTGAAGGCCTTCCAGTCAGGAGTAAATACCTTGCAACAACTTTGTTCACACGTTAAACATCAACATGGAACATCTTGACGACTAACTTTAACCAAATAAAAAAAATTGATTCAGGAAAAAGAGCTGTTCGCCAACAGCAGAGTAAAGAGGGGAGTTATAATATTTTAGAAAACGTGACACGGTCTTTGATTGGCGTTCTTGATTCCGAGTAAGCAAATGAAATGTCAAACACCATCAAAAATGCTAGACAAGAAAGATAATACCTTTTTCAACTGTATAAAAACCAAACGTCTATTATCGATTCAACTATCAACCAGATGAATTCAGCACGCAGAAACAAATACTGGGAATTGTCAATAAATTCACAGAACAAGGGAATGCTGTAACTAAGCAATCTGACCAGATCAGCCAAACACAATTAACATCACTCTTGACCAACCAATTGATACTAACGGCAATAAACCTACAAAGAATTGAAAGAGAACTCATTAACGTATTAATGAAAAATTAGCCCATTGTTGTTATCCCCAACTCAACTAAAGGACGAATTAAAGGTAATAAAGGCTCATCTTCCAACACGACGAACCCTTCCGATTGCAGATGATAGCTTAATACAGCTATATAAGTTGATGAAGGCCAAGGGAGCAGTAACTCCTTGTTAAATACATTTCATTCACAAGCCCTGAGATATCGAACCGTGTCACAACTAAGGATGATGTTTTTATATGCAACAACAAACAGTTTAAACTCAGAAAACATGAAGTGAGCGATTTATGTGAAGTCATCATCTTTAACAACCGAAACACGGTTAAATGCAAACTCATCCAATTGGTAGGCAACTCCACTTGGACATCAAATCAAAATAAATGGATCTTCACTACCACTTCAAAATTGCGGTCTCAAATATACCCAACTCATAATAAGAGGCACTGGAATAATGGAAATCGAACCGAGCTGCGCCCTTATGGACTCCTTTATCACAATTCAAGGTCATTTTGGTTTATTTAGCTCCCTACACACATCATATGCTCAACTGAAGCCCATAGATCACATAAGCACGTCGAAGGAAATTACTAAATTATTTAACACCACAAATTACTACCTTGAAACCCATGCGAGCGAACTCATTGCCCTGAAAAAACAGCTTAATGAAGCAATCGTGGTCACCTACCAGCACTCATCAAGTCCAGCAACCTTCAGCATTATGCAGTTAGCTATTCTGCACTTGTAATCGCAGTACTACCGTTATTAGCCATCTCAATCTTCAAAATATGTTCAAAACAGCATAGTGATACCACTCCTAAATGAGATCAACCCTCCTCTCAACCTGTTCCACCGCCAAGGGTTTTCCTTATAGATATTGCAAAGTCTGAACTTCAATCGACACCGACCATCGCGCAGTTCGGGGGAGAATGTTGACATTTAGGTCAACATATTATTTTAATAAAGTTTCGATTTGACCTTTTTAATTAATATCGAAAATATATATAAGAAATAAAAAAGACCTATGGCTTAAGAATTAAATAAAATATAATTAACATATTATTTTAAAAACACAATTATTTGCGAACTATAATATTATATCAATTTTACTCGTCACTGTTGTTCTGTACATAAATCTATACTTTAATTATTACTATGTTAATCAAAATTTAAGCTCTGCTTTTATTATTTTTAAACATAACAAAAAGGTCATTGATTGCCCCACTTCCGCATAAATAAAAAAAAAACAAAAAAGGGGGGACAAACTTTAGCAGCGATCTACTTGCAGACAAAATAGAAATAATAATTTATTGTGGAACAACAGTGGTAGCAGAAACGCTAATTATGCACTTTATCATTTGTTATTGTTAAGTAAATTTTGTATATAAGCAATTAAGAAAATAAAAAAATTATCAATCTTCTTAAGGCATTTAAAGTGCTTTATTGATTGATTCCAACGATCTTCAAGTTAAAGTGTTTGGAGAACAAGCCGGCGAAACAAAATAGTATCAATACAAGTTCATGTGCTTGGATTGAAAATAACTATTGCTATTTAACTTCAAACACCCTCGGACAAATATACACAATTCATCAACGCCAGGACGAATGCCTATATCTTCGCTTGGTTTTAGTGAACATTAGGGCGACATTTCTTTCGATTCCCTTCGTACTGTGGATGTTGTGCTGTGCACCACTTTTCGGGAGGCTTGCTAACATTTGAATTTGCTCGAAAACGATTCACGTTGGGATTTAACGCTAGCCGATGCAATTGTTTTTGCGCTGGGAATCAAATTCGTACATTGTTAGCTATCATCATAGCCACATGTCAACCATTGAACCCAATGTCTTACGATATTTTGCTCAGAGTTCGCACGGCAACTTTGAATTACGATCTTGAAATTAACGAGGAAATACGCAACGTAGTTTTAGTTTTGATCAAAGACATGTGCTTGCTCATGTGTTGCAGTCTGCTGTCGTAGTTAAGATTGCCAGCGCCCAACCGTTCAACCCACGATGCATTGAATTCCGAATTACAACGGGATCAAGCCTAACATCGAGTTGAGTTGGGTCCAAACAAATGTAGCACTATTGAATCCAGAGCAAAAGGACGACTACGATTCGCTGATGAAGATTGTTGACGATGGAACGAGAGGTATTTACTTCCTTGATGCTTCAAGAAATTCGTCATTTCGTTGATTCTGGCAATAATTCAGGCAAGATCACAAACTGTGTTGGCTGTTGCATTTTCTAGACGTGCTGCCACATTGTTGAAAAGCGGTCTAACTGCACATTCTGCGTTGAAGCTCCCGATTATTCTTCTCTCAGTTGACAAGCCAAAGTGCCCAATCATCAAGGGCAAGCTCAAAGGAGAGAAAGTCCTTATCCCACGAATTCCCATTATTTCACGTGACCTTCTATTCCAATTAAGCAGATTTAGTTTCCCGTTCGATTGGCATTTGCGATGACAATCAACAAATCACAAAGACCAGAAAAAAAATCGATAAATATTGTTCAGCAAATCACTCTCTACTGATTCCATTCAAATAAATCACATCAAAAATTTAAATATTTGTGTTGTATTATTACTCTAAAGTTTGTCTGAAGGCTAAAATATATATATATATATATATATATATATATATAGTGCGTGTAAGGGTATTATTTAAAATTTTCTCTTTTGTAATATATTGGCCTTAAAGGCTTACTTTCTTTTAAATAAATAAATAATATTTTAAGCTAAATTAATCTGAATTTGTGGCAACATAGCTTGAAATGAAAGTAAAAACAAACATGTCTGCCAATTAGAGATGAGCTCAAAACGTCTTGTTTGCTTCTATTCATACTGTTTACTATTGAATTATTCTCTTCGTTTATTGCTTTTGGAGTATTCAGCAAAAGCATTCGACACCATTTATTCATTTGTCGATCATAGGAACCACAGATAATTTAATCTGTGATAGGAACTGTTTATTGTTAGATAAATGCAAATTTCACTAGTTCACACAGTTTATTCTGTTGTACACTATTGTCATAGCATGACAACGTTGAAGAGTATACAGGAATTTACGTATAAAACTACTCTCATTTTCTTATTCTCAAAAGTATTACTCATTTTTGGCTTGTGTACCTTTGTTGTTAAGTAAAATAAATGAAAATAAAATTGCGTTTTAAAATATAAAAGTTTCTTAATAAAAACCAAGGCAATTGGCAAGTGTAACCCCGAGTATTGTATAACATTTTCGTTGTCCTCGTAAGATTATTATCTTTTCAACTTTTGCACAACAAACTTGAGTATGCTTGTTTATTTTACTATGCACTACTATGTTTACAATGCACTAAATTTCTCTTGTCGCTACAGTCAATACTAGCTTTTGAAAACGAGACAATATTGTACAATATTGTTATATGGCTTGCACTCATATCTAGTGCCAAAAAGTGTGCAAGCATGCGCTATTATATGTTGCGCATTGATGTAAGAAATTTTGGCACATGCGTGTGCACATGCGCAAATGCGAACATGTTCTGAAATAATTTAAAATTAATTTACGCTTAAGTTCATTTTTAATTAATTTCGAAATATTTTCAGGAAAGAGAAATTATTTACAGGGAAGATAAATTTTAAAAATAAATTAATATGAAGCAATCGCAAAACAACTTTTGTTTCTCAAGTCCAAAAAAATCATTTTAATGATACAAATATATAACAACCTAAATCATTGTACAAGAGTAGATCGTATTTTCAAAAAATCACATAAGCTGGTATGTAATAACAGTCTCTCTATATTCATCTTTATTACAGGTCTTTCTGCATCGTGTAACACATTGTTGTTGGCTGAAATGTCGGTGTCACGTTTTCATCCGAATATCATTATATTCAAGTGCAGAACAGCACTCTGCAATGCAATGAACAACAAAGAAAGCAACAGCTGACTGATACAAATAGTGTCGGAAATTCAGACTATTCAAATATTTCTGAAACTACGACAAATGATATTGAAACAATTACTGAAGAACCTAAACTATCATCAATAACAGAATTTTATACACAAGCAATGTCATCAATGCCGTGTACATCTACGTTGACCTCAAAGTCATATCGTGAAAATAACATAAAAAATAGTCGGAGTTATATTGTAAGTGCAAGTGATGAAATCATTTACAAGTTCTATGTACCACATGATGTTGGAATAGCCAAGGCACATATCTCATTTGGACATGTCTGTTTACAGTGTCCCGATGTAGGATTCTATGTAGAAGCGAATGCTGTTCCCAGTACTGAAGCAGAGGATGAGAAGAGTCATGAAAGTAATTTCATACGGCGCACTATTCTTAAACCAAATCAAATGGGAGAAATATCCATTGAGTTTTATACACAACCCTTGACTTGGCACTACGCGCTGCTTAAGTTTGTTAACCAGCGGGAGTTAAAAGTTGATTCTATGAACACTCCTGTAAAATCATTCGAAGCACAAAGTAATGCAACAACCGCATGTTACCAATTGTCATTTGTACTGAAAATTGATTACTACGACACATTAGGCGACAACCAGGAAAGTATGGCTGAGAAAAATGCACGTAGAAATGGATTTAGTGAAACTTCCCGGAGAGGCAGCGAATATTATAACATTGTCAATACCACCACCCAAGCAAAAGAATTACGCAAACCTTGGTATGCTAAGCAGTTACGCGATATGGAGTTTTACCCAGTTCTTCGACAAACTTATCGAGAATTTTTTACTTACGACTATGATTTGGTTCCTGACGATTACGGCATAGTACCAACGGCGGTTAATCTAACAGGCGGTATGCCGGCTGGCTTTGCCTTCGAAATTGGTGAGGTTTATGATAGGCGGTACCTTATCATTTGCAGTGTCTATGGAGTATGACGATAAAGCTAAGACATCAAAAACAATACGTCCTTTTCCCAGCAATGAATGTGTCGGAATTTTAGCAGATGATGACGCATGTAATAGTAAAAATTTGTTGCGCAGTTACCAAACAATTATTGTTTGTATGCATCTAGGCGAGCCCGGTAAGCCTATATGGCCTGATAAGTGCCAATACGGAGAACGCTTATTAGCAGCCTCAAGTATTGTCAATAACACTGACTCTAACACTCGCACAGGCCTAATACATGTGCCTTTTCCAGAAAGTGGACAATGGTATATCACTATGGGTCTCTTTTGCCATGGTTCTGAGGATTCTCCTGCTCTCATGATTGACCACGTCAAGGAGTTTGTGAAAAAATATGCTTATATGTTGCAGTACATGCGAAAGCCTTGTGCTTGTGCGTCGAAGTTTTCACAATATCGAAAATGTTTCAATGACTCTGATTGGCTTGGTGCTATGAATGAAACGGAAATTTTAAAGATTAAAGAGTGCCTTATAGATTCAAAGTGTACCTTAAACCATGTTGAGATGACGCAGAAATTTGAAGTTTACCACAAATTCGGTACTAAAAACTATTTTACCTCAGAAAACTGTAGTATATCAGTAATTTTTACCATATCCTCGAGTCCATGCGTAGCTGGAAGATGTGGTCGTGGTGGGCGTTGCTATCATTACATGTCTGGGGGTTTCGTTTTCTCAATCTGTGTTTGCATGAAAGGCTATAGGGGTTGGGACTGTACTGAAGACTCTCAAGTTCCTTCCAGCATGTCTACCCTTAATGCATTTCTTTTATTAACAGTGAGCAATATTTTATTTGTACCCAGCATATACATAGCTGTTCGCAGGCAGTTCTACAGCGAGGCCCTAATATATTTCATTACCATGTTCTTCTCAATTCTTTACCATGCCTGTGACTCTGGAGAGGATGAGTTGAACTTTTGTTTAGTTGAAAGTGCCGTCTTGCAGTTCTCTGATTTCTACTGTGGACTTATGGCCATTTGGGTCACCTTAGTCGCAATGTCTCATGTTCGTCATCAGTTTATTTTACTCCTTCACATACTTGGAGCTATCCTTCTGGCATTTGGAACGGAACTAAACAAAGTCTCTGGGTTTTTTTAGCTCCAGCCCTTACAGGTATTTGCCTTATATCAACAAGCTGGGGTATTCGTTGTTTTAAAGCAAGAAAATGGTTTTTGTCTCGCAGATACCTTTTAATCTACATGCCTTTAGGAACAGCTCTTGTTATGGTGGGCCTTTTTTGTTATGCCTTTTTACAAACAAAACAAAACTATCACATCGTTCATTCCGTTTGGCATATGGTTATGTCATTGAGTATCTTATGTCTGCTACCATCACGTAACCCGTTCACTCCGCAATGCTAGAATTCATTTAATACAGGAATATACTTCTTTGCTTAGAAGGAGTACAACATATCTAATTTAGCTCTTCTGTTTTGGTAGATTTCACATATATCAAACAAAAATAGCATAGGTAGAAGCTATTAATCTCATCATTGACATTGTCATAATAAAAGACCAACTTGCTATTATTAACATTAAGAATAATTATAATTTTTATTACTATAACCCGTCAAAAAAAGTTGTTCTATATTGCAAGTATATTATCTGCGTAAGTATGACATAAAAACACTCAACTGAAACTAAAGGGACTTTGTTATTTATACAACTTCCATTGTTAGTGGACATGTTGCCGGGTATATAAACTGACATTTAAGATCCATATACTAGATTAGAACCGTCGTTAGGAAAAACATTTGTTGCAGTATATTTACAGAAAACTTGTTATATAAAATAATTTTTATTTTTAAACACTTAATCCTTGAAATTTTTGTTTTATCGTTAATTTTCAATTGTATCAAGAAAACTTTTTTTACAAAAATAAATTAAAAAATTTTCAATTAATTTAAAAAAGCAAAAAAAAAAATAATGATAAATTTTAAAAATAAAATTTGAAAAGCAAAAGCTAAAATGTGCTGCATCCCCAGGAGAAAGAAATAAACTGCTATAACTTTATTTAAAGTTCCAAATGATGATAGAAGTATAAACTGAATTCGGCTTGCCTTTCTTTATATGTATATAAGAAAATTACATTAAAAATCAAATTTGTTTAAAAGCAAGGATTTCCGCCCAGCCAGCCATAATGCAATGGATTTTTTAAAACCATCATAAAAGAAAACTAAGTGGCGATAATTATACTTTATAGAAATATTCGTATTGCCAAGGAATTTCTTTCACCTTAATCGCGAATTTTTTTCACATGAAATTTTTTTACATTCACTGTAAACCAATTTCCTCTAATTAGAATTAAGTATAAAAGGCATAAATAAAATGGCGAAAAATTCCGCCAAAATTGTATTACTAATTGAGCAATATATCTGTAATTTAAAAATTAAAATAACTTACCTTAGTTTGGGACCAACAATGGACCCAAGTGTGCTGTGGCACCACAGCTACCTGCCTAAAGAGTACAGAATTTATTTTCTTTATTCTCTACCTGTTACCATTATTTTCTAAAACATAATGCAAATTTTAAATACTATGTAAAATACTTACCAATATTTTTTTGATGTTTTCTTACATAAATTATTTTGTTCTAAATGTATTTTTTTTGTAACTGACATAATTTCCAATAGTTTATATTTTTTATTCTATATTTTACAGCTATTGTAAAATAGTGTTTTCTACTGAAGAACTTTTTTTAAATTAAGTATTTCATTTTTACTGAAACAAGGTAAAAATTAAGTTATATTTTCATTTATTTTTAATTTAATTTTAAACTTCTTAAATAAACTGCAAACATCAAATGTTTAATCTTTTTAAGTGTATACATTTTTTTAATTAATTTTTTTATAAAATCGCCAGGTTTGAGTATAATTTTATTTGTGTTCTTTGTTTAGTATTAAGGTAATGTTGTAATGTAATGTTGTCTTGAATCCCATGAATATTTGCCCTATTCACAAGCCCCCTAGTACGTGCTAAGTGCTAACAAAATACAACGGTGCTAGCTGTGTTGTTGGTAATTTTCATGCAAACATGCGATACAACACTTAGTACTTTTTTTCATATGTTTTTCAAACGTTGTATTTGTTTAAATGTTTTATGTTTAAATGAATTATTATTTTTGTGTTCATGTGTGAATTATATTAAATTAAATTGAATTAAAAGATATTTTTATTAGTTTTATTTATTTAATTTATTGATTTGACTGATTTATTAGAAAGTTGAAGTTGAAAGTTTCTAATATTTAGTATGGTACCGCCATCACCTATACCAAAAACAGATGCTACCTTACGAACACAAGCACCATTTCCTGAAGATCCCAAGCAGTAAAGTACAATTTTAAGCTGCAAGTCAATGTGTAGTTGGAGCCTTTCGCCAATTGTGTGAAAAACATCGTAATTTTTTATAAGGTTGAATATACTCGTATAGGCAAATTCCTCTGGCCGTAGTCGTATCATATGATGAAACCTTTTTTCATCAAAATATCTTAAAACCCGATTATGCCATAATGATGATTTTGTTAGCCCTAAATGTATAATTCTGCTACTGGAGAGCAAGTACATTAGGTTCATCCTAAAAATGTCTTGAATTTCATCCTCACACAAAAAATTTATTAATTTAGTTTTTTCTGTTTTCTCCCCCATTTGGCTTATAAATAACAAATGATAAATAGCACTTTTCTTCTTCTTATTTACTTTTTGACGTATGAAGTACAATGTACAATGGCATACTGATACAATGGTTGTTCACAAAGAAGATAACAAAAGGTAGTATGCAATACTACCTACACCTTAGTAGAGCTTGCGAATACGGCAATTATGTTTTTGTGGTTGTTTTAAGATATTAGTTTTGTTAATAAAATAGTACACCTGACGAACATACGTATAGAAGGAAAGTGTGTTATGCCGCTAACAACTTGAAAAAAAGGAGATAAATCTGAGCACATATTGAGCCAAACTGAAAATTGATTAACTGTAAAACCTTTAAAGATATAGAAAGTATTAATTGTGTATGCGTGCTTGTTTACAAAATTGTCTTTATAAGTTGATTATACAATGACACAGAAAACTGTACATACCCCCTAAAAAACTATATTTTATGTAAAGCTTAAAACTTTTTATCAATAATATTTATATCCTATTATTCTTTATAAAAAATAAAACTTTTTTAATTAAATAATTTTTGAACAATGGAAAAATTTATTAAAAAATCAGTTTTTAATACACAGAATACATACCTGTTGGTCAATGGTACTTTTTCAATTAAAGTTCTTACACAAGTTTTGCCATTACGTTGTAATAGTTCATGTCTCTCAGTTAATAATTGCTAAGCGGATTTAATTTTGGCAGCCATGTGTCCAAAAGTTAAAGAAATAGGCTTAGAATTTAGAAATGTCATTGTTAAGCATCGAGAGAGTGAAAAATCGATTGGCGAAATTTCTGAAATTTTTGGGCACTCAAAGTCTAGCGTACAAGCATTTTTAAGGAATTGTAAAAAGAACAGCAGTATTAATTGTAGACCAAGTATAAAACAATACATTTTGAAAGAAATTGACAAAAACCCGAGGACAAGGGCTATTGATATAGCAAAAGGCATGGAAACAATATCGATTGCCACTGCTCATCTAGAGCAGTGATGCGCAAGCCATACCACAATTGTGGAAAAATAATTTACACACATTCTTATGCTCTTTTGTTTAGTCACTAAGCATACAGAGAAACCCTTGGCACATCAAAAACAATATAATCAGGTTTTCTGCGGCTTCTCAAGAAAGAGACAAATATAGTGCTATTTTGTTATGAACAAGGCATAATAAACAAAACAAAAACTAGATATTTTACAAGAAATAATAAAACACAAAAAGTTTTTGCCACACAAAAAGTAATATTTATTCGCGTAAATAAAGAAATTAAATATAAATGTGATATGCTGTGGTCTTGAAAGATTAAAGAAGTGAAAATGTCTTTAAATCTGCAGTGTTTTTTGAACGCAGAAATTGTGATCTGTGGCAGAAATGCAGTATCATTGTTTGTGGACCTGTTGAAAATAAAAACTATAATTTTTCGTCAAATGATCAATTTATTCTAATAAACTAAGTTTAGCCGCAGTACTATACGAAAAAAGATTTAGCAGGAAATCTTTTGTGAGCGAAGCTGGTGTTTTGTTGTACCACAGAGGAGAAAATCATTGCGCCCGGCCGAAGGCCGCTGTGTCATACCATAGAGGAGAATTTCATTGTACATCTTTAGAAAGCGAAGCCAGTGTTTGTTATACCACAGAGGAAAAAATTATTATTTTATATGTACACTTTAATACTGTAAAAAATACACATGTAAATTGTAATAAAAATTATTATTTACTTAACTCATAAATACATTATTTTTAATATTTTAAACTTTATTTATGTTGTTTCAATAAAAATTAATTGTAATTTTAAAAACATACAATTTCCAAGCACAAAATATAAAATTAATTTCAAGTAATTTAAAACAAAAATTAAAGTAAAAAAATTTACCGTTGACGCTAACATACTGCTACTAAACCAAACATCATAACGTTGCATGTGATGGGTTGTTGTGCTTTGCTTGAGGCATTTTTCTTTCTCTAATGGGTGGTGTAATTTCTTTACTACAATCTTTTTTATCTTTAGCAGCTATATGGCAAAGTATTTTAACTTTCGGCTCATTTTTTTAAATTTTAAATGGGCATTGAGGTTTTGTAATGAATTATTCTTTGCAGGTGTTGTAGCTTCAGACCTCTGCGAGCGGTAGCTAAAATTGTAGACATTCGAAAATATTTTATTTAAATTTATTAAAAATAACAAAAAAAAAACATTTAAACTTACCATTTATCACTTTTGGCAGTCGTATTTTGCAGCCACTCGAGTATTACATGGCGGAATGAGGCAATATGCGTATTAAAGGCATGCATGAGTATACAACAAAGTATTTTCAAAACAGCTATACCATGGTAATACCATATACTACTTGTATAAATGAGAGAACTGGTATAACCGATATTGTCTGCTTTTGCTTTTACACACGCACTTATAACCATTTAAAGAGCAGCAGTTACATATTGTTCCATACAGTTAGTGAGAGAATTATCTGTTTGATATTTTCAAATACTTGTTGTACCACAAGTATTTTCGTTTACTTGTGGCTACAATAAATATTCAAAGAGAGCTTTATAAAGACAATACTTCATAAAGGAAAAACACAAATGTTGCGCTTTTTAATGATGTTTATTATTGTCCGTTTAGATTTTTGTTTTAAAATTTTTATAAAAAAATTTGTATGTTTAGTAAACTGTGTGATGAAAAAAGCATAATGGAAACTTTTTGTTTTTATTAATAATAGCCTCAAATTTTTTAAATTAAATATGAAATATATCATACATAAATCAAAGTACGTAATTTGAACTTTAATATTTAAGTTTTTAATTTTGTGAAACCTAAAGAAAAATTTAAGTAAGATAAATTATAATTATAAAAAGAGCTAAAAATTAATATTTCTTATCCTAAATAATTTTTACGGAGGTTTGATATTCAATTAGTATTAACTCTCATATGTAGTAAGTTGTTTTGAAATTTGAATATTTAAGGTAAGATTTTGTTAAAAAATCTGTTTACTTATGTATGTATGTACATGTATAGTCATTATTCTATTTTTAATTTTACAACAAATTTCGAGTTTTTAGAAATTAAATATAAATCGAATAAGTTTGCTTCATTTCCTATATAAAGTCAAATCTTGTAAACAGAGATTACTGTTCTGTATATTTAGAATCTTTTTACCTGAAAGCATTAAGAATGGAAAAACCGTTGAAGGAATGCGATGGATTTTTCGGAATAACCCTTTTTTTACTTCCTATGAAATGTTACTGCATTTTTATCATATATTCATTATCTTCGGAAATCCCTGCAATAAAATTTTATTACATTTTGCTTATTTGCAGTGTTATTTGCTAATTTGTAAAAAAAAAATTAAAAAATTCAATAGGAAAAATTTGCAGAAAAGTGGTGTAAAAAACCGTCTTTTTCGTTTATTGCTTTTTGAGAAATTTTTTAATGGACTTACCATAAATTCGTAATGAATTTAGCAATGTAAAGCAGTGCGTTTTCTTCAGTCTCAGTGGGTTGGTTTCAGTGATAAGAATAAATTATAAAATTAAATAAAAATTATACTCTTAATTAAAAAATGCAAAATTTTGAAATTAAAGAAAAAATTGCGTCTAATTTTTATAAAATCAATGAAAAACGAGGGCGAAGCAAAATATGGGATTGTTTCGGTACAATAAGAGACGAAAACGATGTCGAAATAGCTAATTTTGTTGCTTGCAAAATATGTAAAAATGTGTATAAATACAATAAAAATTCCTTGTCAAATTTAAACAAAACAAGTGCTATGTGACATTAAAGGATCAAAATAAAACTTGACCGAGCCAAACCAAGAAGCAAAAAAGACTTGCACCGACGTTTTGACGGATTGGATTCTTGGAGATATTCGCCCATTCTCATTTCCATGTGAATGGAAATAAATTTTGAGCCAACCTAAATTTGGAGCCAAAAGCAATTGGTTTAACATGTGACCTGTGGACAGAAAATTTTCAAAAATTTCATACTTTGCCCATTTTGTTTTGAATGGGGAAAGTAAAAGCAAGCTGCTTGTAGTAAAATCTATGAAGGGCATTATAAGTAATTTTGAGAAAGCATTCTGATAATAAGAAGAAAAAAGACAGCGAAAACTATATATTAAATTACAGCTTTTCTTAACTCTTAAATGTTTTGTTTATGTTAACAGGTGCATATATAAAAAAAAATTGGAGAATTTACTCAGCGTTTTAAAATGTTCTTTGAATGATCCAATGGTTTTGGTAACAGACAGAGGTAGCAAAATAAAGGCCGCCTAATACATAATGTGACAGAAAAATGCATTAATAATTCACCTCGAAAAAGCTGGTGAAGATTTTTAAAAAGTCTGGTTTAAATTGTGATTTAAACACATCTCTAAAGCGTTTTTCACCAACAAGGTGGAATATCGTTTATTTCAACTTGCTTTCTATAAAATCGAATTTTGCTGATATACAAAAACTACTGCAAGAGAAAAATTTAGTAGAAAAATTTTGCGATATAAAAGAATATCATCTAGAGCAACTTGTAGCTATTTTAAAGCCGTTCATGGATGCTCCTAAAGAACTTGAAGGCAGCTCGTATCCAACTATTCATTTAGTGCTTTAGAATTAATACCAATAAGCCCAGCTTTATTGCAGAATTTAGATCACAACTGCATGACTTATTACTTTCCTTAGTAAAAAATAATATTACAATTTATCACAAACTAGCAATATTTTTGTTTCCACCCGATAATAAATTAACTCAATTTAACTTAGAAGAACAGCTAAATGTAAATCATTATTGATTTATTATTCCAATGAAATGGGTACAATTAGCGCACCTATTGAAGTGAATTCGTCCAAAATATTACCCTATTTGAAAAATATATCCAGCTAATCAACAAAACACACTCGAGCCAATCAGTGATTGAGAATGAATTAATTAAATATAAAAATACCAAAGTTCCTTTACATAGCGATGTTTTAAAATGGTGGAACGATAGAAAAAACGAATGTCCATTTTTATATATACTAAGTAGTCGAATATTTGCTATACCAGCATCTAGCGCACCTTCTGAAAGAATATTTTCGATTGCTCGTTCAATTATAACAGATAAACGATCAAAGCTTGGCTTAAATGGAAAATAATTTAATAAAATTTTATTTGTAAATGTTAATTCCAAAAACTGATTTGTAATTAATGTTGTTTTTTATATAATTGATTTTTACTTTTTATTATAATTTTTTATTGTGTTTATTTATTAATTACTTTTTTTATCATTTTATTATTTCTGGTTAAATATGAATTCCTGTTACTTTTATGAAAATGTTTTAGTTTTCAATTTTTATATAAACCTTTACAATAGGTCTGTTTCTTTACTTTTTTGTGTAAATTGGTGAAAATGAGAGCAAGCATTTTTTCTCTCATAAAAAGACAAAATTATATAAAACTACGGGACACAAAATCTAAATTTTAAACACAAAATAAAAACTCAAAGAATTTTGAATATTTTTATAAGAAAAATCAATTCCAATAAATCAAACAAAGGAAATAATAATTTATTTTTAAATTTTGTATAAAAATTTGTTTATAAATGCAGTATATTTCTCCGGTGAAGGCCAAGATGTCTTTTCGTCATATATTTAATATTGTATTAATAAAAAGATAGAATTATTAACAATAATATATTTGTTATGAAAAAAAATTTTGCGGAATAAATATTATTGAAATGCATAGGACACTTTTTTAAGTCATTTATTTGTTGTCGTAAAAATTTTTTGTTCGTTCCTTCACACAAACATATTCCCATACAATACACATAGGCATATTTCTTGCCGACATACAATAAGTACCTATGGTGCAAGCACCAATAGCTATTGTATATGTCTCAAAAAATCGTAGGCAAACAGTTATTGTCATTCTCTCATGACTCTCTCACACCATAACTCATTTGAGAAAGTAACAATACCAAATTGTAACAGAAACACAAAATTACATATCTATACTCACTCACAACAGAAAACAAATGAAAACTGATGTGTTTGGTTGTAACTGTGCACATCTTTAATGCGTATCATAGGAAAGGTAATTTTAATAACTATTTGACTTAAAAGATAAAAATGAAAAAGAAATTCAATTAATATCCACAAAAAGTTTTTTTCATATAAATATAACTTCATCAAATAAATAAAGTGTATAAGCGAAAAGTATAGGTAGAATAACAAACACTGACTTCGATTACTAAAGATTTCCTGCATAGCCAACTTCCGGCCGGACGCAAGGATTTTTTTCTCTGTGGTATGACCAACACTGGTTTGGCCCACTAAAGATTTCCAGCGTAGCCGACCTAAGCTCGGGCTCATTTATTTTCAGACAGACAAACACACAAGGTTGAATAATTAACAAAAGGGGTTACAACCGAACACATACTTTAAACTAACGAACAGACAGACATTGATGATCATAATCATCATCCTATGGAATCTGATTGGATTCCAACACCTAGATTTACTTACCTTTTAGAATCCCTGGGGAAGATGAGGAGCTTCTCTCCTGGTGGACATCCTTTTATGCATGTTAAACTCCTACAATTAAAAAAAATGTTAACTTTTAATAAAGGGATAAATTTTAAGTTTTGTATGTTGCATACTTACATGTTGTTTGCCAATTTAATGTAGCTTTCTAAACAAATAATAAAAAAAGAATTAGAAACACACTCAAATATTAATATCAAAATGTACTTAAAGTATATATAAACACAATTGTATTCTGCTGTAAATAAAAATATATAAATTTCACTTATTTGTTTTAATATTAAACATAAAAGAACATTACAAAAATACAATACGGAAATAAATTTATGTCTTTTTATAGTTTTTCGTGATATTATTACATTTTTTATCAATAATAATAATAATAATTTTATTTATTATAAAATATGTATATGTATGTGGTATCGCTTAAATTTGTATTGCTAAACTACACAGCTGTTGTTGCTGTCTGCAAAATAATTATGAAGCTGACTTCAGAGCAGCATTTGAAGTTAGCAGCATTTGAAGCCGTGAAGTTGTGAAGTCTGCTGTCGTCTAACTGTTTAGAGCTTTAGTTTTACTTTTTTTAAAAATTGAGGCAGAAGATTTTTAAAATTTTCCGAAAACTTTAATTATCTATGTGAAAGTGTCTTACGTAAAAAACAGAAGCATAAGGCAATTATTGAAGAAATTTTTTATTAAATGCAGGATCGGTTTAAAGATTTTGAAGTAATACATCCACTGCTATATATCTTTCAAAACCCTTTTAAGTACGATGTATCAAAATATGAATTTACAGTTCAATCATAACTTATAATACTTCGCAGTGAAGTGGAAGCACCACCTGATATGAAAATTAATAAGTTTTGGAAAAACTTGAATAATTCAGATTTTTCGCAAAATAAAAAAATTTCATACAAATGCTTGTCTTTTCTTCCTTCCATTTCTTTGCTTAAAACGAAGGAAGAGAATTAACTCGGTTCACTTGTATTTAAAATACTTTAATTTTTTTATTGTTACCAAGTAACATATTTTTTCACTAAGCAACTTTTCCTACATTTAAGAATTAAAATTTTTACTTGAATTTAAATTAAACTTCAATTTAATTGCTTATGTGCACTATTTTATAATGTTACCAAGTATCAGTATTTTTCGTTAATCAATTTTTTTACGTTTAAGAGATGAAAATTATTTTATACATTATTCTGCTAAATTTTGTTTAAACTAAAATTTTTTGACTTAAATTTTAAATACTTTAAATACAACTTTTCTCATAGTGTAACTTTATATTTCTTACCAATACAAATACATTTTCTATTTTGCGCATCACTGATCTGGAGACAGGACGCAGTGTATTGAGTACAGATGAGCACAAAACGTCTTGTTTGCTTCTATTCATAGTGTTTATTATTGAATTGTACTCTTCGTTTATTGCTTTTGAAATATTAGTACACTAATACTACTGTACTCATTCAACAAAAGCATTCGACAACATTTATTCATTTATCAAGCATAGGAATTGTTATGTGGATGCAAATTTCATTATTTAGAACAATTTATTCTGTTGTACACTATTGTCGTAGCACGACAACATTGCAGAATATACAGGAATTAACGGTTAAAACTCTTATTTTCGCATTCTCAAATATATGACCAGGCCTGCCATATTTGCCGATTTTTCGCCTCAAATTTATCAAAATGCCGATTTGCCGTTTTTGGCTCCAAAAATGCCGATTTTTGATAAACACTGTAACAAGATAACTTTGTTTTAGAATAATTTATTAATTTTGGGGTAGCACTATAATACTTTTAACATTAGAAAGAGACAACTGTTAATAAGTCAGCACTTCTACTAAGAAGAAAAAGAGTCTGATATTGGTTTCGGGGTATCAACGTCGGGCACATCGAATATGCGTGGGGATGTGCTTGATGTTTATACTGACGGGTCAAAGTTGGACACGGGGGTCGGGGGGGGCGTCTTCATTCCTAGATTTCGAATCAGAATGAAGTTTAGGCTACGGGATCAGTGTAGCGTGGTACAGGCTGAGATTTCAGCCATCAGAAGGGCGGCTTGCTGGATGAGGTACCACAGGATATACGGAGAGGATATCCGGATCTGTACTGACAGCAAGGCCGCGATTAACTCCTTATCGGGTGTCTTTACGACATCCAGATTGGTACGTGAATGCCGGACATCTCTTAACGAGATGGCGAGACATTCCAACCTGGAACTGTTTTGGGTACCGGCTCACTCGGGCGTACCCGGGAATATAATTGCGGACGAACTCGCCAGATCGGGAACCCGGTTGGCAGACCGGGAGACAGATCCACTGGTAGGAGTCCCACTAAGCTGCTGTAAAGCTTTACTTCAGCAGGAGCTCCTCAGAGCCGCACAGTCTAGATGGTCTGAGGAGGTTACCTGCAGGGTCTCGAGGACATTGTGGCCTCAGTACGATAATAGGAGAACCGCAAATCTACTGAGGTTTCCTCGGGGGCAGCTGGGCATACTGGTGGCGGTGCTGACGGGGCACTGTGTCATTGGTACCCATGCTAGGAGATTGAATCTTCCGCATCGTGACTACTGTAGAAGCTGTCAAGATGAGGAAGAGGAAGAAACGGTAGAGCATCTGCTCTGTCACTGCCCGGCTCTTTCTGAAAATAGAGCGGCCATCTTCGGCAGTCCGAGACTGCATGGCCTTGCAGACTTATCTGTCTGCGACGTTGCTAGGATAAACTTGTTTATCCGGTCCTCGGGGTGGTTTGGATTGGGATCTTTGACGGTGCCGTAATGGCCTGAATCTGATCCCCTGCAAATCCTGTTTCAAGGCAACACAACGGGACCTTTGGGACCCAAGTGGGTCGGTCTTATGCCGACGGCCTGTGCAACCTAACCTAACCTAACCTAGGCTTATTTGGTGTATTGGAAAAAACAGTTCTTAACTGCATGTGAGCTATTAGAAAATAAAAAGTTCTCGCTGTGGTGAATGAAGCAACCGATCTACGCAACACCAAGTTGCACCCAAGTCAAAGCAGATGGCTGCCGCTTGAAGCAGAAGTTGTTTAAATACTAGATTTGTATGAGGCCTTAAGAATTTACTTTTAATTTGCTGTTAAGAATTTACTTTTAACTTTCATTATAAAATCTTTTTTTTTTAATTTGCTGATCAAATCGATAAAGCGAAAAAAATTATAAAAAAATTAAACATATATATATATATATATATATATATATATATATATATATATATATATGTAATTGTTAATTGTATAAAAAGAGTGTTTTACAGCCATATAGAAAGGCTTCTAAGAACTGTACTAAGTAGTTTTATAAAAATCGATAAACTTTATTTAACAGAATTTATGAATAGAGAGCATTTTTTAAATTGTATGCGATGTCTTTGGGCTCATTGGTTAAGAAGTTAATATAAGAATCAAAACGTAACTAAAAACGAAACAAGCATAATGGTAAAAAACTGTATCAACTTTAATTAAGAACTTACAATTCAAATATTTAAACACTTTGATTTTGAACATAAATCTTTAAAAATGATAAATTATTTGCTAATTTTTGTTAATAAAAATATGTTTAATTCTATTCAAACTGTGTTTTTTAAATTACCGATTTTTTTGCCGATTTCTTATCAAAATTTTCTGGCACCCCTGTGTATGGATAAAATAAATGAAAATAAAATTGCGTTTTAAAAAACTAAAGTTTCTTCTCTCAATAAATGCCAACGTAATTGGCAAGTGTGACACCGAGTATTGTACAACATTTTCGTTGTAGTCCTAAACTATTGCACAACAAACTTATGTATGTTTGTTTATTTTTCCTCTATGTTTACTTTGCACTAAATATCTCTTACAGCTACAGTCAATATTCAATATTATTAAGACAATAAGTTTTTTCGGCAAATCATTTGCATACAATGAAAATAAAAGAGGACCTAAAATAGAGCCTTGAGGCACTCCCCTAATAATGAATAATCTATCTGACCATGCATCGTTAAAAAAAACCGATTGCGTTCTAAGTAAAAGATACGATGATATAAGTCTGGTTGATGTGTTCGTAAATCTAAAAATGTGTTTCAGTTTTCCAACCAGTATATTATGGGTTACCGTATCAAAGTCTCCCTTTCTAAAAGCACTAAAAAATTAATATCACCATTTTCTAATCCTTGCCGTATATTCTCACTAACTCCACAAGAGCCGTAACGCAGCCATGATTTTTAGAAAAACCAGATTGCATACTGGAAAGCAAATTGTAAGAAGTTATATACTCACACTGACGCACTGGTATCTAAGTTGATTTTTGCGCGGCTAGGGCTCGTCGGGCTTGTCCGTTGCAGTCAGCAATGCGTAGTACTGAATAATATGTACCTGTGTTATACATCAAGCGAAATAAAATTTAATAAAATTTGGAGTCACACGAATGGAAAACATCTCAGAAAACAAACCAGTGTTGGCGGTCCAGATGACACAACACTATGGGCCCTCCCTCAGTACAATTAGCGATAGAACGATACCACTAGGGTATCGATATTTTTACTCGATACAGTATGGATCGAAAAATATCGATATGCACTCAATATCGAACAAAAAGTATCGTTACCTACTCGTATCGGTCGACTATTTCATAAAATTAAGGCAAAGAAAAATAAAAATACATATCGCTGGTCCCATGCAGAGTGACCGTTGTTGTTGCTAAAGTATGCCCTTTTAGTGCGCCCTTTTTAAAAAGAGCTAAATCTTCCACTTTTTTACTTTAATCTTTTTTGACCCTTTTTTGTTTTATGGCACATTTGATTTTCAATTTAGATGGTTGAATTTTGAGTCTGTTGCAAGAAGAACATTGGAGAAATGGTAAATTTTGCAACACTTTTTTGTTTGTACACAGTTCGAAGAAAAAAACTCCAATATAGAAAAACTACGTATCATTCAAGAAGGTTTATCTACTATAAACAAAATTTATTGAAAATGAATAAAAGTTTACATATTTTCGGCTTTTTGGTTAATTTTTAATTTAATTTCTAAACATTTTTAGAAAGAAAAATTATTAACAAATGTATGCGGACGTTTTCCAAAGAATACAAGAAAAATTAGACTCTAGCAGAATGAAATGCAGCATTTTCTGGACCGCCACATCCTTCATTAGCATTCTTTGCATCTATCCACCTTATGTTGTGTACGTCGTAAACATCATTTAACCAACTAATCTTAATGTTAATTTGGCGAGACGAAGTTCACACACAACTTAAAGCATTTCTTTGTCGTTCTCTTTGTAACTCGTCTTGTACATTTGAAGTTGCTTTTGTACTAGCCTTTGGATAGCCACGAAATGCAACTTTTTATTTTTAATTATTCATACTTGTTTGCTCACAACATTATAGATGCTGTTCAGTATCATATTGACTTTTACGAGTTAAGTATTAAATGTAAATACACGGTCCTTAGCGTTTGTTTTAATTCTCAATTTTCTCCCAATTAGGATTTAAACCATCGATCTTACAAATTAATCATTTTTAATTTAATTTCTAAACATTTTTAGAAATAAAATTTACTTACAAATATATGTGGACGTTTTCCAAAGAAAACCAGGAAAATTAGACGCTAGCAGAATAAAATTGATTGGGAAAAAATTGGCAGTGCGTCTTTTTTGATCATATCGCACACCTAGTTCAAAAGTGACACAACTCAAAATTTTATTTTTCAGAAATCGAAAAAAAACTGTTTCTGACCTGAATAAAAATGGTATTTGTATTTGTTTTTATTTTTATACTAGATAATGAACAATTTAATTAATTTAAAGCTAGACTCACTTTTTGGATAATATAGTACCAAAAAGTCTATACAAGTTCTGGCCTATTAATTTTTAACTGCACAACCACTATGCACATTTCATAAAGACTGTAATGGCGTCACGTTTAACATAAACTTCAAGTCAGTATGCAACCGATACGAGTAATTTTTTACCGACACCTACTTGGTATCGATGCTAAAATACTTGGTATCGTATCGTTTCATCCCTAAACACAATACCAATCCATGATAGCACAGTTGCCTTTAAATACTTGTTTTGGCTATCCCTAACTCTAGCTTCACTAATTATTCGAACATATTTTAATAATTTTACAAAATTTGGTTTTCACAGACTCCCTTTTTTTGTTTTCGATTATATTAATAATGCCAAGCTGTTAAAATTTATATGGACTATAATGAGTATAATTCTTTAAAAATATGCTCTATTATAGTCATTTATGATGTATTTTATCTGCATACCTCTAACAAGTGCTATCAGATGTTGTTGATAGGCTTGTTTCTTAACTCTCCCATTACCTGTCTTCTAATGAGAAAAGGATGATTTAGGACCCCACATTAACATACACTTAACTCCCCATCAACCTAGCAAAATACTTGTATCTTTAACTCAGACATTTTGTCTTATAATTCAAGATTTATTCACTATCAATTCTATATAAAATATTATCAAAGTAATAATTTAAGAGAAGTTGCCATAGAATCAGGGCTAATCTTTATTTAACTGATTATAATAATATTCGATAAGATAACGTTGAAAGGAAAAAAAATATATATGTATATGTATGTATATATATATCTATATACATATGTATGTATATATGTATATATATATATATATATATATATATATATATATATATATATATATATATATATATTAAAAGCAATTTTGATATTCACAAGCACATGTTAAATATAGAAAAAACAAAAAACACGTAACCAAATATAATAATGTAAAAATGGATGTAACAACAATAATGATAATCAACTAATAAGCTTTCCTGGAAATTACCTATTAGTTTGATACAATATTTATCGGTATGATCAGTACTCATACTTGTTAAATGAAATAAAAAAACCCAGAAGCTGGTTGATGATTTTTACTGCTAAACTTACATAGTAGAATATATTGTAACAAAGATGCTTTATTAAAATCATAAAAAGATGTAAAAATAATTGAAGCCAAGAAAGGGATACGAAATGACCTATTGTGTTTGTTTTCAGAGCTAGAAGTTTCTACAAAACATCTTTATTACAAAACAAAAACAACTAACACAAAGCGATAAATAAACAAACACAATATAAAACCATACACACACCTGCATTGTATAACAACTAAATAAAAATACACCACATGTATTTTTAAATAATGATTGCAGGTTCTAGAAGTATGTAAATAACATTGCTCACATAATGCGTCTGAGATAATGATGGCAACGCAGCATTTTTTACTACGCAACAGATGGAGGTAGAAATTTTCGAATATTCAAGAACGCCTAAAAATAGGGTATATAAAAGCAACGCCGATACGTGCTGATTCATTCCGATTGTGAGCGTCATCTAGTTAAGATCTTGTGATGTAACAGTGTAAAGTTGGCAGGGTGTATTATTAATCGCGAATAGTTAAATGGTTAAATAATTGATTAAATAAAGTGTAACTTAATTAAAACTCTAAAAGTTGTGTGTGTAATTATTTTGCAAATAAAGAACTCATAAATAATACGTTTGTAATCTAAATAAACGTAACAACTGGTGTCAGAAGTGGGTTGCAAAATAATAAATAAATAATTACAATGAAATTTGACGAGCTAAAAGTTGAACAGCTAAAAATGGAGCTCAGTAAGTTGGGTCTCCCGACAGCAGGCAATAAAGCGGAACTTCAAAGCTTAGATGAATTTAAGCAGAGTGGTATCGATATTGGGACATATTAATTTGGAGAAGAAGAGGAAAAAAAAGAGATTGAAGTATGCTCCCCAGCAACAAACAGCGTCATGGACTTGAATTCAATATTGGCCGCTATAATGAAGAAAATGGAAGAAAACAGCCGCAAGCAAGATAACCAGATGAAGAAGATGGAAGAAACAAAACAAGAAACTGCTAAAATCAACGGGGAAAGGCTTTTAGTAGAAGTAAACGAAAAGTTTCAAGAAGTATCGGAAGTCTTCGGCAAACGAATGAACATTGTAGAACAGCGAGGTTGATGAAAAATTGTGCGGCCTAGAGAGAAAAGTAGACAAAGAATTACATGAATAAAAAGTGCAAATTGGCGATCTTCAAATTCGAGAGGGACCGGTGAGAGTTATTTCTGAGCACGTCAACAAGATTAACACCCCGAGATTTGACGGCAGCGCACCTTTTAATGTTTTTAAGTTCCAGTTCAAAACAGTGGCCAGCAAAAATAGATGGGACAATGAAGAAGAAGTTATAGAGCTAATTCTGGACTTAAAGGGATCAGCATCACAGACACTTGAAAGCTTACCAGCCGGCTGCAGAAATAACTATGAGGACATAATGGTAGCGTACGGTGCACTGTGGTCAATATTTTGAGATATCGGCCAAAACTCCTTTTGGTTTTTGTTCTCCGATTTTTAAGTTTTAGATTCATATGAAAGTAGACAGTAGTAAACCTCGGGAGCCAAAAAATTTGAACTCTATTTTAATTATTTCACTGAGAACAGGGTGGTCCAAAATGGGCTTTTTCAGAATTTAGTAAATTTATGATATTTTTAGTTAATTTTTAAAGTTTAAATGATCATAATAAAATAAATTTTGTGTTGTAACTTAACTTATTTCCTATTACTGGTAAAAAAATTTGAAGCTCTATTGTTTTCAGAACAATTTAAATATTTTTTTTAAAAAAGGTAAAATTTCTCGGAAATTTCCTACTTCATAGAGCACAACTCCTGTGAGTCAAGCAGAGTCAAAAAACAAATTTACTATTTTGTAGCCCTAACTTTCCCCTACATTCCTATATATATACATGTCCAAGCATCGGGACTGCACTTTTTGAGCTACAGCAATTTTTCTGACCCAAGGTAAGATATTCGGTACAAATGCACGTTATTGTTTTTGAGAAGTTATTTGTATGTGAAAGTGGCTATTATGCATATATTTTGATGCAATTTTGTACAAGAGTTCTTATTGACCCAAAAAATAATTCTGTTGAAATTAGGAGAAGCTGGCCCATATTTGGACCTAGTCCACATAGAAGGGTGTATCAAAATTTTGACAAAAATGACAATAGAACTCTCAAATTATGTGGTATCTGGCAATTCATTTGGAAAAGGTAAAAAATGATTTTATTGCGATCTAATATTACATAACTTAAATACCTGAAAATTGCAAATAAATTTAAAACCAATGGAAATAACTGGTAAAACCAAGTACCTGTTATATTATGTTTCAAAGAGGAAAAAAGATCATGTTCAAACTTCGAGCAATAGTATATTAATCCATGCATTAATTTTTTTCTTCATTATTGTTTAAAAAATGGCTAAATTCAGGTTTAGTGTTCTATCTGATATATATTTTGAACGGAAAGATGAAAACGACATTATTTTACATATAATGAATAATCCATTCTTCAAAATATGCGACAAACAAGAAATTAAAATTCATAACTTAAAAATAAAAAACTTTTTAAATACTTAAAGAAAACGGTACAATCAATGTTCCAGAAACAAGAAATTGTTTTACTCACGCAACCAAGAATGGCTAAGAAATATACTTATTTTTAAAAAGCCATCAGTAACTACCACGGAAACTGGAAAAGGTGGTCGACCAGCAAAGCCAATTGATAATTGTAGTGAAAGATCACGAAGACGCAAGCTTAAACATATTGTTACGTTTATTAAAGTTATAAACGTTTAATTTATGAGTTCTTTATTTGCAAAATAATTAAACACACAACTTTTAGAGTTTTAGTTAAATAACACTTTATTTAATCAATTATTTAACGATTTAACTATTCGCGATTAATAATACACGCTGGCAACTTTAATTGTTGTACCACAAGATCTTAACTAGATGACGCTCACAATACGAATGAATCAACACGTATTGGCGTTGCTTTTATATACCCTATTTTTAGGCGTTCTTGAATGTTCGAGAATTTCTACCGCCATCTATTGCGTAGTTGAAAATGCTGCGTTGCCACTTTTATCTCAGACACATTAGTGAGCATTATTATTTACTTCTAGAACCTTCAATCATTATTTAAAAATACATGTTGTGTATTTTTATGTAGTTGTTATACAATGCAGGTGTGTGTATGTTTGTGTATTGTGTTTGTTTAGTCATCGCTTTGTGTTAGTTGTTTTTGTTTTGCAATAAAGATGTTTTGTAGAAACTTCTGGCTTTGAAAACGAACACAATAGGCCATTTCGTTTTACTTTCTTGGCCTCAACTATTTTTAACATCTTTTTATGATTTAAATAAAGCATCTTTGTAACACTGCGGCCCACTTAAGCCTTTTCGTCCCGAATAGGCTCATCATTACCTCTGCCATATTTAGCCAACCGCTCCAGGTGAACCACCTTTATTTTGGACCTCGGATTATGATATCTCTGTATCCGGTAAACCACGTCATTCAATTTCTTTATCACCTTGTACGGTCCCTCCCAGTGGGTTTGCAGTTTAGGGGATAATCCTTTCTTGCGTTGCGGGTTAAATAGTAGAACCATTTGTCCTTCGGTAAATCCCTCCGTATTTGCTGCTCGATCATATCTGGCTTTCATCTTATCGCTGGTCATTTTAATGCGGTTACGTACAAACTCATGAAGCTCATGCAGTTCTTCTTGTGCCTGGAGAACGTTTTCATTGCCTTCGTGCACTTGTGCAGGTTTAACACCAAATTCTAAATCTGCTGGCAGTTTTAGTTCTGTCCCAAACAAGATTTTTGCTGGACTACGTGAGGTTGAATCATGTACAGCGGATCGGTACGCCAGTAGAAATTTGGGTATATGCTCATCCCAATCCTTTTGGTGTGAACTGACCACTTTTCTGAGATATTCTTCTAGGGTACGATTGAATCTTTCCACCATTCCATCAGACTGTGGATGCAGCGGTGTAGTTCTCGTCTTTTTAATACCGTAAACGTCACACATCTCTTTGAATATAGCTGATTCAAAATTTCGTCCCTGGTCTGAATGTAGTTCTAGTGGAACACCGTATCGGCACACCCAATTGTTCACAAGGGCGTCTACCACTGTTTTAGATTCTTGATTTGGAATGGCATAAACTTCAGGCCATTTGCTAAAATAATCCATTACCACTAGTACATATCGGTTTCCAGCATCACTGACAGGGAATGGACCTGTGATATCAATAGCTATCCGCTCAAAGGGTGCACCTGCGTTGTACTGTTGAAGTTTGCCACGACTTTTTCTTACAGGACCCTTGGCCTTTATGCACTCTTCGCAATTAGCTATCCAATCGGCTACGTACTGTTGGCAACCTACCCAGTAAAATCTCTGCTTTATCTTTTCCAGAGTTTTTGTTATACCCATATGACTACCGCTGGGACCGTTATGGAACTGCTTTACTATCTCATTCCTTTTGGAGGTTGGCACGACAATTAAGTCCGTCGTAGTTTTGCCATCTGTACTTTCCCAGGATCGATATAAGCAGCCGTCTTCTACTTTTAGGCTATTCCACTGGGCCCAGTACGACTTGGCTAGTTGGCTCTCTGCCGATATTTCATTATGATTCGGTCTCCTGTTGTTTTGCTTAGCCAATATAATTTTTGCCAAAATTGGGTCGTCATTCTGGGCCTTCGACCAATCTTCCCTTGACCCAATTTGGGTAAGCCGCACATCAATGACGCACTCCTTTTTCTCTACTTTTGTGCAGTGCTTGCAGTCTACATTGCATGGCCGTCTTGATAGGGCATCAGCATTATTGTGCTTTCCTCCTTTTCTATGCACAATACTAAAGTCATAGCTCTGCAGACGTTCAACCCAGCGTGCAAGCTGGCCCTCAGGATTCTTAAATTGCATCAACCAACGTAATGCAGAATGGTCTGTCCGTAAGATGAAATGTTGACCATATAAGTATTTGTGGTAATGTTTAACACACTCCAGCACTGCTAAAAGCTCTCTTCGTGTAACGCAGTAATTTCTTTCGGGCTTAGAGAGCACCCTGCTGTAATAGCCAATGACCTTTTCTATTCCATTTATTTCCTGAGAAAGCACTCCACCTATTCCATAGCCGCTTGCGTCCGTGTCCAATATGAATTTCTGTCCAGCTATTGGATAGGCAAGGACTGGTGCCGTACACAAAAGTTTCTTGAGCTCCTGGAACGCTTTTTCCGCTGCTTCACTCCAGTGGTATGGTTGCGACTTCCTGGTCAAATCGTGCGAGCTAGCAGCCACTTGAGCAAAGTTTGGCACAAATCTCCTGTAATATGTGCAAAGCCCCAGGAAACTACGCAGCTCATGAAGATTTTGTGGGCGAGGCCAGGTCTTTACTGCCAATACTTTGTCTTCATCAGTTGACACGCCCTCTGCAGTTACACGATGCCCCAGGTATTTGACCTCCTTTTGAAACAAAGCACATTTCTTAACACTTAATTTTAATCCTGCAGCAGTTATACGCTTAAAAACTTCATCCAGGTTTTTGAGGTGTTCATCAAAAGTCTTCCCCATCACGATTATGTCATCCAAATACACTAAGCACGTCTTCCAATTTAGACCCTTTAGCACACGTTCCATTAAACGCTCAAAAGTAGCTGGAGCGTTGCAGAGCCCGAATGGCATCACCTTGAACTGCCATAAACCACCACTTGCGCTAAAGGCAGTTTTCTCCTTGTCTTTATCAGCTATCTCTACTTGCCAATAGCCGCTCTGCAAGTCCAAGGTAGAGAACCATTCCGTTCCAGCCAACGTGTCTAAGGTATCGTCTATTCTAGGCAACGGATAACTGTCTTTCTTGGTGACGTCATTGAGCTTCCTGTAGTCAACACAAAACCTAGTACTGCCGTCCTTCTTCTTTACCAAAACTATTGGTGAACTCCACGGACTCGAGGATGGCTCAATGACTCCGTTCCTTTCCATTTCGCTGACAAGTTCTTTGACCTCATTTCGTTTTGCTAGGGGAACACTTCTGGGTGCTTGTTTTATAGGCCTCGCTTCGCCAGTATTAATTTCATGTTTAACAACTGCCGTTCTACCTTGGCTTTTATTATTTAGGGCGAAGACGGAGGCATGTTTTCTCAGCAACTGCTTTGCTTTGTTTCTGTCAGGAGGTGTTAGTTCTGCCACCCATTTTTGCACCTGTTCTTCTAATGAATTTCTTTCTGTGGCTGTTATTTTAGGACATACTGTATTTGCTGCACAATTAATTATGGCTTCTGCTGGCTCACATCGACCCATCTCAAAATTCCTGTTAATTGTTTTTTCGCTATTGGACAGATTAAGTACTCTCACAGGAACCCTGCCATCGTCGCAGATTTTCACGAGGGCTTTTGCTGTTATGATATCGTCTTTTAGTTCTTTTGGTTCCACCACCCACAACCGGTTATCCTCACAATCTGCCTCCACACGTGCCCAAACTATAGTTTCCGTCTGAGGTGGTAATTTCTGACGTTCAACGGCAAATAGCTTCCTCGCTGTGGTCCTGCTATCATATCCAACATCCAGGGGTATCTCCACATTGCGCCAGATCATTATTTGCTCGCCCATGTGCAGACTAATACCGTGGGCTATCATAAAGTCTGCACCAATGATAATTTCATCCACTATATCGGCAACAACAAATGCATGGTCAGCGCTGATGTTTGCAATAGTCATTCTTACCCTGGCTCTTCCATAGACAGTGGCTAAGTCGCCAGTAGCAGTGCGCAGTCGTACATTATTTAACGGTTCCACTGCCCCTTTTACTAAATCGGGTCTTATAATTGACTGAGATGCTCCTGTGTCTATGGTGAGGACTTGCTTACTTCCGTTTATAAGACCGCAAACAGTAAGGTTGCTATTTTTCTGTTGTACAATGGAAATGGAGATTGTGGGGCCACCGGTTGTGGGAGCCAGCACTTGCCCCTTAGTGCTAGCTCGATTTAGTTTAACGGTGACTCATGAGATTTGGTGTTGTTGGCCCGCTTGTTGTCCCTTGCTGGCGAAGCAGATCTTGATCTTCTCTTTGCTGATCTACAGTTGCGCTGAAAATGGCCAGCCTTACCGCATTTAAAGCACTTAGCGCGATAATTACTTTTTTCCTCCTCCATTATCTCTTTGACTAACTCCCTTATCCCACTTCTGACACCAGTTGTTACGTTTATTAAAGTTATAAACGTTTAATTTATGAGTTCTTTATTTGCAAAATAATTAAACACACAACTTTTAGAGTTTTAGTTAAATAACACTTTATTTAATCAATTATTTAACGATTTAACTATTCGCGATTAATAATACACGCTGGCAACTTTAATTGTTGTACCACAAGATCTTAACTAGATGACGCTCACAATACGAATGAATCAACACGTATTGGCGTTGCTTTTATATACCCTATTTTTAGGCGTTCTTGAATGTTCGAGAATTTCTACCGCCATCTATTGCGTAGTTGAAAATGCTGCGTTGCCACTTTTATCTCAGACACATTAGTGAGCATTATTATTTACTTCTAGAACCTTCAATCATTATTTAAAAATACATGTTGTGTATTTTTATGTAGTTGTTATACAATGCAGGTGTGTGTATGTTTGTGTATTGTGTTTGTTTAGTCATCGCTTTGTGTTAGTTGTTTTTGTTTTGCAATAAAGATGTTTTGTAGAAACTTCTGGCTTTGAAAACGAACACAATAGGCCATTTCGTTTTACTTTCTTGGCCTCAACTATTTTTAACATCTTTTTATGATTTAAATAAAGCATCTTTGTAACAATATCAATGAAGAAGTTTCTTGTATCATCATAAAGTATTAATTTCTGCATCAAATTCAACCATCGAAAACATAAAAAATAAAATTGCTATCATTAAAAAAATAGTGGAAGCAAGCCCCAGATGCACAAAAAGGATTTTAGAAAGTATGCCGACACCAACTGAAGAAAAGAAATTTACTCCAGAAGAAGCATTTGCACTATTTTTGGATTTGAAAATGACTAAAAACCAATATACAGAATTGCGGAAGCGAACCAATGAAAATTGTTCCATGGGGAACAAATAATTCAGCACAATATGCTTCCAGTTGGAGATCTCCCAGAAGAAGCGCAAGAAAAAAGGAACAAAGACTACTGATTCTTTCGCGAGCACAATACAAGAAAAACTTCCAGATATTGTACTAATGAAGATCTTATTAATATTTTGTTGTGCACATCAGACCCATATATGTCCAGTATTCGACAAAAATGGAAATCAACCTCATTAGAGTTAGATGAAGAAGCTAAACAACTAATGCAAAATGAAAATCAAAGCTATTTGGAAGAAATTTTTACTAATATTGTTTAATTAATAATAGTTTAAAGATTATAATTTGTTTCCAATTTTAGTATAAATTTTTATTAATACATTTAAATAAAATATATGTGCACTTTAAATCAATAGTAAAAGTTTACTTAAAATAATAATCTACTTTAATTGTGGTTGATTCCTTCAAATATAAATATTTCATGATATTCTCATGAAATATTTATTATGTTAATCCAAAGTTTACAAACGAGTCAAACTAACAGCATTAAAAGAAGGGAGCTTTTAACAGTGCTGGATTTTGTTAAACGTTACCACAAGTACTTATATGGTCAACATTTCATCTTAAGGACGGACCACTCCGCATTACGTTGAATGATGCAATTTTTGCACCCTGAGGGGCAGCTTGCACGCTGGGTTGAACCTCTGCAGAACTATGACTTTAGTATTGTGCATAGAAAAGGCGGAAAGCACAATAATGCTGATGCGCTTTCAAGACGGCCATGCAATGTAGAATACAAGCACTGCACAAATGTCGAGAAAAAGGAGTTCGTCATTGATGTGCGGCTTACCCAACTTGGGTCAAGGGAAGACTGGTGAAAGGCCCAAAATGACGACCCAATTTTGGCAAAAATTATATTGGCTAAGCAAAACAACAGGAGACCGAATCATAATGAAATATCGGCAGAGAGCTAACTAGCCAAATCGTACTGGGCTCAGTGGAATAGCCTGAAAGTAGAAGATGGCTGCTTATATAGATCTTGGCAAGGAACAGATGGCAAAACTACAACGGACTTAATTGTCGTGCCAACTTCTAACAAAATGAGATACTAAAGCAGTTCCATAACGGTCCCAGTGGCAGCCATATGGGTATAACAAAAACTCTGGAAAAGATAAAGCAGTGATTTTACTGGGTAGGCTACCAATAATTCGTAGCCGATTGGATAGCTAATTACGAACAGTGCATTATAGCTAAGAGTCCTATAAGAAAAAGTCGTGGCAAACTTAAACAATGCAACGCAGGCGCTCCCTTTGAGCGAAAAGCTTTTGATATCACAGGTCTATTCCCTGTCAGTGATGCTGGAAACCTGTATGTACTAGTCGTAATGGATTATTTTAGCAAATAGCCAGAATTTATGCCATTCCAAACCAAGAATCCAAAACAGTAGTAGATGCCCTTATGAACAATTGGGTGTGTCGACACGGTGTTCACTAGAACTACATTCAGACCGGGGACGAAATTTTGAATCGGCTATATTCAAAGAGATCTGCGACGTTTACGGTATCAAAAAGACGAGAATTAAATTCTAAAACCCAACTTTTATTTCTTTATCCTATTACCAAAACGCTTTATCGTCTCGAATTACGAAGAAGAGAACGTTAAAAACAGAAACAGATCTCTAGGGCAACTGGAGTGGCTTCCTATATTTATTTGCGTGTATTCTAAATCCAAATACAATCCACTCAAATTTTCCTGACATCCAAATAAACCCTTTAATCCTCCAAAGGAGCCACGTCATCCCTAAATCTCTGCCATTCTTGTTCATGGTCCATTCGAACCGTCAGAGTAGTGAATGCAGTGTTAAAACCTATTGGTTTGGTCAACTAGCTTAGGTTTCAAATCTTAACTCATTCAGTCAATTACTTACATATCGCATCATACGCTCAAAATAGATTTTAAGCATTTTCAACATATTAATCCTCCAAAGAATTAAGTTCGTGCATGCAAAACTTCATCAACTAACAACATAATCAATCACAATCAATAAGGATTAACACACAGACGTATGTAAAAATTCCACTTCATAGAAGCTATAAGAAGAAATCTCACCACACCAAAAATGAGGTAATGAAACATTCCTTATTATCAATACTTTTAGTTTCTTACGGGCGATCAAAGAACAAAAAACAAAAGCTTAATTCGGGAAATAATAAAAAAAATACAAATCAAACAAAAACAACACAATCATATACAATTTAAAATACTAAAATTATTTAGTTTTCTCCTAGCCATTTAACTTGATTGATTAGGGGACTTGGATTCTAAAGTTTCTTTTCTGATTGTTGGTAATGGCTTGACGCTGAGCTTGTTAATCTGAGCCGTAAGAAAATCAATTGTCTCACTGAACATTTCTCCTATGGATTCGTGTAGGTTTTGGACAATATATGGATTACTGGCTGATAGCGTATTATCTCTTCTAATCGCGTTTTCTGTTTTTTCAAAGGCCTGCCATAATGCATTTAGTTCCTCCCTTTTAGTTTTTTAGAAGTCTAACGTTCGCCGATCATATGGAGCCTTCTTGATGTTTGAAATAATTTTTTCTATCTCAGTTGCTTTCGCTTGCTGCTGAGATATAAGACTTTCTAAGTTAGCCATGTTAGATTGCCGTGGTATTGATGGTTTGAAGGAAATAAGTAAGTGGTATCCCTCCTGTTGATTTGATTTGTACGGACTGGCTGTCCTGATAACTTGGACTGATTATCCTGATAAATTGATTTGTACGGATTGGCTGTCCTGATAAATTGGACTGATTATCCTGATGTATTGATTTGTACGGACTGGCTGTCCTGATAAATTGGACTGATTATCCTGATGAATTGATGCGTGTTTGTTTTAACTTTTAAAGCTCCTTACCACTGGTGGGGGGAAACTTTAGAAATTATGTAATCTAGGGGTAACCAAAATTTAGAGAAAGGAATTCTAGTGGAACTTAGTTCAAACGTTTCGTCAGAACTAACACTATTTTTTTATTTCCTTTTTGTTCTTACAAGCACTTGAACCTGAAGAACGCTAATCAATAAATTAAAACACCTTGTATGCTTTAAAATAATGATAATAAATTTCTTTATTTTTCATGCTTATATACTAAATTGTTTTACAATAAAATTGCTTAGTAAGAAAAATACATTTTTGCAAAATTATTGAACCTATTTTTTTATTATTAAAATTAAAATATTAATTTCTGTTTTGTCAACAATAATGCTAAATGAAACTTAATACAAATGTTTAGGTAGTTGAACTTAAAAGAAAAAATATTTAGCCAACAACAATGTTAATTGTCAACAATAATGGTTAATGAACTTAATATAAAAATTGGATTATAAAATAAAGTGTTTGGATAACAATAATAGTTATTGAATTTAAATACAGAAATTGTGCAATGTTTTTTAATAAAAATAATAAAAAAAATAAAATTATGTTGATTAAGTATCAACAGTATCATAAAATAATTATTTTTTTGGGTTTTTTCTTACTCCATTTGTTTTCTTGCTTTAAATTTGCAATTTTTGTGTTATTTGTTGTTGTGGTTTTTCAATACAATAGATGTGCTTTGTTTATAATTTAGGTATGGGATGTTTAGTAGTACATTTGTTATTGTTTTATTACTATCTTCATTAAAGCTTGCTTTATTTTATTTATTTTTTTTGTTAAACGATAAATTTGTTTTGCTTATGTTTAAGGTAGGGGATGTTTACTGGTGCATTTGTTATTGTTTTATTGCTTCCTAATTGATTGTAAAGCACGAAATTATTGGTACTAAATAAAGCAAATTTTCATTACCTATTAAATGCAAATGAAAACAATTGTTTCATTTGTTTAAACAATTTATTTATATTTATACCTGCAATAATTTATTTATTTTATATTACGGTTCTGTTATATTAAACATTTTCATTGATTTTACATACATATGTATGTTTGCGGAAAAGGTTGAAACGATCGAATTTTTTTTCATTAATGTTAACAAGAAAATTTAATTTTACCAACAATGCCACGAATTCTATAGTTTTCTTATAAGTACCAACAATTTGGTGTTTTACCATCAATTCAATTTAAAAGTAATAAAACAATAACAAATGCGCCAGTAAACATCCCCTACATAAGCAAAGCAAATCTACCGTTTAACCACAAAAATAACACAAGCTGTAATGAAGATAACAATAACAAACTCCCAAGTAAACATCCCATACCTAAAACAAAAGCAAAACAAATTTACCGTTTAACAACAAAAAATAAGACATGCTATAATCAAGATAGTAATAAAACAATAACAAATGCACTACTGAACATCCCATACCTAAGTTAAAAATAAAGCACATCTACTGTTTTAAATTTAAAGCTGAAAAATAATTGGACAAAAAAACCCAAAACGAAAATAATTATTTTATGATACCAGTAAACATCAAAAATTCTTTCCTTAGTTATAATTGCAATAATGTTAAAGATAAGCAAAGTATTACCCTTAATCCTTACTTTTTATAACACCACTTCTTGCATATTTTTATTAATGGTCCATTCCTATGACCCTTGCTTGAATTTACAAGGAACACCACTACATAACAATAATCAAAAATAAACTACAATCGTAGACCACAAAAATACATAACATTATTCTTTCATACGTATACATACACACATACATATGTACATACATACATTATGTTTGCGTGCAAACATATCTATACGCATATAAATACATAAATAGACAATAATATAAATAAAATAAATATACATATGTATATATGTTCCTCCAACCTTCATTTGAATATTAGCTATATTTAAAAAACGATAAACAATCTTCTAAACTGTCCCAAGCACATATATCAAATAATTTATTTATTGAATTGATTTTTACATTTAATCTTGACGTTAAAAAAATATGTTTTGTACCACAGTAAAATAGCCATGCGCATTTTTGGCTCTTTTGCGCATTGCGCACAAAAAAGGAGCAGCGCAAAAAAACATCCAAGCGCATTGCAATAAAAAGTTGGCTCTGCGCTTTGCGCAAAACAATCAAAAGAGCTGCTCTGCTCTGCGCTTTTACTTACTCTGATCATAATACGAGACTCGTTTCCCACGCACGAAACTTTGACTATCCTACGTAACACACTTTCTAACTTTTACGACAATCAATATATCAACGAAATAATGGATATTGTAAAGACGATATTAAAACAAAACTACTTTTGTTTCAATAATAACTTCTATAAACTACCTGATAGACTCTTCATGGGAACGCAACATCCGCAATCTTCACAGAGATTTTGATGCAACATTTAGAACAATTACACGTCAAAAAAGTGATGGAAAAACATAAAACAACCCATTAATTTAGATACGTTGACGACATAATAAGCATCCTAGAGAGAGACAACGCCGAACAAGTTCTAACAGACTTTAACATAATACATAAAAAAATCACGTACACAAGGGAAAAAGAGCAAAACAGAATTTTTACATTATCTTGACATGTCAATAACACAAGGAATTGATACCTTAAACTTTGACATCTATAGAAAACCAACCATGACAGACACAACTATCCACAGTTCCTCAAACCTTCCTACCCAACATAAACTCGCAGCATTTAGACATATGATTCACAGACTTAATATAGTCCCACTTTCTCTAGATAAATACAACAAAGAACTCGACACAATTTACAGTATAGCTAAAAATAATGGTTACAACCACACAGTTATCGACAAACTACTCAGATAATACAACAACAAAAACAAGAAGAAAGAAGACAAGGAAACAATCGATACAACACGACGACACATCTTTACTTACACGCGACCAGAAATATATAGATTAACTAACCTTTTCCAGAAAGAAGGTTTACACACAACAATAAAAACGAGCAATACTCTACGCAACAATCTCAAAACATCAACAGAAACAACCGATAAATTTAACACCAGCGGAGTATACAGACTTACTTGCACCTGCAACCATGGGACAAACTGGACGAACATTTAAAACAAGGTTTACAGAACGATCATACAAAAGGAAAAGGGAAGACTCAAATTTCGCAATACACCTTAACACACATGGACACGAACCAAGGGAAATAGATGAATGTATAACAGTATTAAACCCAAGTAAAAAAGGAAGAAGACTAGACATTCTTGAAAACATGGAAATTTACAAAAAACGAACGTTTAACTGAGATATTATTAACGAACAGGTAAACACAACCTCTGACACGATTTTTACACCACTAAAATTACTAAAACACTTTTACAAACGAAAAACACACACAGATGGCCACACTTACCTATCCAATAATAAAAGACGCAAAAATTAAACTATTTACCTCAATAAACAGAACAGATATCAGGCAATCTACCTGCATAATACCATTTAAACTGAAAAAATTACCTAAGCCCACAACCTTTTATTCTTAACACTATCTCTTCAGTACTAACAAACACGTGGCTTGAAAATGATGTTATCACGTCGAAAGCGCTCGCCAAATGTACCAAGTATACAGCGAGAGACGACGGTTTTAACCGAAAGTTATAACAACAGTATAATATGTACTGGCGGAACTAATTCAATTATTTCAATACTAAACAAATTTTATTCACCCAAACTAAATCTTTGGAAAGTAGCTGGTGCTGTCTTGAGTCCAAAAGGCATTCTAAGTAATTCATAGTGACCACTTTCAACTGAAAATGCCGTTAATTGAGTATCCTTTTCATCTATTTCAACCTGATAAATCCTTTTGTTAGATCCAAAATAGTAAAATACATACATCTACCACGGTTTTCCAAAATTTCTTCAATATTTGGAATAGGGAAACGAACATCTAACGTCTTTTCGTTAACTTTTCTATAGTCAGGAACTAATCGCCAATTTTTTTGCCGCTAACACCCACCTCTTTACGGAACGATCCATATAGGAGCAGATTAAGGTGATTTAGACAGTCTTATCTTACTATTCAGCGTTTCCTGAATTTGTTTTCTGACCTCATCCTTATGTACATACGGATATGTGTAGGATTTCAAAAATACAGGGATATCATCTTTTGTAATAATTCTGTGCTTAATGATTAAAATTTCTTCTATAAACCAAATCGCAATAGCCATTCAAAATAAGCTTTAACACGTTCACGCCGGCGCTGTAATTCATGTTTCTCGCCTAGAGGCGGCTGCGCTGAAAGGTTTTCGCTCTATCGGACGGCCTATTGTTACGTTAATATTAGTGTATACGGCAATAATTTTGTGCTGAAATATAAACAAAATTTATATTTTCTTTTGCTATACAGTGCAGAAATAATTCGCCACATAATAGAAGAATGCATCAACTGGATTGGGAGCCTGTTACGAAAAAAGAAGTTAACGCGTTTTTTGCAATACTGCTTATAATGGGGGTATCGCAAGTACCAGAAATAAGATTATACTGGTCTAAAAAGGAAATGTATATGAATCAACGGATAAAGAAAGCTATGAAACGTGACCGGTTTTTATCCATCCTGAAGTATTTACATTTTTCGGATTATATAACAGCTAGTATTATTTATGTTTGTGTTATTGAATTAAAGTTATGTTTACAAAACTTAATACAATATTAACTATATTAAAATTATTATTAAAAAATATAAATGTTTTAAATGAAAATTTAAAATAAATTTTTAGTGATACGCACCGCTTGGTAGCACAATCATATGCGAGCCACACCAATGGTACGCGCCGCCTGATGAGATAATTCTGTGCGATCCACCGGTGGTACGCGCCGCCCGATGGGGCAGACATGTGCGAGCCACCGGTGGTACTCGCCGCCCGATGGGGCAGACATGTGCGAGCCACCGGTGGTACGCGCCGGCGTGAACGTGTTAAATTATTTTTTTCTTTCTTATTCAAATGGTTCATTCTAATTTGATCAAATAAGGAAAACTCACAAATATTCTCTCGCATTGAAATGACACTTACCAAGTGATAGTTTTCGGAAGTAACAGGCCGAAATACTGTTCACAAATATACATTACATTTGGACATTCAGCAGCTCTTTCTAGTTCAACTTTAAAATTTTCTACATTGTGCACAAGCCCACATTCAACATTAGTAATAATTTACCTGTCCGAATTTTGATTGAAACGATCTGAAGAATTCCAAAGTAACATTTTCCGCAAAACTGGCACTTTACGTAAATTACTTACAGTGCTAAAATTCGCTTCCACGCAGTACATCCTGGGTAACGCTAAATGATCTATACCACCCCCCCCCTTTTTCTGTCCAATGGACCTTTCTTTCCGATTTTCTCGACACGTTTTTGTTTGACTTGGGCTGGTAGTTATGGCTTCTGGACCTAGTAGCACCGGGGTGAAACCTTGTGGGAACGGCTCCAGTTTAAGGTCATAACTATCTCCGTCCCGTTAAAACCCTGGCAGGTCTCATAGTACGTTCGATACCCGTCACCGTTAAGTTGGTGGTGTACGTTTGGTTGAGATTACTCACAATTAGCAACGGTCTGGCTCTGAGCACCTCTCCCCATGAAGCCTGGTGCCAACCCTCGCATGGCCTCCCAGCTTGCATAGATAACCATGGAACCTTTGAGTTGACTACACATACGGGTGGAGATAGCGGCTATGAGTGGGGACCCATTTCACATGGACAAAACTAACAATACAAATAAGACCACAAAGGCCAACCCTAAAAGGGAGCCGACTGTTTTGAAACGACAAAACCCGGCAATCCAGAAACAAACTTCGTCTGAGACCTCTTCCTCCAGATCACAGCTGGGTGCAGCGACTTTGTCTGCCTCAACATCCCGCACCGCAATCTCCAAAGGTTGCGTAATGCCCTCTTCGAGCACCTCAATCACCCCTGCCACAAAACAGTGTGAAAGAGGGGCTCCCCCGCACATTGGTCCAACTACTGCTGTGAGGGCATCGGTTAAGCCAGCCCAAACTACTGGTAGTCTGGGCCCTAGCACGTACTCCTCTTCTAGTGCACACATCAACGCGTCGACGCGGGCGTATAGGACCAGAAGTTCTGCCTATCGGATCCTGCAAAAGCTCGGTGGGCGTAATCCGAAGACTTTGTCCGAAAGGGACCAGACAAAACTTAAATGGGCCAAACAGAGCTTGAAGTCTCGGCCTTCACCTAACTTGGCATCTCAGAAACGACAAAGATCGGCTGAGGAGGCCGCCACGACAGTCCCTGAGTTGCCTAATCTGCCAAAGACCTCAACGTCTAAACCGTTGTCCTCACATCCCCTTAGCAAGTTAGTTAGGGATAGCCTCGTTTTGGCTATAATAGACACTGGCAAAAGAGACGGGACTATATCTCCAGATAACTGGAGGTTAGTCCAAGCGGCTCTTCGCAGTGTCTATAAGGACATGATTTCAGCCAATCCTGGCACCTCGCCTTCATGCCGTGATGCGGGCTGGTATCAGGCGCATGTTAAATTGATCGCTTGTGCTGATCAACGCTGAGCGCATCTGTACAAGCAGGCAATTGACAGCCTAGGTGAAATCTGGTCGAGTACTAAGCTCTCAGCTGTATCTAAAGATGAGATTCCGAATCGGCCAAGATCCTTCGCCGGAATCCCGGCAGATTCCTCAACTCCGGATGAAATTCTGGAGCTGATTAAACTCAGCAACAAACAGCTGCCTACGGCCGACTGGAAGGTCGCTAAAGTAAGCGAGCCAAAGGGCCATTTCCGCGACGCTATCATCTTCACTAACGACGAGTCCCTCGCCCCACTCAACGCCTGTAAGGGGGAGATCAACTACGGTTTCGACTCGATCTCTCTCAGGATCTATAAGGGTGACAATACAGGGGAAAATTCTAAACCTCCTATGGAACCTCTGGTACCAGAGGTTGCCGCAGGATAAAGTGAACCTACACAAACGGCTTCGACCTCCATGTGCGGTTCAGATACGTCGGATAACACTAGAGCTGTCATCTCTTCATCCGAGTTTACCGGTGACTTTGTCCGGCAAATGAGGCTCGGATCCGAATATTTAGCAGAAAGCGAGGAATCACTCCTGTCTAGCGAGGGCGATTCCGATGCTACCCTTACGGCCAAAAATAATGATGATGAGGGTTGTGCAAATTAACCTTCATCATTCCATCGCTGCTTCTGCGGCCCTACTCCTCCGCCTGTCACAGAAAGGAGAGGATATTGTTCTGGTCCAGGAACCATGGGTTATCAGTGAAAGGGTTTCTGGACTATCTATGGACGGCTGCAAAACTGTCTACGTCACGAGTCAAGGTTAACCCAGGGCCTGTATTATGGTAAAGTATAATATTAACGCTTTCTTTCTTCGCAGATTCAGTGACAGAGACAACGTTGCCATAGCAGTGGAGACGGGCTCGAAGGATGTCTGGGTGGTCTCCAGTTATATGGCCCATGATCATGGGGATTCACCACCACATGACCTGCTAAAACTTCTGGTTGCAGAGGCTAACGACCGCCAAATGCCGGTCATCATTGTAGCCGATGCTAACGCTCATCACCATATGTGGGGCAGCACGGATGTCAATGAACGGGGTGAGTCTCTCTTTGATTTATATTATCTTATGACTTAAGTATTGTCAATAGGGGAAGCGAGCCTACCTTTGTCACTTCGAGTAGAAGGGAGGTTCTCGATCTTACCCTGAAAGATGGTGGCTGGTCTGATATTGTCAGAAATAGGAGCGTCTCTCAAGAGTGCTCCTTTTCTGACCATAGGTATTTATCTTATAACATATCTGGAACCAGTAGATTCCGGAGCGTCCCGCTCCTACATAAATAGGAAACAAACGGACTGGAATAAATTTCGGTCCATTTTAAAGCTTGGCCTAAGGCCTGCTCCCTTCGAGATTAGTGACCACTGCGATATTGATCGGGCGGCTGAATTCTTGACCTTGAAATTATGCTCTCCAGCGAATGCGGCCTGCAATCCACCGAAGCCAATGGGTAAACCGAAACCCCCTTGGTGGAATACGGAGATTGCAGAGCTACGTAGGCCCTATAAGGATAAACAAAGGGAGTTTAAGTATGCCATATGAAGATCCAAAAGAGCCTCGTGGAAAATTTTCTGTGGCAACATAGAAAGCTCGTCCGAAACCAGCAGGCTACGCTTTCCCTAAAGCTGGAAAAACATCTCATACTAAACCCAAAGACTTTAGGCCCATAAGCCTGTCATCCTTCTTACTCAAAACGCTGGAAAGGATTCTTGATCTTCAGATCAGCAACTCCATAAATCCCGCGCTTATTTCTAGCTCGCAGCACGCCTATACGAAAGGGAAATCTGTGGAAACAGGGTTGCACGTGTTAATATCCGATGTTGAAAAGTCCCTTTCAAATAAGGAATTTACGCTTGCAGTGTTTCTTGACATAGAAGGAGCTTTCAATAACGTCTGCCCCAATGCCGTTATAAAGGCTCTCTTGGATCTCGATCTTGATGCAAATCTGGTGGGATTCATTGCGCAGCTACTGAGGACACGTATCATCACATCCACCTTGGGAAATGATCACTTTGTAAGAGTAGTGAAAAGACGCACTCCACAAGGTGGTGTTTTGTCGCCCCTCGTCTGGAATCTGGCAGTCAACACGCTGCTACTGCGACTGGACCAAACGGGTAATAGGGTGATAGTTTATGCTGATGACATTGCTATCGTAGTCTCTGGAAAATACCTGACAACACTTACAGAACGGGTGAACTATTCACTCAATGTTCTGTCTCAATGGTGCTGCGAGTTTGGTCTTGATATTAACCCCGGCAAAACGGAGGTTATGCTCTTCACACGGAGATACAAGATCCCGATTTTTACTGCCCCTAGGCTGAACGGCACTGTGCTAAGTGACAAAGGCTTTGTATGCTCTTCTCCACTGGTTACCCACAAAACTTCTGGCATTGCAACAGGCTAAATGCTGTGCAACCAGACTTAATGCCCTCTCACGCTGGCTCAGGCTGGATATAGGGCACTCTAAGATTATCGATTGGGATGTACATTTGCCATCAATGGTGGATTACACCTCTTCTACTCCCGCTCTGGACCACGGGTTTCAGAGCCATATTCCGAGTAGGGAGATATGGGTCCGTAACGAAGTGGTTGTGGGTGGTACTGTTGACATCTGCACCGATGGCTCGAAACTGGACGACAGAGTCGGTTGCGGAATCTTCTCCAATAGCCTTGGACTAAGACTCTCCCTTAGACATCCTGACTACTGCAGTGTCTTTCAAGCCGAGGTAATGGCCATTCTGAAAACATCCGAATTAGCGCATAGGGACGATATTTCTGGCCTTGCTATTCGGACTCTCTTTATTTCTGCTCTCGCTTGCTACAAAATGGGAAAACGCAAGTTATATTTCCCTTTGGAAGTTTATTAAAAAAAAATAAAAACTTAGTTTTATTTTTCACTTGTTTATTTATTAAAATCAAGATTAACACTAAACTTAAAAGTACACATTGAAAGTTCTTATATCTAATGAATATGCTTACTTACTAAAAATGTTTAACAATATTCTTCTGCAATTTTGGTTATTTGATATTTTAATTTATTATTAAGTAAAAAGTGCTTAAATATAAATTGCTCAACTTTATGTGGAACAAAGTTGGGCCATTGAACCTTTAATTTATTATAAGGCAAAACTGCTTACATATCAATTGCACAACTTTATGTGGAACAAAGTTGGGCCATTGAACCTTTAATTTATTATAAGGCAAAACTGCTTACATATCAATTGCACAACTTTATGTGGAACAAAGTTGGGCCATTGATCTTTTATTTTATTACTTCTTCCAATTAATGAAGTTAATTTTGGTAGGGGTCGGCGTTACCTCTGACGTAACTCGCACGCCTTTCAGTAAAGTTCAGTAAATAACAGTACAAATTTTTGAGTAAACGAAAGGACATATTATCATAAAACTCGTCAACATGCGTTCGAAAAACCAGAGCACGAATTCCTCATATAACTCTTCTACACTTCGTTTTTCCCCAAAAATAATTTACCAAAACTGTTTTTTCTCCGATCAAGACTGCACATGAAATAAATTTTTTATTGCCTCCTTGGCTTTACCCTTAATTATGCTTTTAATTAAATCCAGAAATAAAAGCTCAGAAGGAGCATCATACTGAACAACGAGAGGATATATTTTGTATACAAGTGACATTAATGTATACAAATCCTTTTTATCGCCGAAAAATTCTGGTAATCGTTCCACAAATTTAACTGGATCTAAGGTATGCGCAAGTTTTAAACGTCCCATAAATATTATAATTTTTTTAGATCAAAAGAAAGAGAATTTTGATTTATATAAAAGAAGAACAACAAATGCACATACAAATATGAACAGAATACAATATTTTAAATATACAAACAAATTTTTTAAAAATTAACATTTTAAAAAATAAAAATTGCAAAAAACAAGCAATAAAAAATTTAGTTTGCTCGAATGCATAATATTATGTCCCCTTCTTCTTCTTTTGTAAGTTCTTTAAGCAATTAAAATTCTCTCTTGCAAGACACAATCACAAAGCAAACATTTAAAAGTTCTTTATTGCTTTTGCTTCACTGTTTTTTTTCTCAATTTTCACATTAATTTTAAAATCATCTGTATAAATACCAGGGTTTAATAATATTCAGCACCAACAAATTTTTTTTTTGACTGGCGACTAAACTAAAAATAGTTTGAGTATTCATTTTCAACTATTTGCCTGCTTAAAATAGTTTAACTGAGCACACACAAAACTAAAAACCAACTGAATTCAGTCTACTATTTTCAGGAGCAAAACGAACACACAGCGAATGAGTTTTGAGTTTGTAAGTTAACAGTACGCAACTGAGAAGCCAGTTCGTGTGCGTTAAGCGGACGTAGTTATGTTTTTCTAGTAACGCAACACAACTGAAAATGTGTGTGGATAGTGTGACTGAATAGTTTGATTGAGTGTTTGTACACAGTTTTTTAACAAATAGATATGTGTGTTATCATCGTTGGTATAAATAGAAAATAAATTTATTTCATACTGTTTGTATGAAAGTTTGATTGCAAATTGTCTTGTTACATGCACGTGTAAATAATTTTGAAGAAATAGATTTTATGCTTATTTCTTTTTTAATTGTTTAAATATATATTAAAATGGTTCCACACGATTAGAATAATTTTACTTAAAATTAATTTTTGGTTTACATGATTTTGTTTTCAACTTTGAACTTTATTAATAAATTAACCTTAAACTTAGTAAATTACTATATAACTTAAAATGTATTAATAAAACATAGCTATTCATATTAATTCGCCAATAATTTCATCGAGAAGTATAGAATTAAGTTAAGCCAACAAAATATTTTCAAGATTTTCTAACCGATTTTTGCAGTCTGTCAAAATTAGCTTTAGCGCGCCTGTTAAGTGTAGTCTACTAACCTATTATATACAAAAGTCTGAGTTGGGTGGAATTTATTTGGGGTTTTACACCCATAAAATTTAAATATATCTATGTTTTTTCTTTCGCGATTTTGTTTACAACTATAATAAAGTCGAAATTCCCATAAATTGAAATTTAAAAGATTTGTGCCTGTAACAAAGTAACCGCCGCTCAACCGCAATTGTACTACCTAGCTTAATGGTCGAACAAATAAATATTCTTTTCCGTTTTTTTTTCATAATTCATTTTTTAGTTTACTTAAATACATACAGATAAAAGCAGAAAAGAATAACTGCCATATTCATTAAAAATAAAATAACTTTGAAATGTTTTTTATGACAAATCTATTTTAATATTTCATGAATACGGCAGTTTGAATTTAAATGACTTTATTACTGAAATAACTTTTGTGCAGTTTTAAAATGAATTAATTAAGATAATTATAAATAAAAAATTTAATGTCTTCTAATAAATAAATGAGATTACGAGGGCTGCTGTATATATTTCTTGCCTGGCAACAGTGAGTTCTGCCAAGTGCAATCTGACATTTCCATTGGAAAGTTTGTCATTTTTAAGCATAATCGTACTTAAAACGTTTTGACCTACGACCATTATTTGTGTTGTTAACAGTGACCTGAAAAAATTATTATAGAAAAAAATGGAATTAATTCGTGAACATTTTCGTGCCATCATTTTTCACAACTTTCGACGAGGATTATCACGACAAGAGTGCATTGATAAACTTAAATCTTTGTATGGCGATGAAGCACTATCCTATAGCACTGTGGAAAATTGGTATAATGAATTTAATCGTGGCCGAAGCTTGCTCAAAGACGAAGGTCGTCCAAAACGGCTGTTGTGCCAGAGAACATTGATGCCGTGCGTGAACTCATAATCCAAGATCGACATGCGACATACCGAGAGATAGAGACATCCTTGGACATTTCTTCCACCAGCATACATTCGATACTGCATGAACACCTGGCCGTAAAAAAGGTTTGTTCTCGTTGGATCCCGCACAATTTGAAAGTCGCTCAAAAAAGGCTCGTGTCGATTGGTACAAAGAAATGTTGCAAAAATACGATTGCGGTGCTTCAAAAGACGTTTATAAGATCGTCACAGGTGAAGAATCATGGATCTATGCGTATGAGCCCGAAACGAAACAACAATCGACCGTGGCCATCTCCTAGCCATTTAACTTGATTGATTAGGGGACTTGGATTCTAAAGTTTCTTTTCTGATTGTTGGTAATGGCTTGACGCTGAGCTTGTTAATCTGAGCCGTAAGAAAATCAATTGTCTCACTGAACATTTCTCCTATGGATTCGTGTAGGTTTTGGACAATATATGGATTACTGGCTGATAGCGTATTATCTCTTCTAATCGCGTTTTCTGTTTTTTCAAAGGCCTGCCATAATGCATTTAGTTCCTCCCTTTTAGTTTTTTAGAAGTCTAACGTTCGCCGATCATATGGAGCCTTCTTGATGTTTGAAATAATTTTTTCTATCTCAGTTGCTTTCGCTTGCTGCTGAGATATAAGACTTTCTAAGTTAGCCATGTTAGATTGCCGTGGTATTGATGGTTTGAAGGAAATAAGTAAGTGGTATCCCTCCTGTTGATTTGATTTGTACGGACTGGCTGTCCTGATAACTTGGACTGATTATCCTGATAAATTGATTTGTACGGATTGGCTGTCCTGATAAATTGGACTGATTATCCTGATGTATTGATTTGTACGGACTGGCTGTCCTGATAAATTGGACTGATTATCCTGATGAATTGATGCGTGTTTGTTTTAACTTTTAAAGCTCCTTACCACTGGTGGGGGGAAACTTTAGAAATTATGTAATCTAGGGGTAACCAAAATTTAGAGAAAGGAATTCTAGTGGAACTTAGTTCAAACGTTTCGTCAGAACTAACACTATTTTTTTATTTCCTTTTTGTTCTTACAAGCACTTGAACCTGAAGAACGCTAATCAATAAATTAAAACACCTTGTATGCTTTAAAATAATGATAATAAATTTCTTTATTTTTCATGCTTATATACTAAATTGTTTTACAATAAAATTGCTTAGTAAGAAAAATACATTTTTGCAAAATTATTGAACCTATTTTTTTATTATTAAAATTAAAATATTAATTTCTGTTTTGTCAACAATAATGCTAAATGAAACTTAATACAAATGTTTAGGTAGTTGAACTTAAAAGAAAAAATATTTAGCCAACAACAATGTTAATTGTCAACAATAATGGTTAATGAACTTAATATAAAAATTGGATTATAAAATAAAGTGTTTGGATAACAATAATAGTTATTGAATTTAAATACAGAAATTGTGCAATGTTTTTTAATAAAAATAATAAAAAAAATAAAATTATGTTGATTAAGTATCAACAGTATCATAAAATAATTATTTTTTTGGGTTTTTTCTTACTCCATTTGTTTTCTTGCTTTAAATTTGCAATTTTTGTGTTATTTGTTGTTGTGGTTTTTCAATACAATAGATGTGCTTTGTTTATAATTTAGGTATGGGATGTTTAGTAGTACATTTGTTATTGTTTTATTACTATCTTCATTAAAGCTTGCTTTATTTTATTTATTTTTTTTGTTAAACGATAAATTTGTTTTGCTTATGTTTAAGGTAGGGGATGTTTACTGGTGCATTTGTTATTGTTTTATTGCTTCCTAATTGATTGTAAAGCACGAAATTATTGGTACTAAATAAAGCAAATTTTCATTACCTATTAAATGCAAATGAAAACAATTGTTTCATTTGTTTAAACAATTTATTTATATTTATACCTGCAATAATTTATTTATTTTATATTACGGTTCTGTTATATTAAACATTTTCATTGATTTTACATACATATGTATGTTTGCGGAAAAGGTTGAAACGATCGAATTTTTTTTCATTAATGTTAACAAGAAAATTTAATTTTACCAACAATGCCACGAATTCTATAGTTTTCTTATAAGTACCAACAATTTGGTGTTTTACCATCAATTCAATTTAAAAGTAATAAAACAATAACAAATGCGCCAGTAAACATCCCCTACATAAGCAAAGCAAATCTACCGTTTAACCACAAAAATAACACAAGCTGTAATGAAGATAACAATAACAAACTCCCAAGTAAACATCCCATACCTAAAACAAAAGCAAAACAAATTTACCGTTTAACAACAAAAAATAAGACATGCTATAATCAAGATAGTAATAAAACAATAACAAATGCACTACTGAACATCCCATACCTAAGTTAAAAATAAAGCACATCTACTGTTTTAAATTTAAAGCTGAAAAATAATTGGACAAAAAAACCCAAAACGAAAATAATTATTTTATGATACCAGTAAACATAAAAATTCTTTCCTTAGTTATAATTGCAATAATGTTAAAGATAAGCAAAGTATTACCCTTAATCCTTACTTTTTATAACACCACTTCTTGCATATTTTTATTAATGGTCCATTCCTATGACCCTTGCTTGAATTTACAAGGAACACCACTACATAACAATAATCAAAAATAAACTACAATCGTAGACCACAAAAATACATAACATTATTCTTTCATACGTATACATACACACATACATATGTACATACATACATTATGTTTGCGTGCAAACATATCTATACGCATATAAATACATAAATAGACAATAATATAAATAAAATAAATATACATATGTATATATGTTCCTCCAACCTTCATTTGAATATTAGCTATATTTAAAAAACGATAAACAATCTTCTAAACTGTCCCAAGCACATATATCAAATAATTTATTTATTGAATTGATTTTTACATTTAATCTTGACGTTAAAAAAATATGTTTTGTACCACAGTAAAATAGCCATGCGCATTTTTGGCTCTTTTGCGCATTGCGCACAAAAAAGGAGCAGCGCAAAAAAACATCCAAGCGCATTGCAATAAAAAGTTGGCTCTGCGCTTTGCGCAAAACAATCAAAAGAGCTGCTCTGCTCTGCGCTTTTACTTACTCTGATCATAATACGAGACTCGTTTCCCACGCACGAAACTTTGACTATCCTACGTAACACACTTTCTAACTTTTACGACAATCAATATATCAACGAAATAATGGATATTGTAAAGACGATATTAAAACAAAACTACTTTTGTTTCAATAATAACTTCTATAAACTACCTGATAGACTCTTCATGGGAACGCAACATCCGCAATCTTCACAGAGATTTTGATGCAACATTTAGAACAATTACACGTCAAAAAAGTGATGGAAAACCATAAAACAACCCATTAATTTAGATACGTTGACGACATAATAAGCATCCTAGAGAGAGACAACGCCGAACAAGTTCTAACAGACTTTAACATAATACATAAAAAAATCACGTACACAAGGGAAAAAGAGCAAAACAGAATTTTTACATTATCTTGACATGTCAATAACACAAGGAATTGATACCTTAAACTTTGACATCTATAGAAAACCAACCATGACAGACACAACTATCCACAGTTCCTCAAACCTTCCTACCCAACATAAACTCGCAGCATTTAGACATATGATTCACAGACTTAATATAGTCCCACTTTCTCTAGATAAATACAACAAAGAACTCGACACAATTTACAGTATAGCTAAAAATAATGGTTACAACCACACAGTTATCGACAAACTACTCAGATAATACAACAACAAAAACAAGAAGAAAGAAGACAAGGAAACAATCGATACAACACGACGACACATCTTTACTTACACGCGACCAGAAATATATAGATTAACTAACCTTTTCCAGAAAGAAGGTTTACACACAACAATAAAAACGAGCAATACTCTACGCAACAATCTCAAAACATCAACAGAAACAACCGATAAATTTAACACCAGCGGAGTATACAGACTTACTTGCACCTGCAACCATGGGACAAACTGGACGAACATTTAAAACAAGGTTTACAGAACGATCATACAAAAGGAAAAGGGAAGACTCAAATTTCGCAATACACCTTAACACACATGGACACGAACCAAGGGAAATAGATGAATGTATAACAGTATTAAACCCAAGTAAAAAAGGAAGAAGACTAGACATTCTTGAAAACATGGAAATTTACAAAAAACGAACGTTTAACTGAGATATTATTAACGAACAGGTAAACACAACCTCTGACACGATTTTTACACCACTAAAATTACTAAAACACTTTTACAAACGAAAAACACACACAGATGGCCACACTTACCTATCCAATAATAAAAGACGCAAAAATTAAACTATTTACCTCAATAAACAGAACAGATATCAGGCAATCTACCTGCATAATACCATTTGAACTGAAAAAATTACCTAAGCCCACAACCTTTTATTCTTAACACTATCTCTTCAGTACTAACAAACACGTGGCTTGAAAATGATGTTATCACGTCGAAAGCGCTCGCCAAATGTACCAAGTATACAGCGAGAGACGACGGTTTTAACCGAAAGTTATAACAACAGTATAATATGTACTGGCGGAACTAATTCAATTATTTCAATACTAAACAAATTTTATTCACCCAAACTAAATCTTTGGAAAGTAGCTGGTGCTGTCTTGAGTCCAAAAGGCATTCTAAGTAATTCATAGTGACCACTTTCAACTGAAAATGCCGTTAATTGAGTATCCTTTTCATCTATTTCAACCTGATAAATCCTTTTGTTAGATCCAAAATAGTAAAATACATACATCTACCACGGTTTTCCAAAATTTCTTCAATATTTGGAATAGGGAAACGAACATCTAACGTCTTTTCGTTAACTTTTCTATAGTCAGGAACTAATCGCCAATTTTTTTGCCGCTAACACCCACCTCTTTACGGAACGATCCATATAGGAGCAGATTAAGGTGATTTAGACAGTCTTATCTTACTATTCAGCGTTTCCTGAATTTGTTTTCTGACCTCATCCTTATGTACATACGGATATGTGTAGGATTTCAAAAATACAGGGATATCATCTTTTGTAATAATTCTGTGCTTTATGATTAAAATTTGTTCTATAAACCAAATCGCAATAGCCATTCAAAATAAGCTTTAACACGTTCACGCCGGCGCTGTAATTCATGTTTCTCGCCTAGAGGCGGCTGCGCTGAAAGGTTTTCGCTCTATCGGACGGCCTATTGTTACGTTAATATTAGTGTATACGGCAATAATTTTGTGCTGAAATATAAACAAAATTTATATTTTCTTTTGCTATACAGTGCAGAAATAATTCGCCACATAATAGAAGAATGCATCAACTGGATTGGGAGCCTGTTACGAAAAAAGAAGTTAACGCGTTTTTTGCAATACTGCTTATAATGGGGGTATCGCAAGTACCAGAAATAAGATTATACTGGTCTAAAAAGGAAATGTATATGAATCAACGGATAAAGAAAGCTATGAAACGTGACCGGTTTTTATCCATCCTGAAGTATTTACATTTTTCGGATTATATAACAGCTAGTATTATTTATGTTTGTGTTATTGAATTAAAGTTATGTTTACAAAACTTAATACAATATTAACTATATTAAAATTATTATTAAAAAATATAAATGTTTTAAATGAAAATTTAAAATAAATTTTTAGTGATACGCACCGCTTGGTAGCACAATCATATGCGAGCCACACCAATGGTACGCGCCGCCTGATGAGATAATTCTGTGCGATCCACCGGTGGTACGCGCCGCCCGATGGGGCAGACATGTGCGAGCCACCGGTGGTACTCGCCGCCCGATGGGGCAGACATGTGCGAGCCACCGGTGGTACGCGCCGGCGTGAACGTGTTAAATTATTTTTTTCTTTCTTATTCAAATGGTTCATTCTAATTTGATCAAATAAGGAAAACTCACAAATATTCTCTCGCATTGAAATGACACTTACCAAGTGATAGTTTTCGGAAGTAACAGGCCGAAATACTGTTCACAAATATACATTACATTTGGACATTCAGCAGCTCTTTCTAGTTCAACTTTAAAATTTTCTACATTGTGCACAAGCCCACATTCAACATTAGTAATAATTTACCTGTTCGAATTTTGATTGAAACGATCTGAAGAATTCCAAAGTAACATTTTCCGCAAAACTGGCACTTTACGTAAATTACTTACAGTGCTAAAATTCGCTTCCACGCAGTACATCCTGGGTAACGCTAAATGATCTATACCACCCCCCCCTTTTTCTGTCCAATGGACCTTTCTTTCCGATTTTCTCGACACGTTTTTGTTTGACTTGGGCTGGTAGTTATGGCTTCTGGACCTAGTAGCACCGGGGTGAAACCTTGTGGGAACGGCTCCAGTTTAAGGTCATAACTATCTCCGTCCCGTTAAAACCCTGGCAGGTCTCATAGTACGTTCGATACCCGTCACCGTTAAGTTGGTGGTGTACGTTTGGTTGAGATTACTCACAATTAGCAACGGTCTGGCTCTGAGCACCTGTCCCCATGAAGCCTGGTGCCAACCCTCGCATGGCCTCCCAGCTTGCATAGATAACCATGGAACCTTTGAGTTGACTACACATACGGGTGGAGATAGCGGCTATGAGTGGGGACCCATTTCACATGGACAAAACTAACAATACAAATAAGACCACAAAGGCCAACCCTAAAAGGGAGCCGACTGTTTTGAAACGACAAAACCCGGCAATCCAGAAAAAAACTTCGTCTGAGACCTCTTCCTCCAGATCACAGCTGGGTGCAGCGACTTTGTCTGCCTCAACATCCCGCACCGCAATCTCCAAAGGTTGCGTAATGCCCTCTTCGAGCACCTCAATCACCCCTGCCACAAAACAGTGTGAAAGAGGGGCTCCCCCGCACATTGGTCCAACTACTGCTGTGAGGGCATCGGTTAAGCCAGCCCAAACTACTGGTAGTCTGGGCCCTAGCACGTACTCCTCTTCTAGTGCACACATCAACGCGTCGACGCGGGCGTATAGGACCAGAAGTTCTGCCTATCGGATCCTGCAAAAGCTCGGTGGGCGTAATCCGAAGACTTTGTCCGAAAGGGACCAGACAAAACTTAAATGGGCCAAACAGAGCTTGAAGTCTCGGCCTTCACCTAACTTGGCATCTCAGAAACGACAAAGATCGGCTGAGGAGGCCGCCACGACAGTCCCTGAGTTGCCTAATCTGCCAAAGACCTCAACGTCTAAACCGTTGTCCTCACATCCCCTTAGCAAGTTAGTTAGGGATAGCCTCGTTTTGGCTATAATAGACACTGGCAAAAGAGACGGGACTATATCTCCAGATAACTGGAGGTTAGTCCAAGCGGCTCTTCGCAGTGTCTATAAGGACATGATTTCAGCCAATCCTGGCACCTCGCCTTCATGCCGTGATGCGGGCTGGTATCAGGCGCATGTTAAATTGATCGCTTGTGCTGATCAACGCTGAGCGCATCTGTACAAGCAGGCAATTGACAGCCTAGGTGAAATCTGGTCGAGTACTAAGCTCTCAGCTGTATCTAAAGATGAGATTCCGAATCGGCCAAGATCCTTCGCCGGAATCCCGGCAGATCCCTCAACTCCGGATGAAATTCTGGAGCTGATTAAACTCAGCAACAAACAGCTGCCTACGGCCGACTGGAAGGTCGCTAAAGTAAGCGAGCCAAAGGGCCATTTCCGCGACGCTATCATCTTCACTAACGACGAGTCCCTCGCCCCACTCAACGCCTGTAAGGGGGAGATCAACTACGGTTTCGACTCGATCTCTCTCAGGATCTATAAGGGTGACAATACAGGGGAAAATTCTAAACCTCCTATGGAACCTCTGGTACCAGAGGTTGCCGCAGGATAAAGTGAACCTACACAAACGGCTTCGACCTCCATGTGCGGTTCAGATACGTCGGATAACACTAGAGCTGTCATCTCTTCATCCGAGTTTGCCGGTGACTTTGTCCGGCAAATGAGGCTCGGATCCGAATATTTAGCAGAAAGCGAGGAATCACTCCTGTCTAGCGAGGGCGATTCCGATGCTACCCTTACGGCCAAAAATAATGATGATGAGGGTTGTGCAAATTAACCTTCATCATTCCATCGCTGCTTCTGCGGCCCTACTCCTCCGCCTGTCACAGAAAGGAGAGGATATTGTTCTGGTCCAGGAACCATGGGTTATCAGTGAAAGGGTTTCTGGACTATCTATGGACGGCTGCAAAACTGTCTACGTCACGAGTCAAGGTTAACCCAGGGCCTGTATTATGGTAAAGTATAATATTAACGCTTTCTTTCTTCGCAGATTCAGTGACAGAGACAACGTTGCCATAGCAGTGGAGACGGGCTCGAAGGATGTCTGGGTGGTCTCCAGTTATATGGCCCATGATCATGGGGATTCACCACCACATGACCTGCTAAAACTTCTGGTTGCAGAGGCTAACGACCGCCAAATGCCGGTCATCATTGTAGCCGATGCTAACGCTCATCACCATATGTGGGGCAGCACGGATGTCAATGAACGGGGTGAGTCTCTCTTTGATTTATATTATCTTATGACTTAAGTATTGTCAATAGGGGAAGCGAGCCTACCTTTGTCACTTCGAGTAGAAGGGAGGTTCTCGATCTTACCCTGAAAGATGGTGGCTGGTCTGATATTGTCAGAAATAGGAGCGTCTCTCAAGAGTGCTCCTTTTCTGACCATAGGTATTTATCTTATAACATATCTGGAACCAGTAGATTCCGGAGCGTCCCGCTCCTACATAAATAGGAAACAAACGGACTGGAATAAATTTCGGTCCATTTTAAAGCTTGGCCTAAGGCCTGCTCCCTTCGAGATTAGTGACCACTGCGATATTGATCGGGCGGCTGAATTCTTGACCTTGAAATTATGCTCTCCAGCGAATGCGGCCTGCAATCCACCGAAGCCAATGGGTAAACCGAAACCCCCTTGGTGGAATACGGAGATTGCAGAGCTACGTAGGCCCTATAAGGATAAACAAAGGGAGTTTAAGTATGCCATATGAAGATCCAAAAGAGCCTCGTGGAAAATTTTCTGTGGCAACATAGAAAGCTCGTCCGAAACCAGCAGGCTACGCTTTCCCTAAAGCTGGAAAAACATCTCATACTAAACCCAAAGACTTTAGGCCCATAAGCCTGTCATCCTTCTTACTCAAAACGCTGGAAAGGATTCTTGATCTTCAGATCAGCAACTCCATAAATCCCGCGCTTATTTCTAGCTCGCAGCACGCCTATACGAAAGGGAAATCTGTGGAAACAGGGTTGCACGTGTTAATATCCGATGTTGAAAAGTCCCTTTCAAATAAGGAATTTACGCTTGCAGTGTTTCTTGACATAGAAGGAGCTTTCAATAACGTCTGCCCCAATGCCGTTATAAAGGCTCTCTTGGATCTCGATCTTGATGCAAATCTGGTGGGATTCATTGCGCAGCTACTGAGGACACGTATCATCACATCCACCTTGGGAAATGATCACTTTGTAAGAGTAGTGAAAAGACGCACTCCACAAGGTGGTGTTTTGTCGCCCCTCGTCTGGAATCTGGCAGTCAACACGCTGCTACTGCGACTGGACCAAACGGGTAATAGGGTGATAGTTTATGCTGATGACATTGCTATCGTAGTCTCTGGAAAATACCTGACAACACTTACAGAACGGGTGAACTATTCACTCAATGTTCTGTCTCAATGGTGCTGCGAGTTTGGTCTTGATATTAACCCCGGCAAAACGGAGGTTATGCTCTTCACACGGAGATACAAGATCCCGATTTTTACTGCCCCTAGGCTGAACGGCACTGTGCTAAGTGACAAAGGCTTTGTATGCTCTTCTCCACTGGTTACCCACAAAACTTCTGGCATTGCAACAGGCTAAATGCTGTGCAACCAGACTTAATGCCCTCTCACGCTGGCTCAGGCTGGATATAGGGCACTCTAAGATTATCGATTGGGATGTACATTTGCCATCAATGGTGGATTACACCTCTTCTACTCCCGCTCTGGACCACGGGTTTCAGAGCCATATTCCGAGTAGGGAGATATGGGTCCGTAACGAAGTGGTTGTGGGTGGTACTGTTGACATCTGCACCGATGGCTCGAAACTGGACGACAGAGTCGGTTGCGGAATCTTCTCCAATAGCCTTGGACTAAGACTCTCCCTTAGACATCCTGACTACTGCAGTGTCTTTCAAGCCGAGGTAATGGCCATTCTGAAAACATCCGAATTAGCGCATAGGGACGATATTTCTGGCCTTGCTATTCGGACTCTCTTTATTTCTGCTCTCGCTTGCTACAAAATGGGAAAACGCAAGTTATATTTCCCTTTGGAAGTTTATTAAAAAAAAATAAAAACTTAGTTTTATTTTTCACTTGTTTATTTATTAAAATCAAGATTAACACTAAACTTAAAAGTACACATTGAAAGTTCTTATATCTAATGAATATGCTTACTTACTAAAAATGTTTAACAATATTCTTCTGCAATTTTGGTTATTTGATATTTTAATTTATTATTAAGTAAAAAGTGCTTAAATATAAATTGCTCAACTTTATGTGGAACAAAGTTGGGCCATTGAACCTTTAATTTATTATAAGGCAAAACTGCTTACATATCAATTGCACAACTTTATGTGGAACAAAGTTGGGCCATTGAACCTTTAATTTATTATAAGCAAAACTGCTTACATATCAATTGCACAACTTTATGTGGAACAAAGTTGGGCCATTGATCTTTTATTTTATTACTTCTTCCAATTAATGAAGTTAATTTTGGTAGGGGTCGGCGTTACCTCTGACGTAACTCGCACGCCTTTCAGTAAAGTTCAGTAAATAACAGTACAAATTTTTGAGTAAACGAAAGGACATATTATCATAAAACTCGTCAACATGCGTTCGAAAAACCAGAGCACGAATTCCTCATATAACTCTTCTACACTTCGTTTTTCCCCAAAAATAATTTACCAAAACTGTTTTTTCTCCGATCAAGACTGCACATGAAATAAATTTTTTATTGCCTCCTTGGCTTTACCCTTAATTATGCTTTTAATTAAATCCAGAAATAAAAGCTCAGAAGGAGCATCATACTGAACAACGAGAGGATATATTTTGTATACAAGTGACATTAATGTATACAAATCCTTTTTATCGCCGAAAAATTCTGGTAATCGTTCCACAAATTTAACTGGATCTAAGGTATGCGCAAGTTTTAAACGTCCCATAAATATTATAATTTTTTTAGATCAAAAGAAAGAGAATTTTGATTTATATAAAAGAAGAACAACAAATGCACATACAAATATGAACAGAATACAATATTTTAAATATACAAACAAATTTTTTAAAAATTAACATTTTAAAAAATAAAAATTGCAAAAAACAAGCAATAAAAAATTTAGTTTGCTCGAATGCATAATATTATGTCCCCTTCTTCTTCTTTTGTAAGTTCTTTAAGCAATTAAAATTCTCTCTTGCCAGACACAATCACAAAGCAAACATTTAAAAGTTCTTTATTGCTTTTGCTTCACTGTTTTTTTTCTCAATTTTCACATTAATTTTAAAATCATCTGTATAAATACCAGGGTTTAATAATATTCAGCACCAACAAATTTTTTTTTTGACTGGCGACTAAACTAAAAATAGTTTGAGTATTCATTTTCAACTATTTGCCTGCTTAAAATAGTTTAACTGAGCACACACAAAACTAAAAACCAACTGAATTCAGTCTACTATTTTCAGGAGCAAAACGAACACACAGCGAATGAGTTTTGAGTTTGTAAGTTAACAGTACGCAACTGAGAAGCCAGTTCGTGTGCGTTAAGCGGACGTAGTTATGTTTTTCTAGTAACGCAACACAACTGAAAATGTGTGTGGATAGTCTGACTGAATAGTTTGATTGAGTGTTTGTACACAGTTTTTTAACAAATAGATATGTGTGTTATCATCGTTGGTATAAATAGAAAATAAATTTATTTCATACTGTTTGTATGAAAGTTTGATTGCAAATTGTCTTGTTACATGCACGTGTAAATAATTTTGAAGAAATAGATTTTATGATTATTTCTTTTTTAATTGTTTAAATATATATTAAAATGGTTCCACACGATTAGAATAATTTTACTTAAAATTAATTTTTGGTTTACATGATTTTGTTTTCAACTTTGAACTTTATTAATAAATTAACCTTAAACTTAGTAAATTACTATATAACTTAAAATGTATTAATAAAACATAGCTATTCATATTAATTCGCCAATAATTTCATCGAGAAGTATAGAATTAAGTTAAGCCAACAAAATATTTTCAAGATTTTCTAACCGATTTTTGCAGTCTGTCAAAATTAGCTTTAGCGCGCCTGTTAAGTGTAGTCTACTAACCTATTATATACAAAAGTCTGAGTTGGGTGGAATTTATTTGGGGTTTTACACCCATAAAATTTAAATATATCTATGTTTTTTCTTTCGCGATTTTGTTTACAACTATAATAAAGTCGAAATTCCCATAAATTGAAATTTAAAAGATTTGTGCCTGTAACAAAGTAACCGCCGCTCAACCGCAATTGTACTACCTAGCTTAATGGTCGAACAAATAAATATTCTTTTCCGTTTTTTTTTCATAATTCATTTTTTAGTTTACTTAAATACATACAGATAAAAGCAGAAAAGAATAACTGCCATATTCATTAAAAATAAAATAACTTTGAAATGTTTTTTATGACAAATCTATTTTAATATTTCATGAATACGGCAGTTTGAATTTAAATGACTTTATTACTGAAATAACTTTTGTGCAGTTTTAAAATGAATTAATTAAGATAATTATAAATAAAAAATTTAATGTCTTCTAATAAATAAATGAGATTACGAGGGCTGCTGTATATATTTCTTGCCTGGCAACAGTGAGTTCTGCCAAGTGCAATCTGACATTTCCATTGGAAAGTTTGTCATTTTTAAGCATAATCGTACTTAAAACGTTTTGACCTACGACCATTATTTGTGTTGTTAACAGTGACCTGAAAAAATTATTATAGAAAAAAATGGAATTAATTCGTGAACATTTTCGTGCCATCATTTTTCACAACTTTCGACGAGGATTATCACGACAAGAGTGCATTGATAAACTTAAATCTTTGTATGGCGATGAAGCACTATCCTATAGCACTGTGGAAAATTGGTATAATGAATTTAATCGTGGCCGAAGCTTGCTCAAAGACGAAGGTCGTCCAAAAACGGCTGTTGTGCCAGAGAACATTGATGCCGTGCGTGAACTCATAATCCAAGATCGACATGCGACATACCGAGAGATAGAGACATCCTTGGACATTTCTTCCACCAGCATACATTCGATACTGCATGAACACCTGGCCGTAAAAAAGGTTTGTTCTCGTTGGATCCCGCACAATTTGAAAGTCGCTCAAAAAAGGCTCGTGTCGATTGGTACAAAGAAATGTTGCAAAAATACGATTGCGGTGCTTCAAAAGACGTTTATAAGATCGTCACAGGTGAAGAATCATGGATCTATGCGTATGAGCCCGAAACGAAACAACAATCGACCGTGTGCGTCTTCAAAGACGAGCAAAATCCAACGAAAGTTGTTCGTGGAAGAAGCACTTTGAAGCAAATGGTCGCCTGTTTCTTCGCCAAAATTGGTCACGTGGCGACTATTCCGCTTGAGCAACGTAGGACGGTCACTTCTGAGTGGTACACTACAATTTGTTTGCCTGAAGTCATCGGAGAAATTCGAAAAACCAACAAGAGAAGACGAATCATTGTTCACCATGACAATGCGAGTTTTCACACATCGGCTCAAACCAGAGCGTTTTTGACCGGCCAAAACGTCGAATTAATGGGTCATCCGCCGTACAGCCCTGACTTGGCACCTAATGACTTCTTCTTGTTTCTGCACATCAAGAAAAAAATGCGTGGTCAACGATTTTCGTCACCAGAAGAAGCTGTTGAAGTGTTCAAAAACCATGTTTTAGAGGTGTCTCAATCGGAGTGGAAAAAGTGCTTCGACAACTGGTTTGAGCGAAGTGTATAAATCATGCTGGAGAATACTTTGAAAAACAATAAAACCATTTTTGATTATAAATATTCGCATTTTCACTATTAGGCCAGAAATATATAGAGCAGCCCTCGTGTTACCAATAGGAGTTTTCGAGGAAACTTACACGAAATGGATGTAAATCTTTGTTATTCATTTAATGCGAAAGCAGTAAAATGTTTTCGCTTTAAGTAAAATTAATAACATACAATGTGTGCTCTTGGTCTCTTTAAGTAAATCAACCTTATGAAAGAAAAAGAGAGAACACTCCAAAAGAAGAGGAACGTACACTACCTAATGTAGAAAAACCCATATTTAATAAATGTACAAAACACTAACGGGAACCTTTTAACTGTGGGATTTTGTTAACACCAGGTAGATTGATTTTGTGTTGTTGTAATATATTAATAATTTTTAAAACGCTCCAGTTTCTCTAAAAAGGGCACAGGACAATTTATACATACAACAGCAAGAACGGTTTTTTTTCACATAGCAAAAGGCCTCTAAAAATAATGAAACATTCACATTTTAATTCCACTCATAATTTCTACAAATTAATTAATAGTTAATTAAAACCCAAATGTTAATATTTCTTCTAAAGCACTGCTCTACAATACTATTCAAAAACTATTAGTTAAAAAATTTATAATTTTCCTACAATTTTTTTTAGTCAAAATAAATTTACATTTTATAACTCAAATATTCAAAATTATATAAATTAAAGCATTTAAAATGATTTTTGGGAATAATTATTTTATATTAGTTCACTTTTCAATGTGCTAATATCCCAAATATTTTAAATAAAATCAAATATTGATTATTAGTGGTAAAGCTAGTTCCTATGGCCATTTCGTTGATTGCTCAACTCAACTCATCAGGGAACCTTCTACCATATTTTAGATAAGCTAAAGCTGCCTATTATATTTAAAAATTTTTTTAACCAACTGAGAAGTGGACAAAAAATTAATAAACACAAGCATCAAAGCTTAAACAAAATACTAATAATCAATAGTGACTTTATTTTTGCTTACATTTCTACATACACGTGGTTGGTTTTTTCCAACTCTACGTGTAGTTGTAAGAAGTAATCAAAATAAAAAGCACGCGGCAACACCATACATTTGTGTTTGTAATAAACTCAAAAATATAGTGAGTTGCCAGAGCTTTTTTGCACAGGCACTTGCAATTTTTATTTAAAATGATTTTTGGGAATAATTATTTTATATTAGTTCACTTTTCAATGTGCTAATATCCCAAATATTTTAAATAAAATCAAATATTGATTATTAGTGGTAAAGCTAGTTCCTATGGCCATTTCGTTGATTGCTCAACTCAACTAAAGCATTTTCGAGTAACAGCACAAAGTAAAGAATGCATGTATATATTTTTCTTTAATTTGTTGAACAAAAAAATGTATACGAACGCTCACTTTTCTACTTTGTTTAACCACCCCATTCACATTATCCAGTCATATTTCTAGTTTTATTACGATACTAAAAAAACATAACTACGTCTGCTAAACGCACACGAACTAGCTTCTCAGTTGCGTATTGTTATCTTACAAACTCAAAACTCAGTCGCTGTGTGTTCGTTTTGCTTCTGAAAATAGTAAACTGAATTCAGTTGGTTTTCAGTTGTGTGTGTGCTCAGTTCAACTATTTTCAGTTGGCGTAAAATAGAAAACTGATTTCAGTTGTTTATTTTCAGTATGTAAGTGATGTTAATAATGCCTATCGCTTAAATAAGAAAGAGAAAATAATAGTGGAGTTCTCTGTATTAAAAACAAAAAACGAGTTTATGAGCAAAATTAAAAGGCATAGAGTGGATGCTAATATCGTCAACAAACAAGAAGTAAACAACGAATCACAAGTCAGCTATATATACATTAATGATGAAATCACTTTCAATAACCGGCGCTTACTATGGATGGCAAAAACAAAAGCCAAAGAAGCTAAGTGGAAATTCGTCTGGGTCCGCAACGGAAAAATATTTGCCCGCAAAAATGAAAATTCTCCCTTATTTATTATAAACAACAATGCAGATATAGAATTGATCAGTTCTACAAATTAACACACCATCACAAATAAAAACAAATAAAACACTGTCTTAATAAAGTAATAATATACAAACAAATTAATATACAAACAAATTTTTTAAAAATTAACATTTTAAAAAATAAAAATTGCAAAAAACAAGAGTTAAAAAATTTAGTTTGCTCGAATGCTTAAATATTATGTCCCCTTCTTCTTCTTTAGTAAATTCTTTAAGAAATTAAAATTCTCTCTTGCAAGACACAATCACAAAGCAAACATTTAAAAGTTCTTTATTGCTTTTGCTTCACTGTTTTTTTTTTCTCAATTTTCACATTAATTTTAAAATCCTCTGTATAAATACTAGGGTTTAATATTCAGCAACAACAAATTTTTTTTTGACTGGCGACTAAACTAAAAATAGTTTGAGTATTCATTTTCAACTATTTGCCTGCTTAAAATAGTTTAACTGAGCACACACAAAACTAAAAACCAACTGAATTCAGTCTACTATTTTCAGGAGCAAAACGAACACACAGCGACTGAGTTTTGAGTTTGTAAGTTAACAGTACGCAACTGAGAAGCCAGTTCGTGTGCGTTAAGCGGACGTAGTTATGTTTTTCTAGTAACGCAACACAACTGAAAATGTGTGTGGATAGTCTGACTGAATAGTTTGATTGAGTGTTTGTACACAGTTTTTTAACAAATAGATATGTGTGTTATCATCGTTGGTATAAATAGAAAATAAATTTATTTCATACTGTTTGTATAAAAGTTTGATTGCAAATTGTCTTGTTACATGCACGTGTAAATAATTTTGAAGAAATAGATTTTATGCTTATTTCTTTTTTAATTGTTTAAATATATATTAAAATGGTTTCACACGATTAGAATAATTTTACTTAAAATTAATTTTTGGTTTACATGATTTTGTTTTCAACTTTGAACTTTATTAATAAATTAACCTTAAACTTAGTAAATAACTATATAACTTAAAATGTATTAATAAAACATAGCTATTCATATTAATTCGCCAATAATTTCATCGAGAAGTATAGAATTAAGTTAAGCCAATAAAATATTTTCAAGATTTTCTACGTCTAACCGATTTTTGCAGTCGGTCAAAATTAGCTTTAGCGCGCCTGTTAAGTGTAGTCTGCTAACCTGTTATATACAAAAGTCTCAGTTGGGTGGAATTTGTTTGGGGTTTTACACCCATAAAATTTAAATATATCTATGTTTTTTCTTTCGCGATTTTGTTTACAACTATAATAAAGTCGAAATTCCCATAAATTGAAATTTAAAAGATTTGTGCCTGTAACAAAGTAACCGCCACTCAACCGCAATTGTACTACCTAGCTTAATGGTCAAACAAATAAATATTCTTTGCCGTTTTTTTCATAATTCATTTTTTAGTTTACTTACATACATACAGATAAAAGCAGAAAAGAATAACTGCCATATTCATTAAAAATAAAATAACTTTGAAATGTTTTTTATGACAAATTTTCCATATAAATTTGTCCTAAAATATATTTCAAATCTATTTTAATATTTCATGACTTTATTACTGAAAAAACTTTTGTGCAGATTTAAAATGAATTAATTAAGATAATTATAAATAAAAAATTTAATGTCTTCTAATAAATAAATGAGATTACGAGTGTTACCAACAGGCGTTTTCGAGGAAACTTACACGAAATAGATGTAACTCTTTATTATTCATTTAATGCAAAAGCAGTAAAATGTTTTCGCTTTAAGTAAAATTAATAACATACAATGTGAGCTCTTGGTCTCTTTAAGTAAATCAATTTTATGTAAGAAAAAGAGAGAACACTCCAAAAGAAGAGGAACGTACACTACCTAATGTAGAAAAACCCATATGTAATAAATGTACAAAACACTAACGGGAACCTTTTAACTGTGGGATTTTGTTAACACCAGGTAGATTGATTTTGTGTTGTTGTAATATATTAATAATTTTTAAAACGCTCCAGTTCCTTTAAAAAGGGCACAGGACAATTTATACATGGAAGACGAACAAGAGTGTCAGTAATTTTTATTTTTAAGAAGAGTCTAAGAAATATTTAAACATAATTAAAATTATTTCAAATTATAAGAAATTAAATAAATAAAAATTTATTGAACTTAAAGTAAAATTATTCAAAAATACTACATAGTAGAAGAGTTTAAGAAATATTTAAATTATTGCAAATTATAAGAAAATAAAAATTTAAATAAATAAATAAAAACTTGTTTAATTTAATGTAAAGTTTAAAAATTCTACACAAAAGAAGAGTCTTAAAAATGTTTAAAGATAATTAAATTTATTATAAATTATAAGAAATTTAAAAATTAAGTAAATAAATAAAAACTTATTGAATTAAAATTCTATATAGTATAAAAGAAAAAGCTTTTTCATTTAATAATTTACTTTGTACTACTTATGTTAACTTGTATTGACTATTAAGTTAATAACTATGATAAAAAATTAAAACTGACCATATTGAATAAATAAAGTTAAAATTTTTCAAATAAAAATTATTAAATTTACTGGGACAACGTTCACAACTAACTTCCAAGCAACAAAATATAAAATTAATTTACATATGCGCGCAATTTCCCGTACCTCTCTCTTATAATTCATACTTTTGTCCTACATATATGTAAAATAATAAAACAAACAAGTAAGAGTGCTATATTCTGCTATGCAGAATTTGTTATACCCTTCACCATCTATGTGAATCTAGTTTACTGAACTAATTCCAATCAATATAGCAAATTTTGGGGTGACCGAGACTTAAAAAATAAGAAAAAAGTTGTTACTGCATATATTTAATTTCACATAAAAATGCCATCGGCTTTTAATGGGTTAAGCATTTTTTTAAAAAATTAGTATTTGTTGAAGGTCTCTTCAAACCTTTAAAATTATATCCATATTGACATTTAAAAAACAAAAACCTTGGAAATTTCAGAGGCCCGTAACTCGGAAAATACGTGATCGGAAATGGATATTGAAGAAATTACAATCGGAATGACAAATTTAGTCATACCCCTTTTCTACTATTTGTGGTGAATGGAAAACAAAATTATGTAATACATATATATAATTTTACATAAAAATGACATCGGCTCTTAATGGTTTAATTAAGACTTGGCAATGGTGAAATATGTTTGTGTAAGAACCTTGAACAAAGAACAGTTGCTTAAATGGTATAGGCTGTATGCCGATTTCCTGAGTTTCTTTCTTATATATTGTATTTGCATGAGCCATTTGAAATTTTGATAGGAATCATTATCACCAATGTTATTGCTGCTATTATGTAGACATTGGTTATCATGAAACTTGATGATGACCTCTCTTGAAACCGTTGTCATTGCGCCATCTAGATATTATGTTAAGTTGAAGTTACATGTCTATAGTTGCCGTTTCTGCATTTTTATTTGATACTAGTATCGCAGTATCGTCTGCATATGCAAAGACGAAGCTATTTTTCAGCAGCAATTTCAGTCATTAATAAAAAAGAACATTAGAATAATTATTATTGATTGATTGTATTGTTTGACGTAATCAGCAAAAGAATTGCCTTCATAAAGGAAGACCCTGGGTAATAACAGCACTTCACGTCCATTACATCATCTTCATAGTCTTTATCATTTCGTTTGCATAGATTATATATAATACAGGTCCAAGCTAAGATCCTTGAGGAACACCAGTATCTGTTATTATTTCGTTGCTATATGTTTTGCTTATTTTGACTTTATACGTTTTCAAATCTACTTAGCTTTTAAACCATTCTAGGCACTTTCTTTTTTTCCTTTCTTTCTTTCCATTTTTTTCTAGAGAATTCAACAGTTTCTTGTGTGACAGAGTGTCGAAAGCTTTGCTCAAGTCAATAAAAAGTGCAAGACAGTGGTTATTTTTCTCAAGGCATTTATTAACGTGATTTGAAAAATATTCCAACAATTTATTTATATTTTTCCTTTCTGGAAGATATATTGGTTTTTATTTATTAAATTATATTTAGATAAGAATTCCTCCAATCTTCTGACTATTATTTGCTCTAATACCTTCTCGAATGCAGATAAAATTGCGATTGTTCTATAATTGTTGTAGTCATCCTATATTCCATTTTTTTTTTTTAATTGGCTTTATAAGCGATGTTTTTAGTATATGAGGTATACTCGAACTGTTTATGCTGGAGTTGATAAATAAAGTTATTATTGGTGTCAATATATCCGCATTATTTTTTAGTTAGTTTTCAGTCTTTTTAAGATGTTATATATCTCTTCTTCATTTGTTTGTGCCAAGAAAATTGAATTATTTAGTGTTATTGACTGATTTTAGGAGGATTTAATGCCGCAATTGCGTAATATTTTGCTTATGTTTTCTTTAAAACTTTTTGCGAAATTATTAACCATGTTCGTAATATTTTCGTTTTTAAAGTTATTTATTATTGTCAAGTCAATGTTGCTTAACTTTGTGACCTGTGATTTCATTCATTAATTGCCACGTAACTCTTATATTATTTTTATTTTCTAAAAATTTAATTCTATAGTAGTTGCTTTTGGTATATTGCAATTTTTTATTTAAGTTATATCTATATATTTTATATCCGCTTTCATAGTTTTTTTTATTTTTGTTATTTAGCCACTTTTTGTACAGTTTATCCCGAATTTCGCAATATCTTATTAGTTCACTGTTATCCAAGGATTAAATTCTTCTTTTTTTTTAGTTATTTTAGTTATTTTATTACTTGTTTCGGTCTTTTGGCAAATGTTGTTAAAAGTGATTTATAAACTAATATAAAACATCCGCATTATTTTTTAGTTAGTTTTCAGTCTTTTTAAGATGTTATATATCTCTTCTTCATTTGTTTGTGCCAAGAAAATTGAATTATTTAGTGTTATTGACTGATTTTAAGAGGATTTAATGCCGCAATTGCGTAATATTTTGCTTATGTTTTCTTTAAAACTTTTTGCGAAATTATTAACCATGTTCGTAATATTTTCGTTTTTAAAGTTATTTATTATTGTCAAGTCAATGTTGCTTAACTTTGTGACCTGTGATTTCATTCATTAATTGCCACGTAACTCTTATATTATTTTTATTTTCTAAAAATTTAATTCTATAGTAGTTGCTTTTGGTATATTGCAATTTTTTATTTAATTTATATCTATATATTTTATATCCGCTTTCATAGTTTTTTTTATTTTTGTTATTTAGCCACTTTTTGTACAGTTTATCCCGAATTTCGCAATATCTTATTAGTTCACTGTTATCCAAGGATTAAATTCTTCTTTTTTTTTAGTTATTTTATTACTTGTTTCGGTCTTTTGGCAAATGTTGTTAAAAGTGTTTTATATTAGTTTATAAATTTCATCTGGGTTTATATTCTGGTGGGTTAAGGCATTCCAATTTATTTCTCTGATTTCCTTATTTACTTTATGACAATATAGACTGGTCCCCTGTATTGCTGGCTACAGACAACGCAATTTGTTTCTGCAACACGTTTCACATTCAGGTTTCATGTTTTGACACAAATACTGAAACCAACAGTGAAAACATAAACTCAATCTCAGTTCTGTTACTTTATATTATAACATTAACATCGCGCGGAAAAGAGGATGCAAATTTGAATCCTGCTTTTAACTTTTTCAATGCTTGCGTTTATATCAATATTTTTATATTCAATTACTAATTTTTCAAATGCTGCTGCTTTTATAATTTTATTTTTATATTTATCACTTTTCACATCCCATTTTGTTCTTTCTTAATTACTTAGATGTTTACAGCTTGCTTGTTGTTAATGTACTAAACACATTAAATAATGAAACAGCGATACAAACAATGCAATCTGTTTCAATGCAACCAAAAAATATCAAAACATTTTGATATTAATGAAACCTGGTTTGCAACCCGAAGTGAAACATAAAACACGAATTCAGACGACGCAATCTGTAATGAAATGAAAAAGATTTCAGAAACACATTGCGTTGTCTGTAGCCAGCTTAATACATAGGATTCCCTCTCGTGTTTGTTTGTTTTTTCTTCTGTCTTTCTCATTTCTTATACCACAGAATAGAGAGTAGTGATCATAGACATTTGTTTGCACATGAATCAAGAAAACAATATTGCGCATTCAGCCGTTCAAAAAATGTTTCTACTGCGCATCTAAGTTACAATAGAATGAAAATGAGTGTTTGTTGTAAAAAATGAAGGAGATTTTTGGCGCAAAACTGGAAATAATTGCATAAAATATTATTAACTTCAGAATTTATTTCATTAGTTATTCTAAATTAAACTCAATAATCAATAAAGGAAAATCGAGAAGAGCTAAGTAAGCGGTAGTGAAATGAGAGTGCATTTACTCTCAATAATCAATATCGGTGATTTATAATTTAAATCGGGATAATATAAAAGAAGAAATAGCGCAACAATTTTTTTAAAATTAATTTTCTCTTTTGTATAGCCTGGAGTACCGCCTATGCCAGTATTTTTTTGTTGTTTTTTTTATTAGGACCAGCACTCAGGGGATGACCCCTACCTATGCAACGCATTTTACCAGAAGTAGGAAATTAGGTGATGGAATCTTTGAACATTGTAAGAGACAGGAAAGACCTCTGCAGAAAGTTTGTTCCTCTCGGTTTCTTGTTTTGGTGTATAATTAGTGGAGAATTAATTATTGGACGATTTTCGATCCCACTTATTTTTCTTCGTCTAACTTTGAGTATATGTAGTAGATTTCTGCGCTTTTGTTCCACCTTATCTGCCTTAAAACTCCCACATACTTCCCTTTGCCTCATCTGTTTGTGGACACTAGGCGAATTTCGTTTCTTGTGTTAGTATAAAAAGACTCGACTGACCGCAAATTATTTCCGTTCTTTTGCAGGATATACGACAGCTCAGCTCTTTCTTCGTTTTCAAGAAAATCTTTATCCGTTGTCATGTGGAAGGAAGGGTTTCTGCAACAGCTTAAGCTTATTCGATGCCTATGGTGATCAACCAGTCTATTCCGAGTACCATTGGATCTGCCAAAGCGTCTATTACCGAAACCTGGAATATTATTAGTAATGCCTTAACTGTACGATGTCTTGATTATAAAGGGACCTATGTTCAAATTGTTAAAATACTGACGTAATGTAGGTACGAGACGACCCAGTATCACATTCACAGTTATTATTTTCCTGGAATGTTCAGAGAATAAATGATTTATTATTCTAATGGAAGCAGAATCAGATTTTTCCACAACAAACTGATTATTGTAAACAGTAATTGGAGAACTGCTTTTCGATTAAACACATGATCGAGATTGATGAATTAAATTTATCTCGGGTTCAATACGAGATAATGCATTGTAACGACACGTTTCCGCTGGTTGCTGGGGCAGAACTCAGCGGCATCCAGGGTCGTCATTGTTGTAAATAAAACACGGTATGCTTCACAATACGATAGCGTGCTTTTATTCACGGTTTAACAAAACTACTACTTAATCAATTGCTGGTGACCAAGGCTCAAGCGTGTGGGCGTCACTTACTGTTGGTAGCCGTTGTCGGTTAGCGGGTTTGAGCGTGTATATCACTACTCGTACCGCTTGAGAAGTACACAGGCGCGTACGTCGCAACCTATGTAAGCCTCACTATGACAGTCGACTAACGACAGACAAATGATCACTCTCGGAGGAGTTGGTAATGAAGGCAAGCAACCACTACCACTTCCTACTACTGCCTGAGTATGAGCAACAGTCTAGCGTGTATATCACTACTAAACTACCGGTCTTACCCAAAGGCCAGCCGGCAATCAACTGTCTCGATACAGGCAAATTGCTCGCCTTTTATACCCGTCGGCTGGCCACACATACAGGCAGTCTGTGATTGTGGTAGTGTCTGCTTGTAATTCTAAAAATAAATTTGCTTACACTACGTAAGCTAAATGGTTGACCATCAACCAACGCATGCTTGGTTGTTGTCGTGGGTGTTGTTGTAAAAATAAAAACAAACAATAAAGCAGCTATACTTGCTTTTGATCGTCACAACAACAACCCAGCATGAGTAGATCGTTGTTTAACAAAGAAAGGAATGCCTTTTGCTTATAAAATTAAAATAAGAACTTAACAATCAAATAATACAGAATTCATTTTATAAGATCTTAAAGCTAATACTTAGGCTAGAGTAAACTATTTTACGATGTGTAGGTAGAAACGACCATCGGGACTTCCACCGTCACACTACCTTCCCTCTCCCCGGGTGCTGTGGTAGGCGGCAGCAAGCGGATAACCGTCGGCGTGATTTTCGACCAGGTGACCAGGTAGCGTTGTTTCCCAGCCAGGATGCAGAAACGTGCTCGGGGAATGCTCTTTGCCTTTCTGGCGGCTATTGCCTCTCGCAATATCTGTGGGGCTTGGTGCTCGGGGATGATGTGGAAACTACCGCGTGGGGAGGTTGTCCTGTTCACGGTGGGTTTAGGCAGGAGAACGTTGACCGAAGGTGCTGAGGTGGGTGTTGCAATGGCCGGGCTTGTGGTGATGCGTGAGGGTGTCGTGATCGACGTGACTGTTGTTGGTATTTGCATTGAGTCAGCTATCGTTGCCAACGCTGACGCTGATGCTGACGATGGAGATGATGAGTCTGATGATGAAGCTGACGGAAACGATGTCTTCCGCGGGCGGGGTTGGTACCTCAGCTGGGTCGTTGTGGTTCGTTGTTGGCTTCGACTCGGTACATCACCTTTATTTAAAAATATGATTCGGCGACCCTTTGCTGATTCCGCCTCCAATTTATGTCGGAACCTCGGGCAGGTTTCTTCAAACCTCTTGGCTTCGGCCGAGTTGGTAGGTGGAGAGGGTCGCTTTCTTTGAAGCGGCTGCATTTTATTCTTAGTTCTTCTTCTATTTCTTTTATGCGTAGATCTGCAGAGAGAAGAAGACGCGGGGTCAGTAGTCGGTGAATGGAAAGGTTTCAATTCACTAAGGTGCGCTCGTCGCACATCGCTATTACTACAATTACTAATTTGCACAATAACGGGGGATATAAAGTTCTTTACAACGTAGGGGCCCAGGTATTTTGGAGCTAGCTTGGCCGCAAAACTGTCGATGGCCCGCGATAGCGGATGAGCGCGGACCAGAACTTGATCACCTATTTTGGGCCGCCATGGTCGGCGTCGCAAGTTATAGTGTTGTTGTTGCTTCTTTGCCTTTTCCAGATTTCGCCTGACGAACTTGAAGATATCCGACAATTCCCCAGCTCTGTCTTTCGGGCTTGAGTGGCGTGCTCCAGTACTGATGGTTGCTTTATCGTAAAACGTGCTGGGCAAGCGTGGCTCTCTACCCTGGGTAAGAAAAGCGGGTGTGTAGCCCGTGGACCCGGATGTGGCAGTATTGATAGCCAGCATTATTTCCGGTAACATTTCGTCCCATGTATTGTGTTGCCTGGCCAACTGAGCTAGCATTGTCTTGATAGTTCGGTTGGCTCTTTCCACTGGGTTTTCCTGGGGGGTATAGGGTGCGGTGAATTGTTGTTTAATTCCCATTTCCCTAAGGTATCGACAAAAAATATGGCCTGTGAACTGAGCACCGTTGTCTGTGAGGACCATCTTCGGGACTCCATAACGTGAAACAATCCGCTCGCGCAATGCCTTAACGGCGCCTTCGGCCGTGGCATTTCTTAACGGAACGAGTTCACACCATTGTGAGAAGCTGTCAAACAGCACTAGCAACGTCGTATTACCGTGCTTGGTTCGTGGCAATGGGCCCATGAAATCGGCGCACACTAGGGACCATGGTTCGTCCGGTTGCCGAGTCAGCATCATTCCTGCGGGAGCTTTTTGGTCAATTTTATACTTCTGACAGGCCTCACAACGGCGTACGTACCGGCTTATGTCCCGTGCCATGCCAGGCCAGTAATATCGCTGAGCAATTTTGTTAACAGTCTTTCGCACGACGAGATGGCCGCCGGCCGCCTGGTCATGGTTTTCCTGGATCACCTGGACTCTCAACGGAGTGGCCACACACAGTTTCCATGGCGTATCATCTTTATCGCCAGTCCCCCTGGTGGTATGGCGGTATAGTTGCTGATTCATTATGGTGTAATCGGCAACTCTATCGGGATGGTCGTGTACTTCTTGCTTCATTTTCTTCATCCAGGGGCAACGCTCCTCTGCCCTGGATTCGATGATAGCGGTGATCGGAATGTCTTCTGGGGGCGATTTTGCTTGAAGTTTATCATCGCCCCATGAGAGGCTGGTAGGATTTACCCCGCTGTCCTGGCCTCCTGACTTCTGCCTTTCCCCACTGTGAGTACCGTCCCTTATTGTCCGGTAATGTTCGCCACGCGTTATGTGCGTGGAATGGCTATTGTAGGGGATGCATTCGAGCTCCAAGGCTAACTTCACGAGGTCGTCGCGCGTTGAAAAATCTCGCCGCCGAATATACCATTGATAGTCGGGATGGGCGTTTCGAAAAATCCGCTCTAATTTCTGTGCGGGGCTCATATCGGTGTGTCTCATTAAGCCTTGGATTGCCAACACGTAATCCCGGAAAGGTTCCCGCGGTCGCTGCACTCGTTTACGGATCTCGTCGTCCAACTTTTCGAAATATCGTGGCGGTAGGAAAAAGGTAGCTAGGTCATTCTTAAATTCTGACCACTGGCCCCACTGCTTGTAATTCTAAAAATAAATTTGCTTACACTACGTAAGCTAAATGGTTGACCATCAACCAACGCATGCTTGGTTGTTATCATGGGTGTTGTTGTAAAAATAAAAACAAACAATAAAGCAGCTATACTTGCTTTTGATCGTCACAACAACAACCCAGCATGAGTAGATCGTTGTTTAACAAAGAAAGGAATGCCTTTTGCTTATAATATTAAAATAAGAACTTAACAATCAAATAATACAGAATTCATTTTATAAGATCTTAAAGCTAATACTTAGGCTAGAGTAAACTATTTTACGATGTGTAGGTAGAAACGACCATCGGGACTTCCACCGTCACAGCATCCGCATCCCATTTTGTTCTTTCTTAATTACTTAGATGTTTACAGCTTGCTTGTTAATGTACTAAACACATAAAATAATGAAACAGCAATACAAACAATGCAATCTGTTTCAATGCAACCAAAAAATATTAAAACATTTTGATTGGATTGGAATGCAACCCGAAGTGAAACATAAAACACGAATTCAGACGACGCAATCTGTAATAAAATAAAAAGATTTCAGAAACACATTGCGTTGTCTGTAGCCAGCTTAATACATAGGTTTCCCTCTCGTGTTTGTTTGTTTGTTTTTTCTTCTGTCTTTCTCTTTTCTTATGCCACAGAATAGAGAGTACTGATCAGAGACATTTGTTTGCACATGAATCAAGAAAACAAGATTGCGCATTCAGCCGTTCAAAAAATGTTTCTACTGCGCATCTAAGTTACAATAGAATGAAAATGAGTGTTTGTTGTAAAAAGTGAAGGAGATTTTTGGCGCAAAACTGGAAATAATTGCATAAAAAATTTTTAGCTTCAGAATTTATTTCATAAGTTATTCTAAATTAATCTTAATAATCAATAAAGGAAAATCGAGAAGAGCTAAATAAGCGGTAGCGAAATGAGAGTGCTTTCACTCTCAATAATCAATATCGGTGATTTATAATTTAAATCGGGATAATATAAAAGAAGAAATAGCGCACCAATTTTTTAAAATTAATTTACTCTTTTGTATAGGCTGGAGTATCGCCTATGCCAGTATTTTCTTTTTGCAACGCATTTTACCAGAAGTAGTAAAGAGGGATAAAGGGAGTAATGCTTGTGAGCATTTTATTTGAATCTTTGAACATTGTAAGAGACAGGAAAGACCTCTGCAGAAACTTTGTTCCTCTCGGTTTCTTGTTTTGGTGTATAATTAGTGGAGAATTAATTATCGGACGATTTTCGATCCCACTAATTTTTCTTCGTCTAACTTTTAGTATATGTAGTAGATTTCTGCGCTTTTGTTCCACCTTAGCTACCTTCTTCCACTTCCACATACTTCCCTTTGCCTCATCTGTTTGTGGACACCAGGCGAATTTCGTTTCTTGTGTTAGTATTAAAAGACTCGACTGACCGCAATTTATTTCCGTTCTTTTGCAGGATATACGTCAGCTCAGCTCTTTCATCGTGTTCTAAAAAATCTTTATCCGTTGTCATGTGGAAAGAAGTACAAGGGGTTTCTGCAATAGCTTAAGCTTATTCGATGCCTATGGTGATCAACAAATCTATTCCGAGTACCATTGGTTCTGCCAAAGCGTCTATTATCGAAACCTGGAACATTATTGGCAATGCCTTAACTGTACGATGTCTTGATTATTAAGGGAACTTATGTTCAAATCGTTAAAATACTGACGTAATGTAGGTACCAGACGATCCAGTACCACATTCACAGTTATTATTTTCCTGGAATTTTCAGAGAATAAATGATTTATTATTCTAATGGAAGCAGAATCAGATTTTTCTATAACAAACTGATTCCTGTAAACATTAATTGCAGAACTGCTTTTCGATTAAACACATGATCGAGATTGATGAATTAAATTTATCTCGGGTTCAATACGTGATAATGCATCCGCATCCCCATTGCCCATACCACGTTTTTATAAAATTTCGTAATCAAATGCTTCCAACTTTAATCTCCATCGCATTAATTTCGGATTTGGCTCTTTAAGTGAAAAAAGCTATTGAAGAGGCTGATGATCTGTTTGTATAACAAACTTTCTTCCAAATAAATATGGGCGAAAATACATAACAGCCTACACCACAGCCAGCAGTTCTTTTTCACTGCACTGTTATTTGTTTCACGCTGGTTGAGCGTTCTGGTCGCATAGGAAATAGAATGATCGCCTTGCTATAGCACAGCTCCTAAATTGGGCAAATTGCGGCATTCGATATCGGTCGAAATTTCAATCCGGGGGCAAATTGCGGCATTCGATATCGGTCGAAATTTCAATAGAACTTAAATGTAAATTTCGATCGATATCGAATGCCGTGATTTGGCCTCAGGGTACACTAAAATTTATTTACCATTTTTAAATGCTAATATTCTCTATGTTATCGGGATCATTTATATCTATTTTAGCACCTTTTTTAAGATATTTATTAATCGGCCTCGCAATTCTTGAATAATCTTTTATAAATTTACAATAATACCCACTTAGTCCCAAAAATAGTTTAATTTGCTTTTGGGTTTTTGGTTACGGGTAATTAAGAAGACACTGAATTTTTTTTGGATTTGGTTTTATACCGTCTTGTGGTACTACATGATCTAAAAATTTGCATCTCTTAATTTATCAAATACAAGTCAAAGTGAATTTATATGTTCCTGAAGGGACTTCGAGTAAATAATTATACAATCTATATAAACTAAACAAATTTTACTGTTGTTATAACCTTCGGTTAAAACCGTCGTCTCTGGCTGTATACTTAATACCTTTGGCGAGCGCTTTCGATGTGATAACATCATTTTCAAGCCATGAGTTTGTTAGTACTGAAGAGATGGTGTTAAGAATAAAAGTGGATGGAAAGAAAATTTACAAAACTCACAAAGCAGACTGACAAACGTACAAACTCAGAATTTTACCCACGGGTAAAAAACATTACAAACATAGTGAATACATTTGTTCTTTGTATTAAATTGGGTTGCGAGGTGACCAGTTTGCCAAACGTTGTGAGATTAAGATGTTGGATGATTTTCTTCCTTCTTCAGTAAAATAACCAAACTTATTTTCTATCAGCAATTCACAAATGGTAGGTATGTTTTTATTTGTAATATTCAATATTGTAGTTTAGGTAAGTATGTAGGTATAAGTAATATTAAATATAGTAGTTCTGGAAAGTATGTAGGTATAAGTAAAATTAAATATAGTACATAGCTTAGGAAAGCATTTAATTTAATTTTTGTGTATAATAATTTCGCGTAGAAAAGTGGTTCAACCGATGGTTCAAAGGTAAGTGACTGTATTTCATTATATTTTGCTTAAAAAAAACTTCATTTTGGTTTTCTTAAAGCGAATAATTCGCTGTACTAAATTTCTATGTTTTTATGTTAATTTTTTTACACTTACAGAAATTAACTACATGTTAGTAGCTTATATTAATTTCTAGTTAATAGAAAAATTATAAAAAATACTTAAAGTTTATAATTTAAGTGTTCAATAGATTGAACACATAGAATTCAGCGACAATGAAACAAAATTAATGGAGAAGGGACTAAAACATAATCTACCATTTGACAAAATACAAAAAAAATTGAAACCCAGATTGTAGGCGCCGAAGCTGCTACTACACACTTATCAAGTGACCGACAAAAACACATGAGACACCAGATAGCCGATGTACTTGAAAAAACAATTAAAGAACGCATTGCATCTAAAACTAATCCTGATGAGCAAAAAATACTAGACAAATAAACACTATATACAGAAAATACAACAATTCATACAACAGGCAAAATACACAAAATTCAAGAATGACGCAACCGATTCATTACAAAGGGAAATACGCAGCTTATTAAAACGCTGCAAAACGTTTGCCGACGGAAAGTTATGCATACACATGAACATGAATCCAGGACCCCTACACTCAAAACACAACCCAAAATTCAAAGATAAAATATCTTACCTGTAGCAAATTTCAAACCTGCGCCTGCATATAACTTGGCCAAACACCTCACCACATTCTTAAAAGAGAAAATAAATTTGCAGAACATATACATATTACGGAATACACAAGCCCTCATAAACAAAATTAAGGACAACAAAATCAATCATAATCAGGTTTCACATTGGCTCGCTCTTTTGCTCTTCTGCTCTTTTTATGAGCACTCTTTTTAAAGCTATGCGCAAAAGAGCAGAACAGGAAAAAAGATCCAATCGTTTATGCGCTTTGCGCTTGCTCCTTCTTTTCATGCTCTGCTCTTTGAGCCATGCGCATCAATTTTATTTTTTGGATCTTTTGCTCTGCGCATTGAGCCAAAAGAGCAGCTCTTTTGCTCGTGCTCCTTTTGATAGTAACAGTAGTTCGTTTGAAAAAATTAAAATATCTTCGTGGTTGGAAAAAAAAGTACATGGTAAAATTAAAATAATTGCGTGTACGGACGGCAAAATAGTATATGTTACGATAGACCAAATATAATAACATTTTTGATTGTTATTATTATTTGGTTTTTTAGTTAAAATTTAAGTCTACCATTGCAGTTTGTTTTTGATTATTGGTAAGTAGTGGAGTTTCTTGTAAATTCAAGGGAGACCCATACAAATGTGCAATAAGTGGTGTTATATAAAGGGAGGATTAATTTGCTTATCTTTAACATTATTGCAATTATACCTACAGAAAGAATTTTTGATGCTTAATTGTAGGTATCTGTTGAAACTTTGTTGGCGACAAAGGTTTTGTATGAAGATGATTGTGAATATATCCATGACAGTATGATTTCCGAATCAGTTCATAGAAATGTAGCTTGGTCTTCAAACTGCAGGTCAGTTTTAAGTCTTTTAGCAAGCTGTGCTGCTGGAACTGCTGCACACAACTCTAGTCGAGGTAATGTCTGCTGTTTCAATGGTGCAACTCTTGATTTTGCACAGAGCATTCGCACGATTGTCTGCCCATTCTTAAGAGTTGCACGAATGTATGCAACTGCACCAAAAGCCTTCTCAGATGCATCTGCAAATACGTGAAGTTGAGTTTTTACTGGGATTTCGCCCTGGAAGATGTGTCGGGGTATCGTAAAATTGTTAAGATTCTCTAAATCGCTTCTAAATGTACTCCAAAATGCACTAAGGTCATTAGTTAATGGTTCATCCAGTCTAATTCATGATGCTAAAGGTGTTGAGGAAATATTTTGGCCTTAACAATCACAGGAGCTAACAGACCAAGAGGATCAAATAGCCTTGCGAGATCAGAAGTTACTGTTCGTTTCGAGATTTGCTGATATTGGGTTACTTTGACTTTAACGCAAAAGTGATCGCTTTTAGGCAGCCAATATAAGCCTAACGTTTTTATTGAATTAGTACAGTTAATATCGAAATCTAAGTTAACCTCTTGGTCACCAGTTGGAATATTTTTTTAGCAAAAGAGGATGGTTTGCGCACTATTTTTTCAAACTAAATCAATATTTTTTCAACATAATAATGAGTTCCTTTTGCATCTCCACTGCTATGTTTAGGTTATCAGAACCTCCGTGGCCGTCATCCACATAGAAATTGTTTTTCAGCATCTGAGAACCATACGGAAACTTGATAGAATTCTCATTAGCTATTTTTTGTAGACATCTTGTGGCTAGGTAAGGTGCTGCACGTGTCCCGTATGTTACGGTTTTGAGTTTGTAATAGGCAAGTGGCGATGACGGACCTTCCCTCCACATAATAAGTTGATATTGTTGATCATTTGGGTTAATCAGTATTTGCCTGTACATTTTCTCGATATCGGTTGTAAAAACGAACTTTGGCAATCGAAAACCAATTAAAATGGAAAATAGTTCACTTTGCACCACCGGACCAGTATACATTAAGTCATGTAATGAATATCCAGTTGATGTTTTTGCTGATGCGTCAAACACTACCCGAAGCTTTGTTGTGGAGCTATCAGGTTTTAATACGCAGTGATGTGGTATAAAATATCTTGGATGTGAGAAGTTATCTAGGTTTATCCTTTGTACGTGGCCTAGTTTCTCATATATTTTCATGAACTGCGTGTACTGAACTCGGATATTTTTATTCTTTTGGAGTCTTCGTTCCAAACAAAACTGTAGTATCCCATAGCATGTGATTCACCCAATGATGTTGGGTTTTCCCAAAATAGAATGCTGCTATAAAGCGACCATCTGTATTAGTTTGAGTATGATGAATAAAATGAGCTTCACATTGGGCATCTGCTGGAGACAGAATCCTTTCATTTGTTTTACTTTATCGAGTTTCCATAGTTTTTCGACCGCTTGTTCTAATGAAGACTCCTTACCAAATACTGCACATGTAAGTGGTATTTTTAAGCTATGAGCAATGGTTTGTCCTACAAAACCGCCCACGATCCAACCAAGTAACGTGTTTTGAAGCATTGGACCGCCGTTTGTCAGTTCTATTGCACCAGGATGCATAAGATAAAATAGAATTCATCGCCAACGAGGACATCGATTTTCCCTTGCTAATAGAATCTGGAGTCTGCTAAGTAGATATAACTTGGAATGTTTCAAGTTGATTGGTTGTACCGGAATGATATTTGGGAGGACAATCGCTTCCAAGTTTGTTGAAAAGTCATTATTTGTAGAGAACATCTCAACACTCACGCGGTACTCTGCTCGTTTTTTAATCCTTCCCACACCATCAATGCATAAGGACGCTTCCATTGGAGAAAGGGATAGCTTCTTGTCACAATATTTACTTGTGAACCTGAATCTAGTATTGCTCGAAATTCGTGTGTGATACCATTTTTAGCCTTGATAACTACTTTTGCTGTGGCCAGCATGACATAATTCTGACGCCCTGTCATTGGCTTCATAGATGTGGATGAGACTGTGATCGTCTCTCCTCCTTTGTTTGTGGATTGCACATGTGGAGGTGATGTCTTTTGGGTTTTTTGTGTATCTTGTTGTAAATGTAATGATGAATTATGCATCTTGTTACATTTTTTACATCCACTGGAGGTGCAAACCTTTTTTACGTGATCATCCCTGAGACAGTTAACACAGACTCTTTGTTGCTGTGCCCATCTCAATCTGGCTGATTCTGTCATGTTTAATAATTTCTTGCAGTAATAGATTGGATGATTCCCTGTAAAACAAAGTTTGCAATTATTACTATTTTTATCTATAGATGCCACAGATGATACTGTCATCTTTTCTTTTTTATGGGTAGTTAATTTTGCCTTGTAACCTATCGATTCCATTGATTGAATCTCAAGGAAGGAGAATAATTCTTTAATTGTTGGCACATCTCTAGGTTTAGTTAGTGATTGTATAAAACGAATGTAGAGAGCACGATCTAGTTTTTTAATCATCAGTTGTATGATTATGGCATCCCAAGATGAAGTGTTAATATTTTAGTTATTTAACGCCAACAAACATTCTTTGGTAGTGTCATGAAGATCCTTAATTGACGCGCTAGACATGGTTACTGTTAGTTGGTTAAGGATCTTGTCTACTAACGTGGCTACTATGACTCTTTTGTTATCATACCGCTCCTGAAGTAGTGTCCATGCTGTCTTGTAGTTCTCTTCGGTAAGCGTTAGATGACTAATAAGCTTTTCGGCTTCTCCTGAGATGTTTGATTTGAGGTACCAAATTTTCTGAACGTTTGGTAGAGGTTGCTTGTCGACCATTTCCGTAAACAGTTCATTAAACTGACACCACTTTAAACAATATCCATTAAATTGTGGAATTGTAACTTTTGGTAAAGGTAATGAGCTATGTACGCCTAGGTTGCTTCCCAATTGTAATCCACCATCTACATGCTGACGTTCGTGTTGATTTGATAGTACTGCCAATTCTATTAAATAATGTTGAACTGAGTCATCTAGATTATGATATTCATTCTGGTCAAGTTCCAGTCTTGTAGGATCTTCGACTTCATGCCACAGTTGATCATAAAATTCTTGAATTTGATTCCATAATTTTTTTTATGGTTTCACTCTTTATCTGATAAAATTGTGGTGGATGATCCTCACCCTCCAACGATAACCCTTTCAATAAACGTGTTAAGGCTGTCATTCGAGCTTTTAGTTTTCTACCTATCCCTTAACTTGAGGTGACAATACTTCATGATCAGATGGATTAGGGGACTTGGATTCTAAAGTTTCTCTTCTGATTGTTGGTAATGGCTTGACGCTGAGCTTGTTAATCTGAGACGTAAGAAAATCAATTGTCTCACTGAACATTTCTCCTATGGATTCGTGTAGGTTTTGGACAATATATGGATCAATGGCTGAAAGCGTATTATCTCTTCTAATCGCGTTTTCTGTTTTGTCAAAGGCCTGCCATAATGCATTTAGTTCTTCCCTTTTAGTTTTGTAGAAGTCTAACGTTCACCGATCATATGGAGCCTTCTTGATGTTTGAAATAATTTCTTCTATCCCAGTTGCTTTCGCTTGCTGCTGAGATATAAGATGGTTTGAAGAAAATAAGTAAGTGGTATCCCTCCTGTTGAGTTGATTTGTACGGACTGGCTGTCCTGATAAATTGGACTGATTATGCTGATGAATTGATGCGTGTTTGTTTTAACTTACGTAATCTAGGGGTCACCAAAATGTAGAGAAAGGAATTCTAGTGGAACTTAGTTCAAACGTTTCGTCAGAACAAGCACTTGAACCTGAAGAACGCTAATCAATAAATTAAAACACCTTGTATGCTTTAAAATAATGATAATAAATTTCTTTATTTTTCATGCTTATATACTAAATTGTTTTATAATAAAATTGCTTAGTAAGAAAAATACATTTTTGCAAAATTATTGAACCTAATTTTTATTATTAAAATTAAAATATTAATTTCTGTTTTGTCAACAATAATGCTAAATGAAACTTAATACAAATGTTTAGGTAGTTGAACTTAAAAGAAAAAATGTTTAGCCAACAACAATGTTAATTGTCAACAACAATGGTTAATGAACTTAATTAAAAATTGGATTATAAAATAAAGTGTTTAGTCAACAATAATAGTTATTGAATTTAAATACAGAAATTGTGCAATGTTTTTTAATAAAAAAAATTAAATTATGTTGATTAAGTATCAACAGTATCATAAAATAATTTTTTTGGGTTTTTTCTTTCTCCAATTGTTTTCTTGCTTTAAATTTCCAATTATTGTGTTATTTGTTGTTGTGGTTTTTCAATACAGTAGATGTGCTTTGTTTATAATTTAGGTATGGGATGTTTAGTAGTACATTTGTTATTGTTTTATTACTATCATCATTAAAGCTTGCTTTTTTTATTTATTTTTTTTTTTTGTTAAACGATAAATTTGTTTTGCTTATGTTTAAGGTAGGGGATGTTTAACACGAGGAATTGATACCTTAAACTTTGACATCTATAGAAAACCAACCATGACAGACACAACTACCCACAGTTTCTCAAACCATCCTACCCAACATAAGCTCGCAGCATTTAGACATATGATTCACAGAATTAAGATAGTCCTACTTTCTCTAGATAAATACAACAAAGAACTCGACACAATTTACACTATAGCTAAAAATAATGGTTACAACCACACAATTATCGACAAACTACTCAGACAATACAACAACAAAAACAAGAAGAAAGAAGACAAGGAAACAATCGATACAACACGACGACACGTCTTTACTTACACGCGACCAGAAATACATAGATTAACTAACCTTTTCAAGAAAGAAGGTTTACACACAACACTAAAAACGAGCAATACTCTACGCAACAATCTCAAAACATCAACAGAAACAACCGATAAATTTAACACCAGCGGAGTATACAGACTTACTTGCACCTGCAACCATACATACATGGGACAAACTGGACGAACGTTTAAAACAAGGTTTACAGAACACAAACGATCACACAAAAGGAAAAGGGAAGACTCCAATTTCGCAATACACCTTAACACACATGGACACGAACCAAGGGAAATAGATAAATGTATAACAGTATTAAACCCAAGTAAAAAAGGAAGAAGACTAGACATTCTTGAAAACATGGAAATTTACAAAACACGAACGTTTAACGGAGATATTATTAACGAACAGGTAAACACAACCTCTGACACGATTTTTACACCACTAAAATTACTAAAACACTCTTACAAACGAAAAACACACACAGATGGTCACACTTACCTATCCAATAATAAAAGACGCAAAAATTAAACTATTTACAGGACAGATATCAGGCAATCTACCGGCATAATACTAGTTAAATGGAAAACAATTACCTAAACCCACCACCTTTTATTCTTAACACTATCTCTTCAGTACTAACAAACACACGGCTTGAAAATGATGTTATCACATCAAAAGCGCTCGCCAAATGTACCAAGTATACAGCGAGAGACGACGGTTTTAACCGAAAGTTATAACAACAGTATAATATTTACTGGCGGAACTAATTCAATTAACTCAATACTAAACAAATTTTATTCACTAATTCACCCAAACTAAATCTTTCGAAAGTAGCTGGTGCTGTCTTGAGTCCAAAAGACATTCTAAGTAATTCATAGTGACCACTTTCAACTGAAAATGCCGTTTAATGAGTATCCTTTTCATCTATTTGAACCTGATTAATTATTTTGCTAGATCCAAAATTGCAAAATACATACATCTACCACGGTTTTCCAAAATTTTTTCAATATTTGGAATAGGGAAATGAACATCTACCGTCTCACAGAGGAGTATTTGACCCAAAAAGATGGCCAAAATAATTAAGCGTGGTTTTTGTTTTAAAAGTTTAACTTTTTTGATAGTTTTAGCTTTAGTTTGATAAAAAAAAAGGTACTGGCAGATTATTATTGGGTTAGTGTTATTTTTGACACCCCCCACCCAACCACCATTTAGAACTTTGTTTATTTTTTTTTCATTTTGTAGAGAATTTATTTTTATATATATGTTGTGTATTTTTAGAAAAATTATTTATTATTACGTATGCCGGTCTTCCCTCGAATTCCGCCAAAAATTCGTTTGCAGCTTAAAAAAGGGTCACTGCTGAAAACCTTTTCAAGAAACTGAAGTTCTTCATAATCCAACTGCGGTAATACATCATCAAGGTATGTACATAAGCATGTTGATGTGTGGTCGAGGAGAGATTGCAGCTTCACTACGGCTAATGTCATTTTTTAGCAATAAGTAGCATGGATATACATTTTTGTTGGCATTGTATAATGTTCATATTGGTTTTTCGTGAAATCAGCATTTTTAAACAATGCTAAAGCACCCTCCGCTGAAAGCTTTTTAACTCGAACCTCGGAAGTTGTTAACGATCGCTTGAAAATTTTTGCTTTTCTTGGAGATCGTGTTATATCCATTATTAATTTAGCCGCATCACTATGTCCCGCTGCTCTCTGGCTCATTGATGAAGCAAATTTGATCTTCCCTGTTGTTAATTGCTGACGAATTTCTTGCATTTTTCTTGGTTTGTTCTTTCACTTGCTTCGTTAAATTCTTTTTTTGGTCGCCCTGAAGATGAACTGCCAAATACTGGTATTGTCAGTTTCTTCTAGCCATTTAGCATACACTCAAAAAAAAATTGAGTAATCCGTACTTAAAACAATCCACAGCGGTGTCAAAAGTACGGTAAGTAAGGATTTTCTTAAATCAAGTACGAAAGGCTTAAATCTAGAACGAATTCATCAACCGTTGAATTCTTATTTTTAGATAATATTAAGTCTTAACGAGCTCGATTTTAAGCCAAAATAGTTTTGTTTTCAGAATTCTTAGCTTAAATTGAGTATGAATCCGGGCTTGATTATTGTGCTTCTTTCAAGAATTCTTGCCATGATTTGAGCTGATAATAGCGTTTGATGTAATCCAAACATGAAATTGATTAAAGAAATACTGAGGTTAAATCGAACCCAAAATGCGCTTATTGTAAGAAATTATAGCTTATTAAGTCTCGAATAAGTTCTTAATAATGAGACGACAGAGAATGAATAGATCCTGAAATGCGCTTGATTCAAAAAATATTTTCTTTATTTTAGGTGAAATTTTTTATCCAAAGGGTGATTAAAAAAGAACACGTTCTTTTATATTCTGTTATTTTATTTACAAAGAAAATTTTTTACAATATGTACATCAATAAGATAAATGATAATTTTTCATTTATGCAGTATATTATTCATTTATGCATTTTTATTATTATTAAACTTGTAGTACATAAACATCTTATGAGTATAAGTTTTTAAATCTTGTGTAAGTTTTTCCGTTATTAAGTGGATATAAGTGTAAAGGAGGAGCATCAAATTCTGTAATATTTTTAACTACAATGTCACTTGTGGCAAAACCAACTTCATAGGCTCTAAAATGGCTGTCAAAGTTTTTAAGTACTATCGATTTACATACAACAAAAACTTCTTTATTATCAACAATGATTAAATGTTGTATTTTATACAATTTAAGTTCTCCCGTGAGAATTCCTAAGTAATATGAGGTTTTATAACGAGTTCCCTTAAATGTCAAATCATCGCATATGAACTATATTCTTTATAACAAAAATTTTTCAATTTATTGATTTCATAAAAATAATCTTTTGCAATTGCGATTTCAGAATTTAAGGAATTGCGAGCAAAGATTGGACCAATTCCAGTTTGGTGTTCAAATAAAAACTTTGAAAATTTAAGACCACTTTTTATTGCTAGTGAATATGGGGGATTTCTTCGAGATGTTATGCTATTAAAATAATTTTTTGCTTCTTTATGCTTTTCTTCAAAACGCATGCACCATATGTATTTTAAGGGACCACATTTTTGCAGTGCTGTTGCGTTGTGCACAGGAAAATGATGTTTTGGTTTTAAGGAGCCAAACAATTCAATGTACAAAGTATGATGTTTGGAAACTAAAAGTTTTAATTGATCTATATCATTCAATGAATATTTTGATTTAAACAATAGTTTAATTATATCCAATAAAATAAGCAACAGCTGCCAATATTGATTACCAATCGGAACTATATCCCCAATCATTAAGGGTAAGAAATGAATAAAGCAAGCTATTTCACTGGCTGTCATTTTCAAGTTAAAAGATTTCAAACGGTCAATGCTTAAAGGGGTAGAAATATTTCCAATATCAGCTTCTCCGTATGTAAACAGTTTTTTTCTGCTATTAATGGTCATTAACGATATTATATTTTCATTTATTAATGCAAGTAAAATATTACATACATCATATACACAAACGCCTTCATATATGTCATGCATTAAATCAAATGCAAAATTCTCATGAACATTAAAATATTTCAAATTATTAAATACACAGGAATTTCTTAAACCAAATTCTTTGTAATTATTTTCGAATAAATCATTTTCATAAGTAATATTGGTTCTCAAATCTTGCAAAATTTCGCAATTATCAAACTGCATTTCATTTTTCTCTCGTTTACAAACGCGGCAGTATCTTTTTGCATTAAAAGATTGCACATAGCCTAAAATACTATTGACAGCCAAATTGTCGCCAACGATTAAACCTAAAACAAAATGAATTGTATGAATTTTGTTATCTACAAATATATCTAAGCCCAATTCTAACTGTTTTAATTCCTCTACAAGTTGGCTAAAGGAACGTCCATTTCCTCATTCTTTAAATTAGATGTAGATATAAAAGCAGCAGGAAATATAAACTTGAGTTGGGAAAGTATGTATTTTGGCATTAACGGAAACTGTATATAGCAACCGCAGATAGAGTATGTGTCACTTCCAAGGGCGTTATTTATTTGGAAATCATCGAAGTACAAAACATAGGGAATAACTATAGCAGACTGAAATTGTTGAATTTTGTTTTTGAATATGTCTCCACTGGCAAAACTACAAAAGTTATCCTCAGCTAAATCTTGTTTGATATTTTTTAAAGTGTGATTAAGAAGCCCAGGTATTTTGAATATAGATTTGAGCATGAAACGTAAGGGCATGACGATAATGTCATATTTTTTGGTCCTAAAGTGGGATTTCCACGATATATTATTTCAGATATTTTTTCGTCAAAAACAATTAAATTTGGATCTTCATACATGTTTAAACTTTTCAACATTTTAATAATTCTGTATTCTGTAGAGATATCTTCAAAAGGATTCTTACAAAAATCTAAAATAATTTTAAGATCGTTTGGAGTTTGATCTTCTTCAAGAAAACTACCAATTACATCTGATAAAGAAGAAATTAAACAGGATACTATATTTTGTACTTCAATAACATGACTTCGAGGCATGGAATTTTTGTCATGCAAGCTTAAAGATAACTCAAGAGCTTTAAATTTTATTTCCTGCAGATTTATTGGTTCATTTTTCCTACTTGTTGAAGTCGGAATAGAAGATTTGGTGTTCGGTTTTGTAGCCAAAACAGTTTTATTAAAAGTTTCTAAAGTATGGTTTTGGGTGCTATCCTTTATATGAACTTTTTCTAAGTAAATACGAAAATAAGAAAAGTTTGGTAACAAAAGTTTTGCATACAACGAATTTTTAAAGATTGTCTAGTTAACAGGTGATCGTTTTTAAGGTGTCTTATTAACAGGTTTGGGGTTTGAAGCTTTTTATTGCATTTAAAACATATGTATATCATGTTTACGTTAATTATTATTTAAATAGTGTAAAGCTGAAGAAACATTGGGTGATTTGCAATCAAATTCTGTGTTAATTTGGTAAAAATACTTTTGGATAAAGAGCCACAATTGTTCACAAGCTACTGGGTATTTTAAAGATAAAACTTGGAATATTTTGAAACAAATGTCCAAGCTTTGTACAAATGATTCAAACTTAAGTAAATTTTTATCAAAATAAACATAAAAACCCTTGACATCAACTTCGTTACCTTCTAAAATAAGGAATGGTTGCACCGTTAGCCCAGCAGAATAGTATTTATTAATTATTTCTTCAACTCTTCGTTGATAATCATTTAGTGTTGTTAAATGCAGCACAAAACTTTCCTGCGAATCAGCTATGGTAACTTTCTTTGTTTTTTTGCCGTCAATATTTTTAAACCGGGCTGATGATGGAAATATTGAATTTAACAAAATCGTTACAAGATAGTCTTGTGAATCTATAATTACAAATACCACCAAAAGTTTGAGTAAATAAGTAAGGTGTACACTAAAATTAATTATATACCTATATTTTTGGTTTCCTTTGCTTTACACAGCTGTTGTTTGCACACTTCGTTTGCAATATTGTGTTCATAAAACTGTAAAATTTTTGTCTTAAATAATTCCCATTTAGAAAACAACATCAAACGTTTTTCAGGATATAAAAGATCAAAGTCAATTTGAATCTGAAAATACATTGTTCAAAAAAATACAAAAATAATATAAATTAAATGTATTTTTGATTTCATTTTGTAAACCTTACCAAATCAGCAGCTTTTGCATGTGACAGTTTGGACCAAGATTTAAAAAAAATCGACGCTTTTTAATTCAAGTAGTTCAAGACGACGTATTTTAAATGTTTGTTTCCACTTTTCGCACACGTCAGCCCAATCTGCTGAGTCCCGGTTTAAACAAGTTTTGAAAGCTACAGCGATCGATTCGTCTATCTCAGTGCTTTCAGTTGCTTGCGTAAGCAAATTTTCAGGTGTATCTTCAATATCTTTATTCTCTTCTTGGCTGGATGAAGTTCCGTACTTTGCCCGTTTGGATCTAAAGTTTTTATATTTAGAATATAACTTCCCACTTGGATTTCCCTTCTTACCCCTTGCAATGAAATAATAATCCTAAAATAAAATATTTGTAAGTCCACAATCATATAAATTTAAACATTTGATTTCAAAGCCAATTGCAGACTTCTATTAGATTGGTAGCCGCGTTTTAAGGCAAGTGACATTGAAAATTGAAAGCAAAGGATTTTTTTAGAGCCACGGATTATTAATACAAACAAAATTATTCACCTGGACGTTTTTTTCTGAGGGAAATAGCATCACAATTTCTTTTACTAACAAAGGAAAATCTTGAATTCTTATTTGAATATCTTTCGATACAGCTTCTTCTACTATTATTTTTATAAGAGATGTTCTATGATCTGTAGTTAAGTTTTTATTCTTATATTTTAATATTGATCGTCCGCCTTGCGTCTCTTTTAATATGCTGATCAAACTCTTAAGAATGATTTAAATTAGAATTAAAATTGTAATTATAATTTGACGTTACTTTTACCTTGTTTAAAATTTGTTTTCCTTCAAAGTTGTCTTTTTCGATTAACCAGTTATCGTCATCAATACCAAACTATATATATTTAAAAACGAAACGAAATACAATTCATTCATCTAATAAGCAACAATTAATTTATGTATGTACATATATTTATTACCTGTTGTTTTTTCCACTTAAAAAGCTTTTCACGAAATTCCATGCGTAGCCCAAGAGGAGGTATTGCTTCCTTTAAGTCGTCTTGTTGCATGTATTGTAAGCTGTTATACGTTACTTGTGCCGCTACTCATGTACAACAATAAATACATTAAATGTGTGTGTGTTTGTATGTTTATTGTTTTAAATTTGTAGTACGGCTGACGAAATGCTTATATAAATATGTTTATAACTGTTATTTATCTAAAACATATGTATGTTCATAAGAACAATATTTCCAATTCTTAGATTAAGAAATATTTTAAAACTTTTTCTCTTTTCGTATGTATGGATTAACAAATATTCTTACATAAGAACGTACATACATATATTTTCTTGCTATTTATAATTATTTGAGTACTTACCTTTTAAATAATCAAAAACTGCTTCTAACTCAAATTCCTTTAAAAGCTGGAGTAGACAGCAATCGTCATTTACAGTCAAAACTTCGTTTTGTTCCGTCATAAGGAATAATGTAAAAAAACAGACAACACAACAAAAAAAAGATAAATTTTAATTTTTGACAAACTAATCAACGTAAAAGTTGAGCACAATAAGTCAACGACAGAATTACGACTAGAGTTGTGTAGTTCCTGAACGACCTAGTTCAATTGAAGAACTCTATCAATTGAACTATATGGAACGCTCTTTTTACTGAGCTATTTTGGTCAGTTACTGAGCGCCGTTTTTAGTTCATCATTATTTATATGAAAACAAATATTAAATACTTGAGTGAAACCTTAAAACTTATTTTGGTACAAATTAAGGAAAAACATCCTTTTGTAATCAAAAAATATATTATAGTATTATTATCTTTACTTTTAAAGGTTTACAAAAATGAAGTCAAAGAAAAGTCCACATATGTTTAATCTTTAAATTGTTTTTCAGTTGCACAATTTTTCATTAATATGTGTGAATATGTTTTTAATTTCTGATAAATTTATCTCAGGACACTAAAAATTGTGTGAGCTAAACAAATCAACTGGATTCGCTCAATTGTTTTCTGCTTACTGATTGAGCAATTGAAGTAAAAACAATTGAGCTCACTAAGTGAGCCCAAACTAAATAAACGAACTAGATCGCTCTGAGCTTTAAGGAGCTGATAAACCCAACTCTAAACGACTGATTTATTTGTAAGAAATTTTCGCAAAACAAGACCGCACATCAATCATCAACGAGAATAAATCATGAGAGCAGAGAGTTCATTTCATTATGCTCTATTATTTATGTAACCTTGAAGTTAAAATAAGATATCCTTACTTTAATTAAAACTTTCACTCCTAAAATAAGAATGGAGTATTTAATTCAAGAATTTTCTTCTTCTTTTAAACAATTACACGATGAATTTTGGGAATTATCCGGTTTTCTGCTTGTTATAATTCCTTGTTAATCGTACTTAAATTTTTTAAGAACGATTTTAGCAAAAAATAAGAAAAAAATACTTAAATTTAGAATGTGTTTTTTCTTTCTGTGTACGTGCTTAAAAATCGGTCCTCCTTTTTTCGTTGAAACAATTTTTGAAATTTACAACACACTGCTTGTATATCCCATCTCCTTGGCATTCTGAAATCGCACACAATTTACTAGCTAAAAACTGCAACTATTCGTCAATGATTCTAACATTAGATTCCTGTATTATTTGGAATAACTCAAATCTTGTGTAAATTTTTTCCATTTTATCTCTCAAAGTTGCACAATAAGCCATATATGTATATTTTTCAAAGTGTATTTTTCTTTTACTTATGGCGTTTTATTTTCTGAAAATTAATGTTACCCAAAAATCACATAAAATGGTTTGCATGTTGCCTAAACCCCGAAAAATTGCTACACATTTTATAGCCACAATAGAACAAAAAATGTTATTGAATTTTTCTAACTACCTTTACATGTCAGTAATGTTTAATTAGCGTTTCAAACATAAAGTAATATAACATTGGGTTTAGCAATAAAAGCAAACATCACTTATCAAGAGTAAAAACTACTAAAATAAAGTGTAGCATACTTACCCTTACAAAAAATTGAGGGTAAAATATGTAACATATCTTATTTCTATTTTCAAAGGAACATACTTTTAATTTACATTATGCAACATTTTTGTCAGAAAAGAAAACGCCATTAGTTAATAACCTGATACTTGGGTGCATTTTTTATATACCTGCACCGTTTTTAAATGTAATTTTGATTTGTTATCCTTTTAAATTAGGTATGTTTATATCTAACTATATTTAAATAAAGTATCCTGAAGACGATGAAGTGTTATATAGACCGCAGGTAAACAAACACAGTTTAATAGGTGTTTATGCGTGGGTTAACTTACAGTTAGTAAATTTGAATTTATAAAGTAAAAACTGAATGGAATGAAATTCCTTTTTTAAAGGGCAGGTAATCCATTATGTTGGTAGTTGCTAAAAGTGATTAAATAATATTTTACAGCAATAATTCGAAAAACACAAAAGTTTATGACGACAATAAAGTATAAGAAAAAGTGCCTTATGAGCAAAAATAGAAAAAAGGTAAAATTTTCAAAAAATCACCAAAAATAATGGCGCAAGCTTGCGCAAACTTTTTTTCCTTTTTCTTAAATTATAGATTTCATATTTTATTGTGGTATATAACATTATTTGTACAACAGCTACCTTCACTTTCAAAAAGCTTTTCCTTTTTTGTTTTTGGTAAGAATTAATATATTTAAATACATAGTTTTTTTTATAATTAAAATTTTAAAAATAAATATTTAAGATAATTTTTTCTTTTTAAATATTGAAAATAGCTGCTGATGAAATCTTTCAATGTAATACCTCTATTCGTTTAGCCATAAAAAATATCATATAAATATCTTGAAATCGAAAAAAATCAATAAAAACGCATGCAATTTTCTTCACTTTCCTGACTTTAACAGAGTCCCACAACTACAAATCTTAACTTACACCCTTTAACTTGCACGACATGATGTAGAATTTTGTTCTCTATCGATCTGCGTAATTTTTTCTTAGGATTTCATCAAATTAATTTTTGCCGTTTTGGCCAGCTTTTTGGGTCAAATACTCCTCTGTGCGTCTTTTCGTTAACTTTTCTATAGTCAGCAACTAATCGCCGCTTTTTTTTGCCGCTAACACCCACCTCTTTACGGAACGATCCATATAGGAGCAGATTAAGGTGATTTAGACAGTCTTATCTAACTATTCAGTATTTCCTGAATTTGTTTTCTGACCTCATCCTTATGTACATACGGATATGTGTAGGATTTAAAAAATACAGGGATATCATCTTTTGTAATAATTCTGTGCTTTATGATTAAAATTTGTTCTATAAACCAAATCGCAATAGCCATTCAAAATAAGCTTTAAAGTATTTTTTTCTTTCTTATTCAAATGGTTCATTCTAATTTGATCAAATAAGGAAAACTCACAAATATTCTCTTGCATTGAAATGACACTTACCAAGTGATAGTTTTCGGAAGTAACAGGCCGAAATACTGTTCACAAATGTACATTACATTTGGACATTCAGCAGCTCTTTCTAGTTCAACTTTAAAATTTTCTACATTGTGCACAAGCCCACATTCAACATTAGTAATAATTTAACTGTCCGAATTTTGATTGAAACGATCTGAAGAATTCTTAAGTAACATTTTCCGCAAAACTGGCACTTTACGTAAATTACTTACAGTGCTAAAATTTTGAACCATATTAACATCCATTGGGATGTAACATAGATCGCCTCCACGCAGTGCATTCTGGGTAACGCTAAATGATATATACCACCCCCCATGTCACGACCTTTTTCTGTCCAATGGAGCTCTCTTTCCGATTTTCTCGACACGTTTTTGTTTGACTTGGGCTGGTGGTTATGGCTTCTGGACCTAGTAGCACCGGGGAGAAACCTTGTGGGAACGGCTCTAGCTTAAGGTCATAACTATCTCCGTCCTGTTAAAACCCTGGCAGGCCTCATAGTACGTTCGATACCCGTCACCTATTAAGTTGGTGGTGTAGGTTTGGTTGAGATTACACACAATTTGCAACGGTCTGGCTCTGAGCACCTGTCCCCATGAAGGCTGGTGCCAACCCCCGCATGGCTCCCCTGTTTGCATAGATAACCATGGAACCTTTGAGTTGACTACACATACGGGTGGAGATAGCGGCTATGAGTGGGGACCCATTTCACATGGACAAAACTAACAATACAAATAAGACCATAAAGGCCAACCCTAAAAGGGAGCCGACTGTTTTGAAACGACAAAAGCCGGCAATCCAGAAACAAACTTCGTCTGAGACCTCTACCTCCAGACCACAGCTGGGTGCAGCGACTTTGTTGTCTGCCTCAACATCCCGCACCGCAATCTCAAAAAGGTTGCGTAACGCCCTCTTCGAGCACCTCAATCACCCCTGCCACAAAACAGTGTGAAAGAGGGGCTCCCCCGCACATTGGTCCAACTACTGCTGTGAGGGCATCGGTTAAGCCAGCCCAAACAACTGGTAGTCTGGGCCCTAGCACGTCCTCCTCTTCTAGTGCACACATCAACGCGTCGACGCGGGCGTATAGGACCAGAAAATCTGCCTATTGGATCCTGCGAAAGCTCGGTGGGCATGATCCGAAGACTTTGTCCGAAAGGGACCAGACAAAACTTAAATGGGCCAAACAGAGCTTGAAGTCTCGCCCTTCACCTAACTTGGCATCTCAGAAACGACAAAGGTTGGCTGAGGAGGCCGCCACGACAGTCCCTCAGTTGCCTAAACTGACAAAGACCTCAACGTCTAAACCGATGTCCTCACATCCCCTTAGCAAGATAGTTAGAGATAGCGTCGTTTTGGCTATAATAGACACTGGTAAAAGTGACGGGACTATATCTCCAGATAACTGGAGGTTAGTCCAAGCGGCTCTTCGCAGTGTCTATAAGGACATGATTTCAGCCAATCCTGGCCCCTCGCCTTCATGCCGTGATGCGGGCTGGTATCAGGCGCATGTTAAATTGATCGCTTGTGCTGATCAACGCTGAGCGGATCTGTACAAGCAGGCAATTGACAGCCTAGGTGAAATCTCGTCGGGTGCTAAGCGCTCAGCTGTATCTAAAGATCAGATTCCAAACCGGCCAAGATCCTTCGCCCGAATCCCGGCAGATCCCTCAACTCCGGATGAAATTCTGGAGCTGATTAAACTCAGCAACAAAGAGCTGCCTACGGCCGACTGGAAGGTCGCTAAAGTAAGCGAGCCAAAGGGCCATTTCCGTGACGCTATCATCTTCACTAACGACGAGTCCCTCGCCACACTCAACGCCTGTAAGGGGGAGATCAACTACGGTTTCGACTCGAGCTCTCTCAGGATCTATAAGGGTGACAATACAGGGGAAAATTCTAAACCTCCTATGGAACCTCTGGTACCAGAGGTTGCCGCAGGACAAACTGAACCTACACAAACGGCTTGGGCCTCCATGTGCGGTTCAGATACGTCGGATGACTCTAGAACTGTCATCTCTTCATCCGAGTTTGCCGGTGACTTTGTCCGGCAAATGAGGCTCGGATCCGAATATTTAGCAGAAAGCGAGGAATCACTCCTGTCTAGCGAGGGCGATTCCGACGCTACCCTAACGGCCAAAAATAATCATGGTGAGGGTTGTGCAAATTAACCTTCATCATTCCATCGCTGCTTCTGCGGCCCTACTCCTCCGCCTGTCACAGAAAGGAGAGGATAATGTTCTGGTCCAGGAACCATGGGTTATCAGTGATCGGGTTTCTGGACTATCTATGGACGGCTACAAAACTGTCTACGTCACGGGTTAAGGTTAACCCAGGGCCTGTATTATGGTTAAGTATAATATTAACGCTTTCATTAGTTTAATAATGATTATTTGACCCTTTTTTTTTATTAAATTATTTTCTATTTTCTTGAGCTTTGGGTCCTTATATTTTTTAATAATATTTTATTTCAATATTTCGGTACTTTCTGCGTACCTTCTTCAGGAAACAAAATTAATATATAACCAAAATAACAAAATTAATTAACAATTGAAAAAATTTTTTGTCATAATGAAGTTAAAAAACAATGTTTCAAAAAATTTTCAAAAACAAAAATATAAAAAAAAAAAAAAAAAAGTGTTTTGTGTTACATACATATATTAAGAACAAAAACATTTATGTTATTTTGTGAATTAAGTGTCTGTATATATGAGCGACATTATCGGTATCTGCTTTAAAATTAATTCTTTTAGTCAATGGAGTATTTACAATGTGTAACATTTCCAAAATATACCGTCTCTTATAATTTTTTTCAATACCAAGAACTGAAGCATTTTCAAAGTTAGGATAGTGACCTAAGTCAAAACAATGAGTGGAGATTTGCAATAAGGTATATATTGGTACAACAAAAAATAAACTAAAGACTAGAATTGCTGGACATAAGTCGGACTTAAGATATGTTAATTCACAAAAAACAGCATTATCCACTCATTGTTTTGACTTAGGTCACTATCCTAACTTTGAAAATGCTTCAGTTCTTGGTATTGAAAAAAATTATAAGAGACGGTATATTTTGGAAATGTTACACATTGTAAATACTCCATTGACTAAAAGAATTAATTTTAAAGCAGATACCGATAATGTCGCTCATATATACAGACACTTAATTCACAAAATAACATAAATGTTTTTGTTCTTAATATATGTATGTAACACAAAACACTTTTTTTTATATTTTTGTTTTTGAAAATTTTTTGAAACATTGTTTTTTAACTTCATTATGACAAAAAATTTTTTCAATTGTTAATTAATTTTGTTATTTTGGTTATATATTAATTTTGTTTCCTGAAGAAGGTACGCAGAAAGTACCGAAATATTGAAATAAAATATTATTAAAAAATATAAGGACCCAAAGCTCAAGAAAATAGAAAATAATTTATTAACGCTTTCTTTCTTCGCAGATTCAGTGACAGAGACAGCGTTGCCATAGCAGTGGAGACGGGCTCGAAGGATGTCTGGGTGGTCTCCAGTTATATGGCCCATGATCATGGGGATTCACCACCACAAGACCTGCTAAAACTTCTGGTTGCAGAGGCTAACGACCGCCAAATGCCGGTCATCATTGTAGCCGATGCTAACGCTCATCACCATATGTGAGGCAGCACGGATGTCAATGAACGGGGTGAGTCTCTCTTAGATTTATATTATCTTATGACTTAAGTATTGTCAATAGGGGAAGCGAGCCTACCTTTGTCACTTGGAGTAAAAGCGAGGTTCTCGATCTTACCCTGAAAGATGGTGGCTGGTCTGATATTGCCGGAAATTGGAGTGTCTCTCAAGAGTGCTCCTTTTCTGACCATAGGTATATATCTTATAACATATCTGGAACCAGTAGATTCCGGAGCGTCCCGCTCCTACATAAATAGGAAACAAACGGACTGAAATAAATTTCGGTCCATTTTAAAGCTTGGCTAAGGCCTGCTCCCTTCGAGATTAGTGACCACTGCGATATTGATCGGGCGGTAGAATTCTGGACATTGCAATTATGCTCTGCAGCGAAAACGGCCTGCAATCCACCGAAGCCAATGGTTAAACCGAAACCCCCTTGGTGGAATACGGAGATTGCAGAGCTACGTAGGCCCTATAAGGATAAATAAAGGGAGTTTAAGTATGCCATACGAAGATCCAAAAGAGCCTCGTGGAAAATTTTCTGTGGCAACATAGAAAGATTGTCCGAAACCAGCAGGCTACTCAAAACGCTGGAAAGGATTCTTGATCTTTAGATCAGGAACTCCATAAATCCCAAGCTTATTTCCAGCTCGCAGCGCGCCTATACGAAAGGGAATCTGTGGAAACAGGGTTGCACGTCTTAATATCCGATGTTGAAAAGTCCCTTTCAAATAAGGAATTTACGCTTGCAGTGTTTCTTGACATAGAAGGAGCTTTCAATAACGTCTGCCCCAATGCCGTTATAAAGGCCCTCTTGGATCTCGATCTTGACGCAAATCTGGTGGGATTCATTGCGCAACCACTGAGGACACGTATCATCACGTTTCCTTGGGAAATGATCACTTTGTAATAGTAGTGAAAAGAGACACTCCACAAGGTGGTGTTTTGTCTCCCCTCACCTGGAATCTGGCAGTCAACACGCTGCTACGGCGACTGGACCAAACGGGTAATAGAGTGATAGCTTATGCTGATGACATTGCTATTGTAGTCTCTGGAAAATACCTGACAACACTTACAGAACGGGTGAACTATTCGCTCAATGTTCTGTCTCAATGGTGGTGCGAGTTTGGTCTTGATGTTAACCCCGGCAAAACGGAGGTTATGCTCTTCACACGGAGATACAAGATCCCGATTTTTACTGCCCCTAGGCTGAACGGCACTGTGCTAAGTGTAAGTAAAAGTGTGAAGTACCTTAGGGTGATACTTGACCCCAAACTTCAATGGAAGGCAAACATTGCCGAAAGAGCACGGAAGGCGACCTGAGCGCTCTATCTCTGCCACAGAGCTCTAGGACCAAGATGGGGCCTTCAGCCTCAGATCATCTCCTGGCTCGACAAGGTAGTTATAGAGCCAAATATTCTCTATGGTGCTGTTTTTTGGTGACCCGCTCTCGAAAAAACGGTCAATTAAAAGCCTCTTGATAAAGTCAGAAGAACAGCCGCCATTTTGATTACTGAGGCTCTCCAAACTACTTCGACAAAGGCTTTGTATGCTCTTCTCCACTGGTTACCCACCAAACTTCTGGTATTGCAACAGGCTAAATGCTGTGCAGCCAGACTTAATGCCCTCTCACGCTGGCTCAGGCTGGATATAGGGCACTCTAAGATTATCGATTGGGATGTACCACTGCCATCAATGGTGAATTACACCTCTTCTACTCCCGCTCTGGACCACGGGTTTCAGACCCATATTCCGAGTAGGGAGATATGGTACCGTAACGAAGTGGTTGTGGGTGGTACTGTTGACATCTATACAGATGGCACGAAACTGGACGACAGAGTCGGTTGCGGAATCTTCTCTAATAGCCTTGGACTAAGACTCTCCCTAAGACATTCTGACTACTACAGTGTCTTTCAAGCCGAGGTAATGGCCATTCTGAAAACATCCGAAATAGCGCTTAGGGACGATATTTCTGGCCTTGCTATTCGGATATTTTCGGACAGTCAGGCGGCAATTAGGCCGCTTGCTGGTGCATACAGTACATCTAAGCTAGTCCTGCGTTGTCGCTCATTACTGAACACTCTATCGGAGCGATCACAGATTGACCTGATTTGGGTCCCTGGTCACAGGGATATCCAGGGTAACTGTGAGGCCGATGATCTTGCTAAACAAGGCACATTGCTTCCTAACGTCTCCTCGCTACCAGATGTTGGAATTCCTCTGGCAACGGTAAAAATGGCCATAAAGAACCCCTACCTCAATTTGGCTTGCAAATTATGGGTAGAGGAAAGTTCCTGTTATGTCTCCAGACAACTGTGGACTACACTGGACCTCAAGCGGACCAGGCAGCTGCTCAGACTAGACAGAAAATCCATAAGTATCACAGTCTCGGTACTTTCTGGACACTGTCTTATCGGCAGGCATGCTGAATGACTCGGTCTGCCCTTTAATGATTTCTGTCGCAGCTGTGGCTCGGAGGAAGAGGAAGAGACCGTACTGCATCTCCTGTGCCACTGCCCAACTTTGGCTCGAAGAAGACTAAGAATTCTAGGCTCTCCTTTCTTTGGAACGCTTACGGAGCTATCATCTCACTCTATAGGGGACATAGCGAAGTTCATCCGTGAATCCTCATGGTTCTCGGCTGGGTAAGGGGAGTCGCGCCGCCTTCCTTGTGGTATCACAACGGGCCATTCGATTGTGCTCAAGTGAGCTTCGTCGCGAGAGGCTGCCACTCCTAACTAACTAACTAACATCCATTGGTTCAAGACTTTCTTACGTCAAAAAACAATTCAGATTACTTAACAAGAAGTACAATATTTGGTAGTAAAGAACTTATAAGTTGTACAACTCCAAAAAGTTTAGTAAACAAAGAACACAAAATAATATTTTGAAAATTTACTTTGTAATTTCATAAGAAATAAATAAAATACCAAAGATTAAAGACATGGAGCCAACTAAGAAAAAAATTAGATGTCAAATGCTCTCCTGGAGCATTAAAGTGCTTAGAATTAAGTAAGTAAATTATAATTTATTTTAACATGAAGCAGTATGAACAACCGACCAAAATTATTTTACTTTTATTTATTTACCATATGTTTTTCATATCTTACGAAACTTTACTACAAGAAATTTTTGCAGTAAAAATTTGTAAGTACTTAGTCAAAGAACTGTCATTTTACTCTCTTTATTTGTGCTCTCGCTTGCTACAAAATGGGAAAACGTTATATTTCCCTTTGGAAGTTAATTAAAAAAAAATAAAAACTTGGTTTTATTTTTCACTTGTTTATTTATTAAAATCAAGATTAACACTAAACTTAAAAGTACACATTGAAAGTTCTTATATCTAATGAATATGCTTACTTACTAAAAATGTTTAACAATATTTATCCGCAATTTTGGTTATTTGATATTTTAATGTATTATTAAGTAAAAAGTGCTTAAATATCAATTGCACAACTTCTTGTGGAACAAAGTTGGGCCATTTAACCTTTAATTTATTATAAGGCAAAACTGCTTACATATCAATTGCACAACTTTATGTGGAACAAAGTTGGGTCATTGAAACTTTAATTTATTATAAGGCAAAACTGCAATTGCACAACTTTATGTGGAACAAAGTTGGGCCATTGATCTTTTAATTTATTACTTCTTCCAATTAATGAAGTTAATTTTGGTTGGGGTCGGCGTTACCTCTGACGTAACTCGCACGCCTTTCAGTAAAGTTCAGTAAATAACAGTACAAATTTTTGAGTAAACGAAAGGACATATTATCATAAAACTCGTCAACATGCGTTCGAAAAACCAGAGAACGAATTCCTCATATAACTCTTCTACACTTCGTTTTTCCCCAAAAATAATTTACCAAAACTGTTTTTTCTCCGATCAAGACTGCACATGAAATAAATTTTTTATTGCCTCCTTGGCTTTAGCCTTAATTCTGCTTTTAATTAAATCCAGAAATAAAAGCTCAGAAGGAGCATAATACTGAAGAACGAGAGGATATATTTTATCTGCAAGTGACATAAATGTATACAAATCCTTTTTATCCCCGAAAAATTCTGGTAATCGTTCCACAAATTTAACTGGATCTAAGGTATGCGCAAGTTTTAAACGTCCCATAAATATTATAATTTTTTAGATCAAAAGAAAGAGAATTTTGATTTATATAAAAGAAGAACAACAAATGCACATACAAATATGAACAGAATACAATATTTTAAATATACAAAAAAATTTTTTAAAAATTAACATTTAAAAAAATAAAAATTGCAAAAAACAAGAAATAAAAAATTTAGTTTGCTCGAATGCTTAAATATTATGTCCCCTTCTTCTTCTTTAGTAAATTCTTTAAGAAATTAAAATTCTCTCTTGCAAGACACAATCACAAAGCAAACATTTAAAAGTTCTTTATTGCTTTTGCTTCACTGTTTTTTTTTTCTCAATTTTCACATTAATTTTAAAATCCTCTGTATAAATACTAGGGTTTAATATTCAGCACCAACAAATTTTTTTTTGACTGGCGACTAAACTAAAAATAAACACAAGCATCAAAGCTTAAACAAAATACTAGTAATCAATGGTGACTTTATTTTTGCTTACATTTCTACATACACGTGGTTGGTTTTTTCCAACTCTACGTGTAGTTGTAAGAAGTAATCAAAATAAAAAGCACGCGGCAACACCATACATTTGTGTTTGTAATAAACTCAAAAATATAGTGAGTTGCCAGAGCTTTTTTGCACAGGCACTTGCAATTTTTATTTAAAATGATTTTTGGGAATAATTATTTTATATTAGTTCACTTTTCAATGTGCTAATATCCCAAATATTTTAAATAAAATCAAATATTGATTATTAGTGGTAAAGCTAGTTCCTATGGCCATTTCGTTGATTGCTCAACTCAACTAAAGCATTTTCGAGTAACAGCACAAAGTAAAGAATGCATGTATATATTTTTCTTTAATTTTTCTACTTTGTTTAACCACCCCATTCACATTATCCAGTCATATTTCTAGTTTTATTACGATACTAAAAAAACATAACTACGTCTGCTAAACGCACACGAACTAGCTTCTCAGTTGCGTATTGTTATCTTACAAACTCAAAACTCAGTCGCTGTGTGTTCGTTTTGCTTCTGAAAATAGTAAACTGAATTCAGTTGGTTTTCAGTTGTGTGTGTGTGCTCAGTTCAACTATTTTCAGTTGGCGTAAAATAGAAAACTGATTTCAGTTGTTTATTTTCAGTATGTAAGTGATGTTAATAATGCCTATCGCTTAAATAAGAAAGAGAAAATAATAGTGGAGTTCTCTGTATTAAAAACAAAAAACGAGTTTATGAGCAAAATTAAAAGGCATAGAGTGGATGCTAATATCGTCAACAAACAAGAAGTAAACAACGAATCACAAGTCAGCTATATATACATTAATGATGAAATCACTTTCAATAACCGGCGCTTACTATGGATGGCAAAAACAAAAGCCAAAGAAGCTAAGTGGAAATTCGTCTGGGTCCGCAACGGAAAAATATTTGCCCGCAAAAATGAAAATTCTCCCTTATTTATTATAAACAACAATGCAGATATAGAATTGATCAGTTCTACAAATTAACACACCATCACAAATAAAAACAAATAAACCACTGTCTTAATAAAGTAATAATATACAAACAAATTAATATACAAACAAATTTTTTAAAAATTAACATTTTAAAAAATAAAAATTGCAAAAAACAAGAGATAAAAAATTTAGTTTGCTCGAATGCTTAAATATTATGTCCCCTTCTTCTTCTTTAGTAAATTCTTTAAGAAATTAAAATTCTCTCTTGCAAGACACAATCACAAAGCAAACATTTAAAAGTTCTTTATTGCTTTTGCTTCACTGTTTTTTTTTCTCAATTTTCACATTAATTTTAAAATCCTCTGTATAAATACTAGGGTTTAATATTCAGCACCAACAAATTTTTTTTTGACTGGCGACTAAACTCAAAATAGTTTGAGTATTCATTTTCAACTATTTGCCTGCTTAAAATAGTTTAACTGAGCACACACAAAACTAAAAACCAACTGAATTCAGTCTACTATTTTCAGGAGCAAAACGAACACACAGCGACTGAGTTTTGAGTTTGTAAGTTAACAGTACGCAACTGAGAAGCCAGTTCGTGTGCGTTAAGCGGACGTAGTTATGTTTTTCTAGTAACGCAACACAACTGAAAATGTGTGTGGATAGTCTGACTGAATAGTTTGATTGAGTGTTTGTACACAGTTTTTTAACAAATAGATATGTGTGTTATCATCGTTGGTATAAATAGAAAATAAATTTATTTCATACTGTTTGTATGAAAGTTTGATTGCAAATTGTCTTGTTACATGCACGTGTAAATAATTTTGAAGAAATAGATTTTATGCTTATTTCTTTTTTAATTGTTCAAATATATATTAAAATGGTTCCACACGATTAGAATAATTTTACTTAAAATTAATTTTTGGTTTACATGATTTTGTTTTCAACTTTGAACTTTATTAATAAATTAACCTTAAACTTAGTAAATTACTATATAACTTAAAATGTATTAATAAAACATAGCTATTCATATTAATTCGCCAATAATTTCATCGAGAAGTATAGAATTAAGTTAAGCCAACAAAATATTTTCAAGATTTTCTAACCGATTTTTGCAGTCTGTCAAAATTAGCTTTAGCGCGCCTGTTAAGTGTAGTCTACTAACCTATTATATACAAAAGTCTGAGTTGGGTGGAATTTATTTGGGGTTTTACACCCATAAAATTTAAATATATCTATGTTTTTTCTTTCGCGATTTTGTTTACAACTATAATAAAGTCGAAATTCCCATAAATTGAAATTTAAAAGATTTGTGCCTGTAACAAAGTAACCGCCGCTCAACCGCAATTGTACTACCTAGCTTAATGGTCGAACAAATAAATATTCTTTTCCGTTTTTTTTTCATAATTCATTTTTTAGTTTACTTAAATACATACAGATAAAAGCAGAAAAGAATAACTGCCATATTCATTAAAAATAAAATAACTTTGAAATGTTTTTTATGACAAATCTATTTTAATATTTCATGAATACGGCAGTTTGAATTTAAATGACTTTATTACTGAAATAACTTTTGTGCAGTTTTAAAATGAATTAATTAAGATAATTATAAATAAAAAATTTAATGTCTTCTAATAAATAAATGAGATTACGAGGGCTGCTGTATATATTTCTTGCCTGGCAACAGTGAGTGCTGCCAAGTGCAATCTGACATTTCCATTGGAAAGTTTGTCATTTTTAAGCATAATCGTACTTAAAACGTTTTGACCTACGACCATTATTTGTGTTGTTAACAGTGACCTGAAAAAATTATTATAGAAAAAAATGGAATTAATTCGTGAACATTTTCGTGCCATCATTTTTCACAACTTTCGACGAGGATTATCACGACAAGAGTGCATTGATAAACTTAAATCTTTGTATGGCGATGAAGCACTATCCTATAGCACTGTGGAAAATTGGTATAATGAATTTAATCGTGGCCGAAGCTTGCTCAAAGACGAAGGTCGTCCAAAAACGGCTGTTGTGCCAGAGAACATTGATGCCGTGCGTGAACTCATAATCCAAGATCGACATGCGACATACCGAGAGATAGAGACATCCTTGGACATTTCTTCCACCAGCATACATTCGATACTGCATGAACACCTGGCCGTAAAAAAGGTTTGTTCTCGTTGGATCCCGCACAATTTGAAAGTCGCTCAAAAAAGGCTCGTGTCGATTGGTACAAAGAAATGTTGCAAAAATACGATTGCGGTGCTTCAAAAGACGTTTATAAGATCGTCACAGGTGAAGAATCATGGATCTATGCGTATGAGCCCGAAACGAAACAACAATCGACCGTGTGCGTCTTCAAAGACGAGCAAAATCCAACGAAAGTTGTTCGTGGAAGAAGCACTTTGAAGCAAATGGTCGCCTGTTTCTTCGCCAAAATTGGTCACGTGGCGACTATTCCGCTTGAGCAACGTAGGACGGTCACTTCTGAGTGGTACACTACAATTTGTTTGCCTGAAGTCATCGGAGAAATTCGAAAAACCAACAAGAGAAGACGAATCATTGTTCACCATGACAATGCGAGTTTTCACACATCGGCTCAAACCAGAGCGTTTTTGACCGGCCAAAACGTCGAATTAATGGGTCATCCGCCGTACAGCCCTGACTTGGCACCTAATGACTTCTTCTTGTTTCTGCACATCAAGAAAAAAATGCGTGGTCAACGATTTTCGTCACCAGAAGAAGCTGTTGAAGTGTTCAAAAACCATGTTTTAGAGGTGTCTCAATCGGAGTGGAAAAAGTGCTTCGACAACTGGTTTGAGCGAAGTGTATAAATCATGCTGGAGAATACTTTGAAAAACAATAAAACCATTTTTGATTATAAATATTCGCATTTTCACTATTAGGCCAGAAATATATAGAGCAGCCCTCGTGTTACCAATAGGAGTTTTCGAGGAAACTTACACGAAATGGATGTAAATCTTTGTTATTCATTTAATGCGAAAGCAGTAAAATGTTTTCGCTTTAAGTAAAATTAATAACATACAATGTGTGCTCTTGGTCTCTTTAAGTAAATCAACCTTATGAAAGAAAAAGAGAGAACACTCCAAAAGAAGAGGAACGTACACTACCTAATGTAGAAAAACCCATATTTAATAAATGTACAAAACACTAACGGGAACCTTTTAACTGTGGGATTTTGTTAACACCAGGTAGATTGATTTTGTGTTGTTGTAATATATTAATAATTTTTAAAACGCTCCAGTTTCTCTAAAAAGGGCACAGGACAATTTATACATACAACAGCAAGAACGGTTTTTTTTCACATAGCAAAAGGCCTCTAAAAATAATGAAACATTCACATTTTAATTCCACTCATAATTTCTACAAATTAATTAATAGTTAATTAAAACCCAAATGTTAATATTTCTTCTAAAGCACTGCTCTACAATACTATTCAAAAACTATTAGTTAAAAAATTTATAATTTTCCTACAATTTTTTTTAATCAAAATAAATTTACATTTTATAACTCAAATATTCAAAATTATATAAATTAAAGCATTTAAAATGATTTTTGGGAATAATTATTTTATATTAGTTCACTTTTCAATGTGCTAATATCCCAAATATTTTAAATAAAATCAAATATTGATTATTAGTGGTAAAGGTAGTTCCTATGGCCATTTCGTTGATTGCTCAACTCAACTCATCAGGGAACCTTCTACCATATTTTAGATAAGCTAAAGCTGCCTATTATATTTAAAAATTTTTTTAACCAACTGAGAAGTGGACAAAAAATTAATAAACACAAGCATCAAAGCTTAAACAAAATACTAATAATCAATAGTGACTTTATTTTTGCTTACATTTCTACATACACGTGGTTGGTTTTTTCCAACTCTACGTGTAGTTGTAAGAAGTAATCAAAATAAAAAGCACGCGGCAACACCATACATTTGTGTTTGTAATAAACTCAAAAATATAGTGAGTTGCCAGAGCTTTTTTGCACAGGCACTTGCAATTTTTATTTAAAATGATTTTTGGGAATAATTATTTTATATTAGTTCACTTTTCAATGTGCTAATATCCCAAATATTTTAAATAAAATCAAATATTGATTATTAGTGGTAAAGCTAGTTCCTATGGCCATTTCGTTGATTGCTCAACTCAACTAAAGCATTTTCGAGTAACAGCACAAAGTAAAGAATGCATGTATATATTTTTCTTTAATTTGTTGAACAAAAAAATGTATACGAACGCTCACTTTTCTACTTTGTTTAACCACCCCATTCACATTATCCAGTCATATTTCTAGTTTTATTACGATACTAAAAAAACATAACTACGTCTGCTAAACGCACACGAACTAGCTTCTCAGTTGCGTATTGTTATCTTACAAACTCAAAACTCAGTCGCTGTGTGTTCGTTTTGCTTCTGAAAATAGTAAACTGAATTCAGTTGGTTTTCAGTTGTGTGTGTGCTCAGTTTAACTATTTTCAGTTGGCGTAAAATAGAAAACTGATTTCAGTTGTTTATTTTCAGTATGTAAGTGATGTTAATAATGCCTATCGCTTAAATAAGAAAGAGAAAATAATAGTGGAGTTCTCTGTATTAAAAACAAAAAACGAGTTTATGAGCAAAATTAAAAGGCATAGAGTGGATGCTAATATCGTCAACAAACAAGAAGTAAACAACGAATCACAAGTCAGCTATATATACATTAATGATGAAATCACTTTCAATAACCGGCGCTTACTATGGATGGCAAAAACAAAAGCCAAAGAAGCTAAGTGGAAATTCGTCTGGGTCCGCAACGGAAAAATATTTGCCCGCAAAAATGAAAATTCTCTCTTATTTATTATAAACAACAATGCAGATATAGAATTGATCAGTTCTACAAATTAACACACTATCACAAATAAAAACAAATAAAACACTGTCTTAATAAAGTAATAATATACAAACAAATTAATATACAAACAAATTTTTTAAAAATTAACATTTTAAAAAATAAAAATTGCAAAAAACAAGAGATAAAAAATTTAGTTTGCTCGAATGCTTAAATATTATGTCCCCTTCTTCTTCTTTAGTAAATTCTTTAAGAAATTAAAATTCTCTCTTGCAAGACACAATCACAAAGCAAACATTTAAAAGTTCTTTATTGCTTTTGCTTCACTGTTTTTTTTTCTCAATTTTCACATTAATTTTAAAATCCTCTGTATAATTACTAGGGTTTAATATTCAGCACCAACAAATTTTTTTTTGACTGGCGACTAAACTAAAAATAGTTTGAGTATTCATTTTCAACTATTTGCCTGCTTAAAATAGTTTAACTGAGCACACACAAAACTAAAAACCAACTGAATTCAGTCTACTATTTTCAGGAGCAAAACGAACACACAGCGACTGAGTTTTGAGTTTGTAAGTTAACAGTACGCAACTGAGAAGCCAGTTCGTGTGCGTTAAGCGGACGTAGTTATGTTTTTCTAGTAACGCAACACAACTGAAAATGTGTGTGGATAGTCTGACTGAATAGTTTGATTGAGTGTTTGTACACAGTTTTTTAACAAATAGATATGTGTGTTATCATCGTTGGTATAAATAGAAAATAAATTTATTTCATACTGTTTGTATGAAAGTTTGATTGCAAATTGTCTTGTTACATGCACGTGTAAATAATTTTGAAGAAATAGATTTTATGCTTATTTCTTTTTTAATTGTTTAAATATATATTAAAATGGTTCCACACGATTAGAATAATTTTACTTAAAATTAATTTTTGGTTTACATGATTTTGTTTTCAACTTTGAACTTTATTAATAAATTAACCTTAAACTTAGTAAATTACTATATAACTTAAAATGTATTAATAAAACATAGCTATTCATATTAATTCGCCAATAATTTCATCGAGAAGTATAGAATTAAGTTAAGCCAACAAAATATTTTCAAGATTTTCTAACCGATTTTTGCAGTCTGTCAAAATTAGCTTTAGCGCGCCTGTTAAGTGTAGTCTACTAACCTATTATATACAAAAGTCTCAGTTGGGTGGAATTTATTTGGGGTTTTACACCCATAAAATTTAAATATATCTATGTTTTTTCTTTCGCGATTTTGTTTACAACTATAATAAAGTCGAAATTCCCATAAATTGAAATTTAAAAGATTTGTGCCTGTAACAAAGTAACCGCCGCTCAACCGCAATTGTACTACCTAGCTTAATGGTCGAACAAATAAATATTCTTTTCCGTTTTTTTTTTTTCATAATTCATTTTTTAGTTTACTTAAATACATACAGATAAAAGCAGAAAAGAATAACTGCCATATTCATTAAAAATAAAATAACTTTGAAATGTTTTTTATGACAAATCTATTTTAATATTTCATGAATACGGCAGTTTGAATTTAAATGACTTTATTACTGAAATAACTTTTGTGCAGTTTTAAAATGAATTAATTAAGATAATTATAAATAAAAAATTTAATGTCTTCTAATAAATAAATGAGATTACCAGGGCTGCTGTATATATTTCTTGCCTGGCAACAGTGAGTGCTGCCAAGTGCAATCTGACATTTCCATTGGAAAGTTTGTCATTTTTAAGCATAATCGTACTTAAAACGTTTTGACCTACGACCATTATTTGTGTTGTTAACAGTGACCTGAAAAAATTATTATAGAAAAAAATGGAATTAATTCGTGAACATTTTCGTGCCATCATTTTTCACAACTTTCGTCGAGGATTATCACGACAAGAGTGCATTGATAAACTGAAATCTTTGTATGGCGATGAAGCACTATCCTATAGCACTGTGGAAAATTGGTATAATGAATTTAATCGTGGCCGAAGCTTGCTCAAAGACGAAGGTCGTCCAAAAACGGCTGTTGTGCCAGAGAACATTGATGCCGTGCGTGAACTCATAATCCAAGATCGACATGCGACATACCGAGAGATAGAGACATCCTTGGACATTTCTTCCACCAGCATACATTCGATACTGCATGAACACCTGGCCGTAAAAAAGGTTTGTTCTCGTTGGATCCCGCACAATTTGAAAGTCGCTCAAAAAAGGCTCGTGTCGATTGGTACAAAGAAATGTTGCAAAAATACGATTGCGGTGCTTCAAAAGACGTTTATAAGATCGTCACAGGTGAAGAATCATGGATCTATGCGTATGAGCCCGAAACGAAACAACAATCGACCGTGTGCGTCTTCAAAGACGAGCAAAATCCAACGAAAGTTGTTCGTGGAAGAAGCACTTTGAAGCAAATGGTCGCCTGTTTCTTCGCCAAAATTGGTCACGTGGCGACTATTCCGCTTGAGCAACGTAGGACGGTCACTTCTGAGTGGTACACTACAATTTGTTTGCCTGAAGTCATCGGAGAAATTCGAAAAACCAACAAGAGAAGACGAATCATTGTTCACCATGACAATGCGAGTTCTCACACATCGGCTCAAACCAGAGCGTTTTTGACCGGCCAAAACGTCGAATTAATGGGTCATCCGCCGTACAGCCCTGACTTGGCACCTAATGACTTCTTCTTGTTTCTGCACATCAAGAAAAAAATGCGTGGTCAACGATTTTCGTCACCAGAAGAAGCTGTTGAAGTGTTCAAAAACCATGTTTTAGAGGTGTCTCAATCGGAGTGGAAAAAGTGCTTCGACAACTGGTTTGAGCGAAGTGTATAAATCATGCTGGAGAATACTTTGAAAAACAATAAAACCATTTTTGATTATAAATATTCGCATTTTCACTATTAGGCCAGAAATATATAGAGCAGCCCTCGTATTACCAATAGGAGTTTTCGAGGAAACTTACACGAAATGGATGTAAATCTTTGTTATTCATTTAATGCAAAAGCAGTAAAATGTTTTCGCTTTAAGTAAAATTAATAACATACAATGTGTGCTCTTGGTCTCTTTAAGTAAATCAACTTTATGAAAGAAAAAGAGAGAACACTCCAAAAGAAGAGGAACGTACACTACCTAATGTAGAAAAACCCATATTTAATAAATGTACAAAACACTAACGGGAACCTTTTAACTGTGGGATTTTGTTAACACCAGGTAGATTGATTTTGTGTTGTTGTAATATATTAATAATTTTTAAAACGCTCCAGTTTCTCTAAAAAGGGCACAGGACAATTTATACATACAACAGCAAGAACGGTTTTTTTTCACATAGCAAAAGGCCTCTAAAAATAATGAAACATTCACATTTTAATTCCACTCATAATTTCTACAAATTAATTAATAGTTAATTAAAACCCAAATGTTAATATTTCTTCTAAAGCACTGCTCTACAATACTATTCAAAAACTATTAGTTAAAAAATTTATAATTTTCCTACAATTTTTTTTAATCAAAATAAATTTACATTTTATAACTCAAATATTCAAAATTATATAAATTAAAGCATTTAAAATGATTTTTGGGAATAATTATTTTATATTAGTTCACTTTTCAATGTGCTAATATCCCAAATATTTTAAATAAAATCAAATATTGATTATTAGTGGTAAAGCTAGTTCCTATGGCCATTTCGTTGATTGCTCAACTCAACTCATCAGGGAACCTTCTACCATATTTTAGATAAGCTAAAGCTGCCTATTATATTTAAAAATTTTTTTAACCAACTGAGAAGTGGACAAAAAATTAATAAACACAAGCATCAAAGCTTAAACAAAATACTAATAATCAATAGTGACTTTAATTTTGCTTACATTTCTACATACACGTGGTTGGTTTTTTTTAACTCTACGTGTAGTTGTAAGAAGTAATCAAAATAAAAAGCACGCGGCAACACCATACATTTGTGTTTGTAATAAACTCAAAAATATAGTGAGTTGCCAGAGCTTTTTTGCACAGGCACTTGCAATTTTTATTTAAAATGATTTTTGGGAATAATTATTTTATATTAGTTCACTTTTCAATGTGCTAATATCCCAAATATTTTAAATAAAATCAAATATTGATTATTAGTGGTAAAGCTAGTTCCTATGGCCATTTCGTTGATTGCTCAACTCAACTAAAGCATTTTCGAGTAACAGCACAAAGTAAAGAATGCATGTATATATTTTTCTTTAATTTGTTGAACAAAAAAATGTATACGAACGCTCACTTTTCTACTTTGTTTAACCACCCCATTCACATTATCCAGTCATATTTCTAGTTTTATTACGATACTAAAAAAACATAACTACGTCTGCTAAACGCACACGAACTAGCTTCTCAGTTGCGTATTGTTATCTTACAAACTCAAAACTCAGTCGCTGTGTGTTCGTTTTGCTTCTGAAAATAGTAAACTGAATTCAGTTGGTTTTCAGTTGTGTGTGTGCTCAGTTCAACTATTTTCAGTTGGCGTAAAATAGAAAACTGATTTCAGTTGTTTATTTTCAGTATGTAAGTGATGTTAATAATGCCTATCGCTTAAATAAGAAAGAGAAAATAATAGTGGAGTTCTCTGTATTAAAAACAAAAAACGAGTTTATGAGCAAAATTAAAAGGCATAGAGTGGATGCTAATATCGTCAACAAACAAGAAGTAAACAACGAATCACAAGTCAGCTATATATACATTAATGATGAAATCACTTTCAATAACCGGCGCTTACTATGGATGGCAAAAACAAAAGCCAAAGAAGCTAAGTGGAAATTCGTCTGGGTCCGCAACGGAAAAATATTTGCCCGCAAAAATGAAAATTCTCCCTTATTTATTATAAACAACAATGCAGATATAGAATTGATCAGTTCTACAAATTAACACACCATCACAAATAAAAACAAATAAAACACTGTTTTAATAAAGTTGCTAAACATGATAGAAAAAAACACTAACGATACAATACAAACTCTATATAATTTTAATTCAATAAATAAAAATTTTTTAAGTTATCCCTTAACAATTATATACATGAACATTCGTTCTTTAAGATTAAACTTTGCACCTTTCTTGGCCACAATAGATAAAATAATTAATAAAATTAAAATAATTATACTAGTCGAAACAAACATATCTGATAATGAGAATAGCTTTTACAATATTAATGGTTTTAACTCAATTTTTCTAAACAGAGAAAGTAGGGGTGGTGGCATAGCAGTGTATATTGCAGAAAATTTGCAATTTAATAACATAATACATAACACCAATGCTTCAGAGAATATGCAGCTAGATATAGGTATAAATAACAGAGCAATGTCTATACTTAGTATCTACCGACCCCCACACGACCAAATTCCACTGTTTATAAATGAGCTTGAGAATATAATTAACAAAATAAAGAAAAAACAAGAGTTAATAATTGTTGGAGATATAAATATCGATATATCAAGAGAAAACTACACAACAACAACATATCTAAATATGATGACGAGCAATGGACTGAAATGTTAAGTAAATGAGAGCACACGAGAAGATGTAAAAAGAAACACAAGCACATGCATTGATCATTTATTTATAAGACCAAATAAACCAATAACACAAACACATTCCGCAATAATTACAACAACAATATCAGACCATTATGCGCTCTATTGTTCTGTATATGAAAAAGCAAACAAACCGAAAGAGGAAAGCATCATTGGCTGGGGGCCACGTCTAAATAACAACAAGATAAATACGCAAATACAAAAAACAGATTGGAATTCAATTGTAAAAGAACCAACAGACACAAACACCCTATACAACAAAATACATGAAACATTTAACCGAATTTATCAAAACGCAACAACAAAACAAACAAAAATCAGAAAAAGGTCGACAAACCCATGGATTAATGACGAAATTGTTAAATATTGTGCACATAGGGATAAACTTTTCAAAAAATGGAGAAACAATAGCAATAATAAAAACTGTGAACAAGAATACAAAAAATTCAGAAATTTCTTAAACAAAAAAATTATTTTCGAAAAAAATACTTATTACAAGAATAAATTTATTGAAAATAGAAACGACATACGTGCAACATGGCAAATCATAAACGAAATAATAGGTAAAAGAAAATCTCTAAATATAGAGAAATATGTCAGATGTAAACAACTACAGACCAATTGCCATCTTATCAATAATAGACAAAATTCTGGAGGAGATTGTTGTTCGCAGAATAACAAATTTCTTAGAAAAATATAAAATAATTAGTAAAAATCAATATGGGTTCCAGAAAGGGAAAAACATAAACCAACTACTAGGAAACTTCGCAAATCACATTAACGACCGCTTAAGTAAACAGATGCATGTGTTAGTTTTGTTCCTAGACTTCAGTAAGGCATTCGACACTTTGGCACACGGCAATATACTACAGACTCTAGAAAGAAATGGAATAAGAGGTAGAATCCTACAATGGTTTAAGAACTACTTAGAATCCCGATCCTATAATGTTAAGATAAACAATACTCTTAGCACAACAGAAACATGTGAATACGGAGTACCTCAGGGTTCAAAACTTGGGCCAAATCTTTATATAATATACACCAATGATTTGATAAGGCACTTAGAAGAAAATTCAACTTTTGCTTATGCAGATGATACAGCCATAATTGTAGCTGATAAAAACATAAAACACGCAACAGAAAAAATGCAAAGCAAATTGGATATAGCAAATAAATGGTGCCACGATAACGGCCTTGTCATCAACGCAAACAAAACAAAAGTAATGCACATAAAACCCCGCCACCTTGAAGGCTCACAAGTTGAACTAAGATTTCATGACAAAGAATGCCTGCACAATAAAACAAACAACAACAACCAAAATGAACATTGCAACACGTTAATAGAAGAAGTCTACACCTACAAATATCTTGGAGTTATTATTGACAACAACTTTAAATGGAAACCTCAACTTCAAAACGTCTCAAAAAAATTAAGAAAAGCTTCGTTCATGTTATACCACTTAAGTAGCTGTTGCAATTATAAAGTATTGCGTCAAGCATACTTCGCCCTAGCTGAAACATACCTTCGGCATGGAATAACTGCCTGGGGAAACGCAAAATATAGCAGTACCTTACAAAAAAATCAGAACCAATTACTAAAAATACTGTGGAAAAAGCAACACAATAACAAGAACATAAACAACACAAATGCAACCGCCTACACATACACCGACAACGCACACAACAACAACATAATACAAACCAACACAACTAATATCCTTGCATCAAGTAGTAGTACTTCAACAGAAAGTAACAATGTAAATAATAACAACAACATCACAGATTGTGGTAACATAAGCAATAGCGGCATCCCAGAAACAAACATTAGCAGAACAGAACTCCAGATATATAGTAGTACATCAACACAAGATCGACGGACACTATCAACAAAACCAGAATACAACAACCTTGCTAAAGAACTACAAGTTCTTAACATAAAAAACATCTACCATACAACACTAGTAAAAGAATTTCATGGAGACAACAGATTTTTAAAAACCATTGATCACGCCCAAAACACAAGAAGAAAAAAGATTTAAAGTAGAACGCTTCACAAATGAATATGGCAGGAGCACGCTAGCTGTAACCTTGCCAACAATTATCAACAAAATACCAACTAGCATAACTAACACAAAAAATAAATTTAAACTGATTAAATTGATTAAAAGACATTTAATTAACAAGCAATAAATGTAAAATTTTCAAAATATTATTATCCTGCAGACAAGCTAATGAGCTTTGCGGGTTAGAGTAATAACTTTGTCCTTTACTAATAATTCTTTAATTAATTTAAAGTTAAAATTTAATCAATAAATAATAAATAATAAAAAAAAAAAAAAAAAAAGAAAAGATGAACTGGTTAGTAAAATGTGACTGCTAATAGCAGTTTTTCGAAACCCTGATAAATACTCATTACTGTTACTGAAAACTGCTTTAATTTTTTACTAAATTGTTTTTTCCACAGATTTTCACGTTTGTTTAGTGAAATTGGTTTTACTGCAGTTAACTTTTCAAATTTTTTACTTTTCCGATGTCCTTTTTTTAATGAAGTAATTGCTTTAATTACCTGTTTTTTTTGCATTCAACAATATATTTAAAAAAAAGTTTTAATATTGTTCTTCTTTCTTTCTTTTCTATTTGTAACTTTCATACATGGGAGTTATTCATTATAAATTTCCTTCTCTCATTGCCCTTACGTATGATAATTATTTTAATTGTCATCTGTATACAAAATGCATGTGTATACATGAATATAATATCAACCTTCATTACTTGACCGATTGTTATAGCTTATGGCAATAAACTGATTCTTGTAAACATTAACTGGAGAACTGCTTTTCGATATAACGCATTATTGAGATTGATGAATTAAATTTATCTCGGGTTCAATACGAAGTCAAGTCAAGTCATTTAAAAATTCTACATAGTAGAAGAGTTTAAGAAATAATTAAATTATTTCAAACTATAAGAAAATAAAAGCTTAAATAAATAAATAAAAACTTATTGAATTTAATGTAAAGTTATTTAAAAATTCAACATAGTAGAAGAGTTTAAGAAATAATTAAATTATTTCAAATTATAAGAAAATAAAAGCTTAAATAAATAAATAAAAACTTATTGAATTTAATGTAAAGTTATTTAAAAATTCTACATAGTAGAAGAGTCTTAAAAATATTTAAAGATAATTAAAATTATTTCAAATTATAAGAAATTTAAAAATTAAATAAATAAATAAATAAAAACTTATTGAATTAAAATTCTACATAGTAGAAAAGAAAAAGCTTTCTCGTTTAATAATTTACTTTGTGATACTTATGTTAACTTGTATAGACTATTAAGTTAATAACTGTAATAAAACATTTAAAACTGACCATATTGAATAAAGTTAAAATTTAAAAAAAAATGTTGCGACCAAATTATTAAATTTACTGGGAAAATGTTCACAACTAACTTCCCAGCAACAAAAGATAAAATTAATTGGCGCCCAACGTGGTTAAATTAACTTTAAAAAATTTTTCAAATTATTAAACCCAAAGCTGTCAAAAAGAAGTGGAAACTATTAGTTGGTAGAAGAAATAAATATTTCTCGTCTCGGAGTACTTGCATCAAGGAGCTTTCCCGTATTCGTATGAAGACAATGTAAGCAGAAAGTTGAAGGTGAAAAACTGTAGCAATTACTATTGTAACTTTTAATAATATTTTTAAAGTTCTCTAATTGATTATTGTTAATTTAAGGCAAGTCATTGTGACACTTATTTTTATAAATGCTCTTAAAGTAGTTTAGCAAATGAATAAATAAATTTTTGATTTTGTAATGATAGTTTAAGTGATTTAAATATTAGCCAATTTCAAAGTGGAAGTATGGATCCCCAAACTGTACAGTCATTAATAACTGCTGCTATTAGAGAAGCCACTGAGCATACTCGCCATGAATTGCAAGCTACTGTTAATGAACTTGCACGTAGGTTGCAAACATTAGAAACCCCTATAGTTGTTGAGGAGCACAGGGAAATAGAAATAATTGCTGGCATTGAATGTAATAAAACTTTAAACGTAGTCAAATCTGTGGTGATGCATCTAAATATATTTCGTGGCGTCAAGCTGCAATTACTGCTCACAAACTCTATGAAAGACATATTGGAAGCTCAAAATATTACCAAGCTGTTGCTATATTGCGAAACAAAATAGTCGGCACTGCGGATACAGTTTTGAGCTCATACAATACAGTTCTTAATTTTCATGCGATTTTGGCAAGAGGTCAGTTTTTACCCTTGAACAAGAACTATCTACCCTAACTCAGGGACCAAAGTCTATACAGGACTTTTACAATGAGGTAGAAGAAAACTTAATCTGATAATTAATAAAACGTTAATGAGATATGAAGGAGAAACAAACCTAATAGAATCTCTGAACAAAAGGTATAAGCAGGATGCACTTCGTGTACTTGTTTCTGGTTTGAGAAACCCAAGACCCAAGACTTAATGACTATCCTGGTCCAACAACAAACCAAAGTATTTTAAGACATCCTTTTTAAATTTCATCAGTTTCAACAAATCCTACCCAGCTTAGATCTCAACCACAACAGATGTCATTTGTACCAAAATATCAGAACAGTAATATGATGCGTAGTAGCAGATATTGGCGAGCTGTGCCAAATTTTCAAGCAGTATCGAAGAATAACGTTTGGCCACCACAAAAATTAGAGCAGAATCAAAATTTCCAACCTCAACCGTTTGATACGGACGTTAGTATGAGAACCGTAGGTACCACCCACCGAAATTTTAACAGACATAAAAAACCAGGGGGCTCCGCTCATAAATTTAATAGAACTCAACAAGTTTACCACTTTTCAAATAATCAAAGTGATAATAATTTTCTGCCTGAAAGCCAAGACCATATTCCCGAATATTTTGAGGAAGACCATGTTCATTTTTAAGACATAGGTCCCTCCTGCCCTATGTAGAAAGGGAATTCGGAGGAAGAAAACTAAAGTTTTTGGTGGACACTGGTTCATCAAAAAATTATATTAAAGATTTAAAAATCTTTAATGTAACCAACATTAAAACCCCAATTTTAGTTAAATCGGTCCATGGAGAAAATTTAGTTAATCGTAAAGTCCTAGTTAAGTTGTTTAATAAGCTTACCAATTTTTATATACTTCCATGCCTCACTACATTTGACGGTATCATAGGTTTCGATCATCTTACCGAGATAAAAGCTTACTTAGATACGAATAATGGAATATTAAAGTATGAAAGTGGTGTAGAAAAACTGAAATTTTTTATTGTAATGAGGTCAATCATATCTCAGTCGACTCAAACGAGTTTCCGGAGGAAGTTCGTAATAAATGTTTAATGTTATTGGAAAGGTAGAGAGGAGTTTTTTGCGAGCCCAAACGAATTTCTGCCCTACAATACTAAAGATGTAGCAAGTATAAGAACTAAAGACGAAGAACCAGTATATTCCAGGTATTATAATTATCCTATGTCAATGGCAGTTTTCGTAAATCGGGAAATAGATGACTTATTAGCGAACAAAATAATAAGACCGTCTCGATCGCCATATAACAATCCCATCTGGGTGGTCTATAAAAAAGGCTTAGACGAAAATGGAAAACCGAAAAATTTTTGTGAGAAGTTTCCTGACGAGCTAAGTAAGCGATAGCGAAATGGCCATCGAGACGTGCTTTCACCTTCAATAATCAATACCGGGAAAATAGCACGATAAAAAATTTTAAAGTTTAATTATATTATTAACTATTCCCGTGTTTTTAAATTTTAATTATTAAAATTGCAAGTGCCTGTGCATTAAAGAAAGAATAAAATAACGTAGTGTTTTGTTGTTTTTATTTTTCAACATCTTTAAACTGTATAAAAGAGCAGAAAAAAAGTCTGCCGTATGCAGAGTATAAAGAAAAATAAAATCAAAGTTGATTATTGTTGTTTTTGCTTGAACTTTGATTTTTGTCTTTTCTTTAAAGTTTAGACAAAAATCTTTAGTTCATTTAAAAATTTTTGTGAGAAGTTTCCTGACGAGCTAAGTAAGCGATAGCGAAATGGCCATCGAGACGTGCTTTCACCTTCAATAATCAATACCGGGAAAATAGCACGATAAAAAATTTTAAAGTTTAATTATATTATTAACTATTCCCGTGTTTTTAAATTTTAATTATGAAAAGGCGATTAGTTTGTTGATTTTCAAAAATTAAATTCAAAAACGGTAAGCGACAAATACCCAATACCAGGTATTTACAACCTTAGATTTAAAATCTGGCTTTCACCAAATTAATCTAAAGAACATGATAGAGAAAAAACTGCTTTTAGCATTAACAATGGGAAGTTCGAGTTTTATAGGCTGCCATTTGGGTTAAAAAATGCGCCTAGTATTTTTCAGCGCACTATAGATGATATACTGCGTGATGAAATAAAGAAGCTATATATCGTTAATATGAGAGTCTCAATAGAAGAGTCTAAATTTTTTAAGACATCTGTAGAGTTTTTAGATTTTCTGGTTTCAACAGCTGTTATTAAACTTGTCCTGATTAGGTTAACACGATAGTAAATTACCCGATACCATCATCTCTACGGGGATTATGTTCTTTTCTTGGTTTGGCTGGGTATTATAGAAGATTTGTAAAGGATTATGCAGCCATTGCAAAACCCTTAACGAAATACCTCAGAGGAGAAAATGGTCATATAGGTACAAGGCAATCGAAAAATGTAAAAATATCTTTAGATAATGAAGCCATTAATGCCTTTAATAAATTAAAAAAAATTTTTCTTCAGAGGAAGTTTTATTGCTCTATCCAGATTTTGACAAACCGTTCGACCTTACCACCGACGCCTCTTCACACGCTATTGGCGCTGTATTGTCACAGGGTGGTCGTCCCATTACGATAATTTCTAGAACCCTTTCCCCCGCCGAGGAAAGCTACGCAGTAAATGAAAGAGAGTTACTAGCTATTGTTTGGGCCTTAAAAAGTCTTCGAAATTATCTTTACGGCATTAATAAACTAAACATATTCACAGACCACCAACCGCTAATATTTGCTATTTCAGAAAAAAAACACAACTCGAAATTAAAAAGATGGAAAGCATTTATTGAGGAATATACACCAACGTTTCATTATAAGCCCAGTAAAGACAACGTGGTTGCTGCCGCAATTTCTGGGCAATTCAGCAATATGATTTTTCATTTTTCCACAAACTCATCATTGGATGCTTAATTTAGCGAACAATCTTACACCGAAGTCGTACCTACCGTTAAAAACCCGGTTAACTGTTTTCGGAACCAAATCATTCTTACTCAGGGATTAGAGTGCAAAAACAAACAAAAATTATTTTTAAAAATCGACTGCGGCATAATATAACATTTACTACTGGGGAAACTATATTTAGTAATATTGAACAAGCGGTCAATCCTAATGTCGTAATCGCGATTCACTGTGATTTACAAGTTTTGGCCCAAATTCAACACTTTTTAGTAACCGCTTACCCATCTGTTAAATTCTTGCATACAAATAAATTTGTAACTGATATATTTAATGCTGATGATCAGTTAGAAATTTGGAATAATGAACACAATAGAGCTCATCGCGCACTGACGGAAAACGTTAACCAAATCTTACAAGAATATTACTTTCCAAACATTCGTAAGAAACTATAAGAGATAATTCGAAACTGTAGGGTTTGCAATCAAGCCAAATACATAAGACATCCAAAAAAGCAGCTAATATCAGAAACATTGATTCCCTCTTATCCAGGTGAAATCTTACATGTTGATATTTACTCGACGGACGGAAAATTGTTTTTGACTTGTTGACGTAAAGATCCATAGTTGACGTAAAACCACCTCTTCAGGAAATTTTGAATACTTTTAATAATACAAAAACAATAGTTTGTGATAATCAGAAATTTTTGAATTCCGAATCAGTCAAGAGTTCAGTTCAAAACTTTTATGGGGTAAAAATTGTCGCCGTCCCCCCTTTACACAGAACTTCAAACGGACAGGTTGAAAGATTTCACAGCACGCTTTCAGAAATAGCTAGATGTATAAAGTTAGAATACTCCATAGATGATACTACAGATGTTATTCTTATAGCCGTTTCAAAATATAACCGAACCATACAAAGCAAAAAAAAGGATCTAGAATTTCACAATAAAGGAAGATGTATACTTATTTTCGAGCCAGGACGAAAAGTTTTCGTTAAGGTCTTCAAAAGACTAGGAAACAAGTTCAGTAAAGTTTGTGTTGAAAAAGTAGTTCAAAAAGATCTGGGATCCACAGTCCAAATCGACAACAAAATTGTTGTTCAAGAAAATTTCTTTTCCCGTGAAGCTAAAACTTTCGATTTTACTATGGTATTAAATTGGAGCGAACAAAGAGTTTATTATATCAACATCCTTTGAAAACATATTTAATATTAAATTAAAATTTATAAAAAAAATTCTTAAAAAAAAGAACTTTGAATAGTGTGATAAATAAAAAAAAATTAAGAATTACATTTATCTGTACTGAATTCACCTAAAAGAAAGTATTATTGTATAATTTTTATTTAAGTATTTTGCTAAATAAGTCAGAAAATTGAATTAAAAACCTAAATTTGTAGAAAAATTATTTTCATTTATCTTATAAAATATTGTTTTTCGTCAGTCGGGGACGAATGTTTTTAAACAAGGAGAGTAGTTAACAAACTTGTTTATTAACAATAATGATCATTTAATTACTTTAATTTACTGAATTTTTTTTTTTACTTCTTTTAATTACAATATTACATATAATAATTGAGTAAGCTTGAAAAAAAAAACAGTAAAAAAAAACTAAGCTTAACTAAGAAAAAATAACAATAAAAAGGAACATCGATAATAATTGCCTTAGTAACAAGAGTAAGTAAAGTGATTTGGTTTTTTAAGTACTGTTTTTTCCACGAAATGGACAAGGAGGTTTTTTGTAATTCTACATAGTAGGAAAGTTTAGAAATAAAACTTCACTTTAACTTCAAGGTTTGACTAAATTGGAAAACGAACAAGAGTGTCAGTAATTTTTATTTTTAAGAAGAGTCTAAGAAATATTTAAACATAATTAAAATTATTTCAAATTGTAAGAAATTTAAAAATTAAATAAATAAATAAAAACTTATTGAACTTAAAGTAAAGTTATTCAAAAATTCTACATAGTAGAAGAGTTTAAGAAATATTTAAATTATTCCAAATTATAAGAAAATAAAAACTTAAATAAATAAATAAAAACTTATTTAATTTAATGTAAAGTTATTTAAAAATTCTACATAGAAGAAGAGTCTTAAAAATATTTAAAGATAATTAAAATTATTTCAAATTATAAGAAATTTAAAAATTAAATGAATAAATAAAAACTTATGGAATTAAAATTCTACATAGTAGAAAAGAAAAAGCTTTCTCGTTTAATAATTTACTTTGTGCTACTTATGTTAAATTGTATTGACTATTAAGTTAATAACTATAATAAAACATTTAAAACTGACCATAGTCAATAAATAAACTTAAAATTTTTCAAATACAAATGTTGCAACCAAATTATTAAATTTACAACGTTCACAACTAACTTCCAAGCAACAAAAGATAAAATTAATTTACATATGCGCGCAATTTTCCGTAGCTCTCTCTTATAATTCATACTTTTGACCTACAAATATGTAAAATAATAAAACAAACAAGTAAGAGTGCTGTATTCTGCTATGCAGAATTTTTTATACCCTTCACCATCTATGTGAATTTAGTTTACTGAACTAATTCCAATGAAAATAGCAAATTTTGGATGACCGAGACTTAAAAAGTAAGAAAAAAGTTGGTACTGGATATATTTAATTTCACATTAATGGGTTAAGCATTTTTGAAAAAAAATAGTATTTCCTTGAAGATCTCTTCAAACCTTTTAAATTATATCCATATTAATATTTAAAAAAAAAAACTTGGAAATTTCAGAGGCCCGAAACTCGGAAAATATGGGATCGGAAATGGATATTGAAGAAATTACAAACGGAATGACAAATTTAGTCATACCCCTTTTCTACTTTTTGTGGTGAATGGTAAACAAAATTATGTAATACATATATATATAATTTTACATAAAAATGACATCGGCTCTTAATGGGTAAATAAGACTTGGCAATGGTGAAATATGTTTGTGTATGAACCGTGAACGAAGAGCAGTTGCTTAAATGGTATAGGCTGTATGCCGATTTTCTGAGTTTCTTTCTTATATATTGTATTTGCGTGAGCCATTTGAAATTTTGATCAATATGCACTTCTAGATATTTATAGGTTTTTACTAAATCGATAACAGTATTGCAAGCATCACTGCCACCAATGTTATTGCTGATATTATGTAGACATTGGTTATCATGAAACTTGATGATAACCTCTCTTGAAACTAGGTGTGATGGCTTAATGTACATTATTTTTGTTTTAGAAGCATTTATAACACGACCGTTGTCATGGCGCCATCTAGATATTATGTTAAGTTGAAGTTGCATGTCTATAGTTGCCGTTTCTGCATTTATTTATTTATTTTATTTCATACTACACCATTTTCATTTGAATTTAAAAAAATTCCAAATGAAAATGAGAATTCAAATTTAAAATTCAGAAATTTCCAAATGAAAATGTGAATTTCAATTTGAATTTGAGAAATTTCAAAGTGAATACGAGATTTTCAATTTAAAATTGAGAAAATTCAAAATGAAAATGAGAATTTCAATTTGAAGTTAAGAAAATTCCAAATAAAATTGAGAAATTTTTATTTTAAATTGAGAAAATTCCAAATGAAATTAAGAAATTATAATTTTAAACTAAGAAAATTTAATTATAAAATTAAAAGTAATTTACAACATAGGTATCATGGAAATTAAAATAAAAAAAATTATTAAGAGTCTATGTAGAATTATTGACCAACGGACATATCTTCCAAATCCAGAGCAGATTGGTAAAATGTTGTAGTATGTTGTATAGCTCTACTGCAATCTCCAGTAGTTATACATGTTTTTGAAAGATTTATTACCTCTTCTAAATAAAAGAAGCCGCTGCTCTCCCACATTAGGGGGACTTACATTTGGTACATTCATGTTTGTCTTTACCTTACTTTTTATTTTTGACCAAATAATTCAATGGGGTTAAGCGTTGGTGAGTAAGGGCTCAACCGTAAAAGTGTAGCTAGAGAGTTTTTAAAAATTCGTTTCAGACGACTATGACAAGGGGCGTTGTCACATACCAATACCAGTTCTGATAATTCATTTCCTAACTCTTCGCACCTATCCGCCCATTCATTTGCGCCGTCAGCTCCAAACGAACCCCTACGGCTATCCATTTGAATAATGTCTGATGTACCAATTGCACCAATCAGGTGAATATTTGGCCCACGGAATGTAGGTATTGACTGCACTGTGCGGAGTCCAACACGAGACCAACCATGTTTCCTTCGACAAAATTAGTTAAAGTTGGTCTCGTCTATCACTTGTTTTCCGGCTCTGACATAATCATTAATTTTTCGTACATATGCTGCACGTTTTTCTTTATTTAGTTGAATATTGATTGATATGGATTGGACATGAAAACCTTTTATAGAATAAATTTTTCCCACAGCTGTGAGTGAAACTTGTTTATTAAATTCAGAATTAATTTTTTCGACAAATTTACGAAGAGTTAATTCTGGTCTTTCTGCCACCCAATCAAGAATATTTCTTACTTCTACATCGTTTAAAGAGCAAGGCTTTTTACCACCACTTCGCAATGGTATTACGTTTAATTGGGTAACCCATCGATGGGCAGTTTTGTAGCAAATATTTAAAGATAAAGCCAATTCTACCCAGCCTTTTTCTTTGTTATCTGCATCAACAATACGACTACGATCCGTATCGGATAAATATGTAGAAATTAATCGCATTATTTTTACATACGTCCTTATTGTCACATATATCACATACATGAGTACATATTATACTTACGTTCTACTTCACTTCTACATATAGGACAATTAGATATATTTCGAGTTAACATTTTTCGTGTAATAAGTGACGACACGGAATAAGTCGTTTTACTTCACCACGCTTCATGCTAATTAAACAAATTACACAATTATCTTTAAACTCCATGTTGTTTGCTCGAATAAAAAAATTAACCGTAAATTTCTTATTGCTTTTTTATATATGTGTGTCATTTTAAGGGCCTGCTGTGAGAATTGTACTTTTATACACTTATATAAAATAAATGTATGTATATACATACATTTTATATAAATTTTCAGTAAATACTTCTTGATTTTTTAAAACTTTCTAAAATTCATTTGGAATTTTCTCAATTTAAAATGAACATTTCTCATTTTCACTTGGAATCTTCTCAATTTAAAATTGAAATTCTCATTTTCATTTGAAATTTTCTCAACTTTAAATTAAAATTCTAATTTTTATTTGGAATTTTCATTACTTCAAATTGAAATTCTCATTTTCATTTAGAAATTTCTAAATTTCAAATTAAAATTCTCATTTTCATTTGTAATTTTCTCAATTTTATTTGGAATTTTCTCAATATCAATGAAAAATGGTGTAGTATCGCAGTATCGTCTGCATATGCAAGGACGAAGCTATTTTTCAGCAGCAATTTCAGTCATTAAAAAAAAGAACAATAAAATAATTATTATTGATTAATTTTATTGTTTGACGTAATCAGCAAAAGAATTGCCTTCATAAAGGAAGACGTGGTTGACCCTGGTTAATAACAGCACTTCACGTCCATTACATCATCTTCATAACCTTTATCATTTCGTTTGCATAGATTATATATAATACAGGTCCAAGCTAAGATCATTGAGGAACACCAGTATCTGTTATTATTTCGTTGCTATATGTTTTGCTTATTTTGACTCTGTACGTCCTCAATTCTACTTAGCTTTTAAACCATTCTAGGCACTTTCCTCTAATTCCATTTTTTTTTTCTAGAGAATTCAGCAGTTTCTTGTGTGACGGAGTGTCGAAAGCTTTGCTAAAGTCAATAAAAAGTACAGGACAGTGGTTATTTTTCTCAAGGCATTTATTAACGTGATTTGAAAAATATTCCAACAATTTATTTATATTTTTTCCTTTCTGGAAGATATATTGGTTTTTATTTATTAAATTATATTTGGATAAGAATTCCTCCAATCTTCTGACTATTATTTGCTCTAATACCTTCTCGAATGCAGATAAAATTTCGATTGTTCTATAATTGTTGTAGTCATCCTATATTCCATTTTTTTAAATTGGTTATTATTGGTGTCAATATATCCGCATTATTTTTTACTTAGTTTTCAGTCTTTTTAAGATGTTATAATATATCTCTTCTTCATTTGTTTGTACCAAGAAAATTGAATTATTGAGTGTTGTTGACTGATTTTGAGAGGATTTAATGCCGCAATTGTGCAATATTTTGCTTTTGTTTTCTTAAAAACTTTTTGCGAAATTATTAGCCATGTTCGTAATATTTTCGTTTTTAAAGTTATTTATTATTGTCAAGTCAATGTTACTTAACTTTTTACCTGTGATTTCATGAATTAATTGCCACGTAACTCTTATATTATTTTTATTTTCTAAAAATTTAATTCTATAGTAGTTGCTTTTGGTATATTGCAATTTTTTATTTAAGTTATTTCTATATATTTTATCCGCTTTCATAGTTTTTATTATTTTTGTTATTTAGCCACTTTTTATCCCGAATTTCGCAATATCTTATTAGTTCACTGTTTATCCAAGGATTAATTTTTCTTTTTTTTTAGTTATTTTGTTATTTGTTTCGGTCTCTCGGCAAATGTTGTTAAAAGTGTTTTGTATTAGTTTATAAATTTCATCTGGGTTTATATTCTGGTGGGTTAAGGCATTCCAATTTATTTCTCTGATTTGCTTATTCACTTTATGACAATTTAGACTGGTCCCCTGTATTGCTGGCTACAGACAACGCAATTTGTTTCTGGAACACGTTTCACATTCAGGTTTCCTGTTTTGACACAAATACTGAAACCAACAGTGAAAACATAAACTCAATCTCAGTTCTGTTATTTTATATTATAACATTAACATCGCGCGGAAAAGAGGATGCAAATTTGAATCCTGCTTTTAACTTTTTCAATGCTTGCGTTTATATCAATATTTTTATATTCAATTACTAATTTTTCAAATGCTGCTGCTTTTATAAATTTATTTTATATATATCACTTTTCACATCCCATTTTCTTCTTTCGTAATTACTTAAATGTTTACAGCTTGCTTGTTGTTAATGTACTAAACACATAAAATAATGAAACAGCGATACAAACAATGCAATCTGTTTCAATGCAACCAAAAAATATCAAAACATTTTAATATTAATGAAACCTGGTTTGCAAACCGAAGTGAAACTTAAAACACGAATTCAGACGAAACAATCTGTAATAAAATGAAAAAGATTTCAGAAACACATTGCGTTGTCTGTAGCCAGCTTAATACATAGGTTTCCCGCTCGTGTTTGTTTGTTTTTTCTTCTGTCTTTCTCTTTTCTTATACCACAGGTTTTAATTGGCAACCCAACATGATAAACAACAAGGAAAATAATAAAGCTTTGAAAATATTTAAAAAAAATTAAATTTAAATAGAACTTTAAAATAGTGTTAATACATTTATATAAATAAAAAGACTAAAAAGTACTAGAAATTTTAAAATAAAAAAATGATATTGTGATTTTTTAACTAAATTGTAAAAATGGCTGAGTGCAGTAAATGCAGATCGGCAATAAGAGGAGAAAGTGGATTAAGATGCAATGGTGTATGTAATAAAATCTACCATTTATCAAAAAAGTGCGCGGGCATTGACCAATATGCTTCCAAAATGATTGAGGAAAGCAATTTCATAAGGTTTATATGTAGGGTTGCCAGACGGGCCTGATTTGGCCTGATTGTCAAGTTTTTTAATGCGCGTCAAGTGTCAAGTGAAAAAGTGATTTGTCAATGTTTTTTGTAAGTTAATTTTTTTTTTCTCAAATTTATTCTAGCTACATATGTAATAATACTTAAAAAAGTAAGTTTATATTTCTAAAAAACACATCGATAGAGCATATTTTTACTATCTATATTTCTTAAGATAGTACCTATATTTTTTTTTAAATAACGCCTAAGTTTTCTCTAAAATATATAACGACTGAATTTTTATTCTTATATTGTTTTTTGTTTCTTTCACATTGTTTCTGTTATTTTTACTTTTAACGATATTTTTGTTTTTATTCTAATAATTTTTATGAAAAAAATAATAAAAAAAATTAAATAAAAACCAATAGTATGAGTGTTTTTATTTGTCAAGTTTTTTTTTCAAAATCAAGTTTTTTTTTGGGCAATGTCAAGCTTTTTGGCAAATTGGATCTGGCAAGCCTATTTATATGTGAAGACTGTATGCTTTATATTCAAAATGTTGATCTTGTACTAAGAGATATGCAAGATAATGTAAACAAAAATAACCAAGCACTTAAAGAATATAAACTTGAATTTTCAAATGCATTAAGGCAAAATGAAAACGAGTTAAAATCTCTACTGGAGGTAATTGAGAAGCGGTATGATGAACGATTTAAAAAAATGGATACTATACAAAAATCTTGTGAAAAAAATATGGAGACGATAAAAAATCTATACGGAAATGTTAATCAAGTTGAAAATAAAAATAATAATTTGTGTGAAAGAATAAACAACAACAATTTAAAGGTGTTCGACGAAATCAAGAAAATTGTAAAAGAAACAAATACAAAAACAAAGATGACATATGCTAAAACAATTGCAAACAATAACGTGATGCCAGACTGTTCAAAAAATGTCCCATTAATTATAAAACCCAAAGAAAAACAAAATGTACAGAAAACTAAAGCAGAACTAAATGAAAAAGAGAATCCGGTTAATTTTAAAATAACTAACGTTGAAAATCGTCGAAATGGCACATTAATTATACAAAGCGAAAATAACGAGGAACGAGAAAAAATTCGAAATGCTATTGTAAATAAAATAAGTGAAAACTATGAAGTTAAAATTCCAAAACAAAACGGTTTACACTTAATATTAACAGACATGAATTTTAAAATAAAAGAAGAAGAACTACTGGAAAAACTAAAAAAGCAAAATGAAATAATAAAAACCAGTAAAATGGAAATTGTGAAATGTTTTGAAACTAAACAATATAACAGAACAATATACAACGCAAAAATTAAAACAGACAATGAAACATATTTAAAAACATTATCAAGTCAAAGACTGAATCTCGGATGGAATAGATGTCGAGTTTTTGATGGCACGAGTATAATCCAGTGCTTCAAATGTCAAGGATATAATCATAAAGCGTCAGAATGCAAAAATGAAGAGATATGCTACAAATGTCATGGAAACCATAAAAGCAGAGAATGTAAAACACAAATTACAAATAAATGTATAAATTTCATTAAAGAAAACAAAAGGTTAAATCTTGGGTTAGATGAAAATCACGCCACTACAAATAAAGAATGCCCAGTGTATCGAAACAAGCTAAACTTAAAAAAGAAACGAATTGGTCTAGACTGTGATATTTAACAACCAAAGCGAGTGTATGGAGTATATACGAATATTCAAGGCTTAATCAATAATTTTACACAATTGGAAATATTAGTTGAATTTAAGGAACCCGATTTTATAGTCCTTTCCGAAACACATCTGACAGATCAAATTAATGAAGCAGAAATTGAACCTAAAGGCTACAATCAATTTAGCACAGTCTCAAATTCATCAAAAACCGGTGGTGTAATTATATACTTTAAGCAACAGTGGAATATTTTTGAAATCAAAGTCATAGTAAATAATTATGCTTACTGGATTAGTGCGTATATGGCAAAACACCAAAATTTATCATTACTAATAATTGCAGTGTATAGGTCTCCAAGTTGTTCTAAAGTGGAGTTTTGTGAAACTCTACAAGACTTTATAGAAGAAATATGTGAACGAAACTGCGACATATTAATTGCTGGCGATTTTAATATAGACTGGAAAAACGATTTTTACAAACATAAAATTCAGAATACTTTTAGCGACAATGGCTTAAAACAGATAATTAGCGAGGAAACTCGGGTAACACAGAGTTCCAAAACAATTATAGACTATGTTGTAACTAATAATACCAAAATGATCTATGCAAAATTGAATATTAATAACAAGATATCCGATCATGAAGCTATAGACATATTTATTCATACTAACTGCAGACAATCGGAAGTAAATAAGAAACAAATAGAGTTTTTTAAATATAATAAGCAAAAATTTACAAATGAACTGAATACAAAAATAAAATATAATTTTACAATTAATATAAATGAAATGGTAGAAGACTTCGATAAGTGTGTGGAAGATACAATAAAAAAATATACTGTTAAGAAACAAAACAATAACAACACTAATAATAAATGGTTTAATAATGAACTAAGAATCCTAAAACTAGAAAAAGTAAACTCTTACCATAGAGCGAAATTTCAAAATACTAATCTTGCGTGGACAAATTAAAATGGAATTAAAAATGGAATATCAGAAAAATAAATATATAAATGATAAAATAACAGCATCGACCGATCAAATAGAATTGTGGAGAGCAATAAAAGACCTAGTTTTAAGAAAATCTAAAAATGTAATAAAATCTGTGATATTCAAAACATAGAGTACAAAGAAGAAATCGAAATAGCCAATAAGTTTGATAAATACTTTGTCGACAGCATTAGAGAAATAAGAAACACTATCGAATACGTGCAATATGAAAATCAAATACCTGCGATAAATTTAAAATTTAAGTTTCGTGCAATATCTATGTTGGAACTAAAGTCGATATGTCGAAATATTAAAAATAAACCGGACTATAAAAAAACATCAAAAGTCATTATATTGGATAACTGGAACACAATTGGCAATATTTTACTTAATATAATAAACAAATCATTGCATACAGGAGTCTTCCCTCAAAACTGGAAAGAAACAATGGTTAGCCCGGTTGAGAAAGTAAAAAATACTAAGAAATGTGAGGAATATCGCCCAATAAGTAACTTAAAAATTTGCGAGAAAATTCTTGAAACATGTGTTAAACAACAGCTGGAAGACTACATTGAAAAAAATTTATTAATATCTAAATATCAGTCTGGGTTTAGAAAAAAACACTCATGCGAAACTGCTGTGAACTATGTTCTAAATAGATGGAAATTTACCAAGAAAAGTAACAAAATTTTAGCTGTTTTTCTCGATTTTAAACGCGCCTTTGAAACAATAGATAGAGACATCATTATAACAAAAACTGTACTGTTATGGCGTACAAGGGAAATAACTAAATTGGTTTAAATCATACCTAGCTGCTCGAATGCAAATTACTAAGGTTAATAATATAGAGTCAAGTACGATAGAAAATGAATATGGTGTTCCACAAGGCTCAATATTAGGAGCACTCTTATTTATACTGTATATAAACGATATTGAAAACGTTTTGGAGACGTGTGAAATAGTAATGTATGCTGACGACACATTAATCTTTACGGAAGCTGAAACTGAAGAAAAGTGTTATGCTAATATATCAGAAGACATTTCCAACATAAATAAATGGCTTAAAATAAATAAATTAAAGTTAAATGAAAAGAAAACAAAACTAATGGAAATAAACATGAACACAAGCAGAATATTTCAAATAAATAACACAAACATGGAAAAAGTTAATAATTTAAAATATTTAGGCTTTATAATTGATAAAAATTTAAAATTTAAAGACCACATTGATTACGTTTGCAAAAAAATCGGTAAAAAAAATTGGTTTTTTTAAACGAATAAGAAATAAAATATCCACATTAACGGCAATTAATATATATAATACTATTATTAAACCGCATTTTGAATTTGGATCAACAATAATATATTCCAGCTGTTCGGATCAACAACTAACAAGGTTATAAAAGTTGCAAAATAAAGCTATGCGCTCAATACTAAAATGTAATCGATATACTCCGTTGAACTCGATGTTGGAATCCTTAAAATGGTTAAATATGTGTCAGAGGCTACAACTCAACACAATTTACTTTTTAAAGAAGTTAGATATGGGAGATGCCCCGCGCTATTTAATCGACCATACACGATAAGTAGGAGAGGTTTAGCCGTATAATTTAAGAAATGCTAATGATTTCCGGCTTCAACTGGCACACGCAAACACGATGCAAAATTCACTTTTTTATAAAGGACTGAGGTTATATAATTCAATGCCAATTAATATTAAAAATGAACCAAACATGAAAATATTTAGAAACAAAATTGTAAATTTAATTAAAAATAATTTTATTCTTCAAAGCATGTAAAATATTTTATTTATACACTTATTACTAATAAGTCATTCTTATAAAGTATTATAAATACTACTTATTTCAAATAAAAAAAAAGAATAGAGAGTAGTGATCAGACATTTTTTTGCACATGAATCAAAAAAACAAGATTGCGCATTCAGCCGTTCAAAAAATGTTTCTACTGCGCATCTAAGTTACAATAGAATGAAAATGAGTGTTTGTTGTAAAAAGTGAAGGAGATTTTTGGCGCAAAACTGGAAATAATTGCATAAAAAATTGTTAACTTCAGAATTTATTTCATTAGTTATTCTAAATTAATCTCAATAATCAATAAAGGAAAATCGAGAAGAGCTAAATAAGCGGTAGCGAAATGAGAGTGCTTTCACTCTCAATAATCAATATCGGTGATTTATAATTTAAATCGGGATAATATAAAAGAAGAAATAGCGCAACAATTTTTTTTTTAAATTAATTTACTCTTTTGTATAGGCTGGAGTATCGCCTATACCAGTATTTTTTTTTTGTTTTTTTTTTTTTTTATTAGGACCAGCACTCAGGGGACGACCCCTACTAATGCAACGCATTTTACCAGAAGTAGGAAATTGTGAGCATTTGATTTGAATCTTTGAACATTAAAAGAGATAGGAAAGACCTCTGCAGAAAGTTTGTTCCTCTCGGTTTCTTGTTTTGGTGTTTAATTAGTGGAGAATTAATTATCGGTCGATTTTCGATCCCACTAATTTTTCTTCGTCTAACTTTTAGTATATGTAGTAGATTTCTGCGCTTTTGTTCCACCTCAGCTGCCTTAAGACTTCCACATACTTCCCTTTGCCTCATCTGTTTGTGGACACCAGGCGAATTTCGTTTCTTGTGTTAGTACAAAAAAACTCGACTGACCGCAATTTATTTCCGTTCTTTTGCAGGATATACGTCAGCTCAGCTCTTTCTTGGTTTTCTAGAAAATCTTTATCCGTTGTCATGTGAAAGGAAGTACGAACGGTTCCTGCAACAGCTTAAGCTTATTCAATGCCTAAGGTGATCAACCAGTCTATTCCGAGTACCATTGGTTCTGCCAAAGCGTCTATTACCGAAACCTGGAACATTATTGGTAATGCCTTATCAGTACGATGTCTTGATTATTAAGGCGACTTATGTTCAAATCGTTAAAATACTGACGAAATGCAGGTACGAGACGATCCAGTATAACATTCACAGTTATTATTTTCCTGGAATTTTCAGAGAATAAATGATTTATTATTCTAATGGAAGCAGAATCAGATTTTTCCAGAACAAACTGATTCTTGTAAACATTAATTGCAGAACTGCTTTTCGATTAAACACATGATCGAGATTGATGAATTAAATTTATCTCGGATTCAATACGAGATAATGCATCCGCATCCTTATTGCCCATACCACGTTTATATTAAATTTCGTAATCAAATGCTTCCAACTTTAATCTCCATCGCATCAATTTCGGATTTGGCTCTTTAAGTGAAAAAAGCTATTGAAGAGGCTGATGATCTGTTTGTATAACAAACTTTCTTCCAAATAAATATGGGCGAAAATACGTAACAGCCTACACCACAGCCAGCAGTTCTTTTTCACTGTACTGTTATTTGTTTCATGCTGGTTGAGCGTTCTGCTCGCATAGGAAATAGAATGATAGACTTGCGATAGCACAGCTCCTAAGGCGAAGTTGCTTTCATCCGCATTAAAAAAGCAATTTCTTATTGAAATCAGGGGTCAAATTGCGGCATTCGATATCGGGCGAAATTTTAATAGAACTTAAATGTAAATTTCGATCGATATCGAAAGCCGTGATTTGGCCTCAGGGTACACTAAAATTGGGTCAGCATTTTTAAATGCTAATATTCTCTATGTTATCGGGATCATTTATATCTATTTTAGCACCTTTTTTAAGATATTTTTTAATCGGCCTCGCAATTCTTAAATAATCTTTTATAAATTTACAATAATACCCACTTAGTCCCAAAAATAGTTTAATTTGATTCTGGGTTTTTGGTTACGGGTAATTAAGAAGACACTGAATTTTTTTTGGATTTGGTTTTATACCGTCTTGTGGTACTACATGATCTAAAAATTTGCATTTCTTAATTATTCAAATACAAGTCAAGTTCCTGAAGGGACTTCGAGTAAATAATTATATAATCTACATAAACTAAACAAATTTTACTGTTGTTATAACCTTCGGTTAAAACCGTCGTCTCTGGCTTTATACTTAATACGTTTGGCGAGCGCTTTCGATGTAATAACATCATTTTCAAGCCATGTGTTTGTTAGTACTAAAAAGATGGTGTTAAGAATAAAAGTGGATGGAAAGAAAATTTACATAACTCACAAAGCAGACTGACAAACGTACAAACTCAGAATTTTAGCCACGGGTAAAAAACATTACAAACATAGTGAAAATGTACTAAATTTCTATGTTAACTTTTACACTTACAGAATTTGACTACATGTTAGTAGCTTATATTAATAATAATATAAAAACTATAAAAAATACTTAAAGTTTATAATTTAAGTGTTCAATACATTAAACACATTGAATTCAGCGACAATGAAACAAAATTAATGGAGATGGGACTAAAACATAATCTACCATTTGACAAAATACAAAAAACAATTGAAACCCAGATTGTAGGCGCCGAAGCTGCTATTACACACTTATCAACTGACCGACAAGAACACATGATGTACTTGAAAAAACAATAAAAGAACGCATTGCATCTAAAACTAATCCTGACGAACAAAAAATACTAGACAGATAAACGCTATATAGAGAAAATACAACAATTCATACAACAGGCAAAAACAAAACAAAATTCAAGAATGACCCAACCGATTCATTACAAAGGGAAATACGCAGCTTACTAAAACGCTGCAAAACGTTTGCTGACGGAAAGTTATACATACACATGAATCCAGGACCCCTACACTCAGAACACAACCCAAAATTCAAAGATAAAATATACCAATCTAACCTGTAGTAAATTTCAAACCTGGGCCTGCATATAACTTGGCCAAACACCTCACCACATTCTTAAAAGAGAAAATAAATTTGCAGAACATATACATGTTACGGAATACACAAGCCCTCATAAACAAAATTAAGGACAACAAAATCAATCATAAGCAAGGTTCAGATTGGCTCGCTCTTCACTCTTTTTAAAGCTATGCGCAAAAGAGCAGAGCAGAAAAAATAGCCAATCGTTTATGCGCATTGCGCTTGCTTGATTGTTATTATTTTGTTTTTTAGTTAAAATTTAAGTCTACCATTGCAGTTTGTTTTTGATTATTGGTAAGTAGTGGAGTTTCTTGTATATTCAAGGGAGACCCATACAAATGTGCAATAAGTGGTGTTATATAAAGGGAGGGTTAATTTGCTTATCTTTAACGTTATTGCAATTATACCTGCAGAAGGAATTTTTGATGCTTACTTGTAGGTATCATAAAATAATTATTTTTTGGGGTTTTTTGTTTCTCCAATTGTTATCTTGCTTTACATTTGCAATAATTGTGTTATTTGTTGTTGTGGGTTTTCAATACAATAGATGTGCTTTGTTTATAATTTAGGTATGGGATGTTTAGTAGTACATTTGTTATTGTTTTATTACTATCTTCATTAACGCTTGCTTAATTTTTTTTTTTTTGTTAAACGATAAATTTCTTTTGCTTAAGTTTAAGGTAGGGGATGTTTACTGGTGCATTTGTTATTGTTTATTACTTCCTAATTGGTTGTAAAACACGAAATTATTGGTACTAAATAAAGCAAATTTTCATTAACTATTAAATGCAAATGAAAACAATTGTTTCATTTGTTTAAAAAATTTATTTATATTTATACCTACAATAATTTATTTATTTTATATTACAGTTCTGGTATATTAAACATTTGCATTGATTTTATATACATATGTATGTATGAGGAAAAGGTTGAAGCGATCGAATTTTTTTTCATTAATGTTAACAGCTGTGAGTGAAACTTGTTTATTAAATTCAGAATTAATTTTTTCGACAATTTCACGAAGAGTTAATTCTGGTCTTTCTGCCACCCAATCAAGAATATTTTTTACTTCTACATCGTTTAAAGAGCAAGGCTTTTTACCACCACTTCGCAATGGCATTACGTTTAATTGGGTAACCCATCGATGGGCAGTTTTGTAGCAAATATTTAAAGATAAAGCCAATTCTACCCAGCCTTTTTCTTTGTTATCTGCATCAACAATACGGTATCAGTATCGGATAAATATGTAGAAATTAATCGCATTATTTTTACATACGTCCTTATTGTCACATATATCACATACATAAGTACATATTATACTTACGTTCTACTTTACTTCTACATATAGGACAATTAGATATATTTCGAGTTAACATTTTTCGTGTAATAAGTGACGACACGGAATAAGTCGTTTTACTTCACCACGCTTCATGCTAATTAAACAAATTACACAATTATCTTTAAACTCCATGTTGTTTGGTCGAATAAAAAAATTAATAAAAAATTTCTTATTGCTTTTTTATATATGTGTGTCATTTTAAGAGCCTGCTGTGAGAATTGTACTTTTATACACTTATATAAAATAAATGTATGTATATACATACATTTTATATAAATTTTCAGTAAATACTTCTTGATTTTTTAAAACTTTCTAAAATTCATTTGGAATTTTCTCAATTTAAAATGAACATTTCTCATTTTCACTTGGAATCTTCTCAATTTAAAATTGAAATTCTCATTTTCATTTGAAATTTTCTCAACTTTAAATTGAAATTCTAATTTTTATTTGGAATTTTCATTACTTCAAATTGAAATTCTCATTTTCATTTAGAAATTTCTAAATTTCAAATTAAAATTCTCATTTTCAATTTTCTTTGGAATTTTCTCAATATCAATGAAAAATGGTGTAGTATCGCAGTATCGTCTGCATATGCAAGATCGAAGCTATTTTTCAGCAGCAATTTCAGTCATTAAAAAAAAGAACAATAAAATAATTATTATTGATTGATTGCATTGTTTGACGTAAACAGCAAAAGAATTGCCTTCATAAAGGAAGACGTGGTTGACCCTGGTTAATAACAGCACTTCACGTCCATTACATCATCTTCATAACCTTTATCATTCCGTTTGCATAGATTATATATAATACAGGTCCAAGCTAAGATCATTGAGGAACACCAGTATCTGTTATTATTTCGTTGCTATATGTTTTGCTTATTTTGACTCTGTACGTCCTCAATTCTACTTAGCTTTTAAACCACTCTAGGCACTTTCCTCTAATTCCATTTTTTTTTTCTAGAGAATTCAGCAGTTTCTTGTGTGACGGAGTGTCGAAAGCTTTGCTAAAGTCAATAAAAAGTACAGGACAGTGGTTATTTTTCTCAAGACATTTTGACGTGATTTGAAAAATATTCCAACAATTTATTTATATTTTTTCCTTTCTGGAAGATATATTGGTTTTTATTTATTAAATTATATTTGGATAAGAATTCCTCCAATCTTCTGACTATTATTTGCTCTAATACCTTCTCGAATGCAGATAAAATTTCGATTGTTCTATAATTGTTGTAGTCATCCTATATTCCATTTTTTCAAATTGGCCTTATAACCGATGTTTTTAGTATATGAGATATACTCGAACTGTTTATGCTGGAGTTGATAAATAAAGTTATTATTTGTGTCAATATATCCGCATTATTTTTTAGTTAGTTTTCAGTCTTTTTAAGATGTTATATATCTCTTCTTCATTTGTTTGTGCCAAGAAAATTGAATTATTGAGTGTTGTTGACTGATTTTGAGAGGATTTAATGCCGCAATTGTGCAATATTTTGCTTATGTTTTCTTAAAAACTTTTTGCGAAATTATTAGCCATGTTCGTAATATTTTCGTTTTTAAAGTTATTTATTATTGTCAAGTCAATGTTACTTAACTTTTTACCTGTGATTTCATTAATTAATTGCCACGTAACTCTTATATTATTTTTATTTTCTAAAAATTTAATTCTATAGTACGAGGGCTGCTCTATATATTTCTGGCCTAAGAATGAAAATGCGAAAATTTATAATCAAAAATGGTTTTATTGTTTTTCAAAGTATTCTCCAGCATGATTTATACACTTTTGCATGCGCTGATACCAGTTGTCGAAGCACTTTTTCCACTCCGATTGAGACATCTCTAAAACATGGTTTTTGAATACTTCAACAGCTTCTTCTGGCGACGAAAGTCGTTGACCACGCATTTTTTCTTGATGTGCGCAAACAAGAAGAAGTCATTAGGTGCCAAGTCAGGGCTGTATGGCGGATGACCCATTAATTCGACGTTTTGGCCGGTTTGAGCCGATGTGTGAGAGCTCGCATTGTCATGGTGAACAATGATTCGTCTTCTCTTGTTGGTTTTTCGAATTTCTCCGATGACTTCAGGCAAACAAATTGTAGTGTACCACTCAGAAGTGACCGTCCTACGTTGCTTAAGCGGAACAGTCGCCACATGACCAGTTTTGCCGAAGAAACAGGCGACCATTTGCTTCAAAGTGCTTCTTCCACGAACAACTTTCGTTGGATTTTGCACGTCTTTGAAGACCCACACGGTCAATTGTTGTTTCGTTTCGGGCTGATACGCATAGATCCATGATTCGTCACCTGTGACAATCTTGTAAACGTCTTTTGAAGCACCGCAATCGTATTTTTGCAACATTTCTTTGCACCAATCGACACGAGCCTTTTTTTGAGCGACTTTCAAATTGTGCGGGATCCAACGAGAACAAACCTTTTTTACGGCCAGGTGTTCATGCAGTATCGAATGTATGCTGGTGGAAGAAATGTCCAAGGATGTCTCTATCCCTCGGTATGTCGCATGTCGATCTTGCATTATGAGTTCACGCACGGCATCAATGTTCTCTGGCACAACAGCCGTTTTTGGACGACCATCACGGAATTCGTCTTTGAGCGAGCTTCGGCCACAATTAAATTCATTATACCAATTTTTCACAGTGCTATAGGGTGGTGCTTCATCGTCATATAAGATTTAAGTTTATCAATGAACTCTTGTCGTGATAATCCACGTCGAAAGTTGTGAAAAATGATGGCACGAAAATGTTCACGAGTTAATTCCATTTTTTTCTAAATTAATTATTTCAAGTCACTGTAAACAACACAAATAATGGTCGTACGTCAAAGCGTTTTGAGTACGATTATGCTTAAAAATGACAAACTTTCCAATGGAAATGTCAGATTGCACTTGGCAGCACTCAGTGTTGCCAAGCCAGAAATATATATAGCAGCCCTCGTAGTTGCTTTTGGTATATTGCAATTTTTTATTTAAGTTATTTCTATATATTTTATATCCGCTTTCATAGTTTTTATTATTTTTGTTATTTAGCCACTTTTTATCCCGAATTTCGCAATATCTTATTAGTTTAGTTATTTTGTTATTTGTTTCGGTCTTTTGGCAAATGTTGTTAAAAGTGTTTTGTATTAGTTTATAAATTTCATCTGGGTTTATATTCTGGTGGGTTAAGGCATTCCAATTTATTTCTCTGATTTCCTTATTTACTTTATGACTATTTAGACTGGTCCCCTGTATTGCTGGCTACAGACAGCACAATTTGTTTATGCAACACGTTTCACATTCAGGTTTCATGTTTTGACAAAAATACTGAAACCAACAATGAAAACATAAACTCAATCTCAGTTCTGTTATTTTATATTATAACATTAACATCGCGCAGAAAAGAGGATGCAAATTTGAATCCTGCTTTTACCTTTTCAAATGCTTGCGTTTATATCAATATTTTTATATTCAATTACTAATTTTTCAAATGCTGCTGCTTTTATAAATTTACTTTTATATATATCACTTTTCACATCCCATTTTGTTCTTTCTTAATTACTTAGATGTTTACAGCTTGCTTGTTGTTAATGTACTAAACACATAAAATAATGAAACAGCGATACAAGCAATGCAATCTGTTTCAATGCAACCAAAAAATATCAAAACAATTTGATATTAATGAAACCTGGATTGCAACCCGAAGTGAAACATAAAACACGAATTCAGACGACGCAATCTGTAATAAAATGAAAAAGATTTCAGAAACACATTGCGTTGTCTGTAGCCAGCTTAATACATAGGTTTCCCTCTCGTGTTTGTTTGTTTGTTTTTTCTTCTGTCTTTCTCTTTTCTTATACCACAGGTTTTCATTGGCAACCCTAAGATAAACAACAAGGAAAATAATAAAGCTCTGAAAATATTTAAAAAAATTAAATTTAAATAGAACTTTAAAATAGTGTTAATACATGATTTAAAAATTTTTGTTCGGCTTAAGGTCGTTTTTTGGGTAATTAAAACACTTTTTTAATTTTATTTTATTTAATTTTTATTCCCAATATTTCGAATAGCTTCGCTATTCATCTTCAGGGGAAACTGTCAAGAATACGAAACAATACAAAAAAACATTGTTACAATTAAACAAATAAAATAGGTGAAAACAAATATTTACATTTTTAAATTAAACACAATTAAATTAAACTAACAATGTTTGCAAAAGCACGTATATATTGTGCAGTAAACACTTATCCACTGACAGTTAGGTTGATCTTTTTTGTTTACTAATAATATTTCTGTAAATTTGAGCGCATTTTTCGATGTCTTGCTTGTAATTTAATCTCTTATTTGATGGAACGTCAATTATATGTAACATTTCTAAAGTAAATCTTCTACCATAGTTTTTCTCTTCTTTTAATATTCTCACATCGTCAAAGTTCGGTATATGATTTTTCGTTGCACAGTGGGCAGCAAGTGCTGTTTTTTGCTCCACCGGTTTGTGTATAGCTTTTAAGTCAGATTTATGTGATGCGAGTCTAGTTTTTAGTTTTGTTTTAGTTGTCCCAACATAAATCATATCACACTTACTGGATTCGTTTCCATTACAATTTATACTATACACAACGTTACTTTTGTCTCCTTTGTCAATTTTCGATTTCATATTACTAAACAATCGTTGTATTGAGTTACTCGTCCTGAAGGCTAATTGGTACTTTCCCGCGTCATATATATTACAGCCTTTTAATCTTTCTGATAGTCCAGGTATATAGGTTAATCCTTTATAAATTTTTGGCAGTTCGTCTATTTTTGTCCTTTTTTCTTCAACATTTTTCATCAATTCTTTTATAGTTCTTATTGGGAAATCATTCAATTTTAATATGTCCATAACTTTGTTTTTGTTTTCTTTGTGAAAAGCCGCATCACTAACGTCTAAAACTCTTCTGATGAAATTTGTGGCTGTGTTTATAATAATTTTTCTAGGATGTTTAGAATAGAAGTTTATCAGTCGTCCAGATGCGGTTGGTTTTTGATACCAATTTAGTAATATTTTGTTCTGTTGTCTAATGTCTAGAGTATCCAAATACGGTATTTTGTTTCCTTCTTCTTTTTCAACTGTGAATTGTATTTGTCTGTTGAATGAGTTTAAATTATAAAGGACTTCTTCTACTTTATGTCTTTTTAATATTGTAAAAATGTCATCCACGTACTTTGTTAAAATCTTAGGTTCATATCCAAGGTTTTTAATTGTCCAATCTAGTAACTCTTCCATTACAATGTCAGCAATAACGGGAGATAAAGGTGACCCCATTGGCATGCCCTTACGTTGTTCATAAATTTTATTTTCATATTGAAAGTATCTGCCTCTTTTTATGCAGAAAGTTAAAAGTTCCATGAACAATGTCTTGGTTATTTTCGTATACTCTTTTAATCGTTCCCAATTTCTGTCAATTATCTCTAATGCTAAGTTAATGGGAACGCTCGGGAAAAGAGATACGACGTCAAAAGATACCATAATTTCGTCTTCATTTATGGGAGTATTATTTATCCGTGACTTAAAACTTATTGCGTCTTTGATGTTATATTTTGATTCTTTCGTCAGGTTTTTTAAGATTGATGCTAAGTACTTGCATAGGTCATAGGAAGGAGAGTTTTGTGAGGAACAAATAGGTCTTAAAGGTGTACCCTCTTTGTGTACTTTTGGCAGACCGTATATTCTTGGTGCTATTGCTGTTCTATTTGTTAACGCGTTTTTCTCGTTGATTGTTATTATGTCCAATTTATGTAATATTTCAACAAACATATTAGTTTTGTTTTGTGTTTTTTTGTATTGTTTTGTATTCTTGACAGTTTCCCCTGAAGATGAATAGCGAAGCTATTCGAAATATTGGGAATAAAAATTATATAAAATAAAATTAAAAAAGTGTTTTAATTACCCAAAAAACGACCTTAAGCCGAACAAAAATTTTTAAATCATTTATCAAAAATTAAAAGGTCAACAATACACCACATTTTCATAGTGTTAATACATTTATATAAATAAAAAGACTAAAAAGTACTAGAAATTTTAAAATAAATAAATGATATTGTGATTTTTTTAACTAAATTGTAAAAATGGCTGAGTGCAGTAAATGCAGATCGGCAATAAGAGAAGAAAGTGGATTAAGATGCAATGGTGTATGTAATAAAATCTACCATTTATCAAAAAAGTGCGCGGGCATTGACCAATATGCTTCCAAAATGATTGAGGAAAGCAATTTCATAAGGTTTATATGTGAAGACTGTATGCTTTATATTCAAAATGTTGATCTTGTGCTAAGAGATATGCAAGATAATGTAAACAAAAATAACCAAGCACTTAAAGAATATAAACTTGAATTTTCAAATGCATTAAGGCAAAATGAAAACGAGTTAAAATCTCTACTGGAGGCAATTGAGAAGCGGTATGATGAACGATTTAAAAAAATGGATACTATACAAAAATCTTGTGAAAAAAATATGGAGACGATAAAAAATCTATACGGAAATGTTAATCAAGTTGAAAATAAAAATAATAATTTGTGTGAAAGAATAAACAACAACAATTTAAAGGTGTTCGACGAAATCAAGAAAATTGTAAAAGAAACAAATACAAAAACAAAGATGACATATGCTAAAACAGTTGCAAACAATAACGTGATGCCAGACTGTTCAAAAAATGTCCCATTAATTATAAAACCCAAAGAAAAACAAAATGTACAGAAAACTAAAGCAGAACTAAATGAAAAAGAGAATCCGGTTAATTTTAAAATAACTAACGTTGAAAATCGTCGAAATGGCACATTAATTATACAAAGCGAAAATAACGAGGAACGAGAAAAAATTCGAAATGCTATTGTAAATGAAATAAGTGAAAACTATGAAGTTAAAATTCCAAAACAAAACGGTTTACACTTAATATTAACAGACATGAATTTTAAAATAAAAGAAGAAGAACTACTGGAAAAACTAAAAAAGCAAAATGAAATAATAAAAACCAGTAAAATGGAAATTGTGAAATGTTTTGAAACTAAACAATATAACAGAACAATATACAACGCAAAAATTAAAACAGACAATGAAACATATTTAAAAACATTATCAAGTCAAAGACTGAATCTCGGATGGAATAGATGTCGAGTTTTTGATGGCACGAGTATAATCCAGTGCTTCAAATGTCAAGGATATAATCATAAAGCGTCAGAATGCAAAAATGAAGAGATATGCTACAAATGTCATGGAAACCATAAAAGCAGAGAATGTAAAACACAAATTACAAATAAATGTATAAATTTCATTAAAGAAAACAAAAGGTTAAATCTTGGGTTAGATGAAAATCACGCCACTACAAATAAAGAATGCCCAGTGTATCGAAACAAGCTAAACTTAAAAAAGAAACGAATTGGTCTAGACTGTGATATTTAACAACCAAAGCGAGTGTATGGAGTATATACGAATATTCAAGGCTTAATCAATAATTTTACACAATTGGAAATATTAGTTGAATTTAAGGAACCCGATTTTATAGTCCTTTCCGAAACACATCTGACAGATCAAATTAATGAAGCAGAAATTGAACCTAAAGGCTACAATCAATTTAGCACAGTCTCAAATTCATCAAAAACCGGTGGTGTAATTATATACTTTAAGCAACAGTGGAATATTTTTGAAATCAAAGTCATAGTAAATAATTATGCTTACTGGATTAGTGCGTATATGGCAAAACACCAAAATTTATCATTACTAATAATTGCAGTGTATGAGTCTCCAAGTTGTTCTAAAGTGGAGTTTTGTGAAACTCTACAAGACTTTATAGAAGAAATATGTGAACGAAACTGCGACATATTAATTGGTGGCGATTTTAATATAGACTGGAAAAACGATTTTTACAAACATAAAATTCAGAATACTTTTAGCGACAATGGCTTAAAACAGATAATTAGCGAGGAAACTCGGGTAACACAGAGTTCCAAAACAATTATAGACTATGTTGTAACTAATAATACCAAAATGATCTATGCAAAATTGAATATTAATAACAAGATATCCGATCATGAAGCTATAGACATATTTATTCATACTAACTGCAGACAATCGGAAGTAAATAAGAAACAAATAGAGTTTTTTAAATATAATAAGCAAAAATTTACAAATGAACTGAATACAAAAATAAAATATAATTTTACAATTAATATAAATGAAATGGTAGAAGACTTCGATAAGTGTGTGGAAGATACAATAAAAAAATTTACTGTTAAGAAACAAAACAATAACAACACTAATAATAAATGGTTTAATAATGAACTAAGAATCCTAAAACTAGAAAAAGTAAACTCTTACCATAGAGCGAAATTTCAAAATACTAATCTTGCGTGGACAAATTATAAAATAATAAGAAATAAGTACAAAGCTCAAAATGGAATATCAGAAAAATAAATATAAATGATAAAATAACAGCATCGACCGATCAAATAGAATTGTGGAGGACAATAAAAGACCTTGTGTTAAGAAAATCTAAAAATGTAATAAAATCTGTGATATTCAAAACATAGAGTACAAAGAAGAAATCGAAATAGCCAATAAGTTTGATAAATACTTTGTCGACAGCATTAGAGAAATAAGAAACACCATCGAATACGTGCAATATGAAAATCAAATACCTGTGATAAATTTAAAATTTAAGTTTCGTGCAATATCTATGTTGCAATTAAAGTCGATATGTCGAAATATTAAAAATAAACCGGACTATAAAAAAACATCAAAAGTCATTATATTGGATAACTGGAACACAATTGGCAATATTTTACTTAATATAATAAACAAATCATTGCATACAGGAGTCTTCCCTCAAAACTGGAAAGAAACAATGGTTAGCCCGGTTGAGAAAGTAAAAAATACTAAGAAATGTGAGGAATATCGCCCAATAAGTAACTTAAAAATTTGCGAGAAAATTCTTGAAACATGTGTTAAACAACAGCTGGAAGACTACATTGAAAAAAAATTATTAATATCTAAATATCAGTCTGGGTTTAGAAAAAAACACTCATGCGAAACTGCTGTGAACTATGTTCTAAATAGATGGAAATTTACCAAGAAAAGTAACAAAATTTTAGCTGGTTTTCTCATCATCATTATAAAAAAACTGTCCTGTTATGGCGTACAAGGGAAAGAACTAAATTGGTTTAAATCATACCTAGCTACTCGAATGCAAATTACTAAGGTTAATAATATAGAGTCAAGTACGATAGAAAATGAATATGGTGTTCCACAAGGCTCAATATTAGGAGCACTGTTATTAATACTGTATATAAACGATATTGAAAACGTTTTGGAGACGTGTGAAATAGTAATGTATGCTGACGACACATTAATATTTACGGAAGCTGAAACTGAAGAAAAGTGTTATGCTAATATATCAGAAGACATTTCCAACATAAATAAATGGCTTAAAATGAATAAATTAAAGTTAAATGAAAAGAAAACAAAACTAATGGAAATAAATATGAACACAAGCAGAATATTTCAAATAAATAACACAAACATGGAATAAGTTAATAATTTAAAATATTAAGGCTTTATAATTGATAAAAATTTTAAATTTAAAGACCACATTGAATACGTTTTCAAAAAAGTCGGTAAAAAAAAATTTGTTTTTTTAAACGAATAAGAAATAAAATATCCACATTAACGGCAATTAATATATATAATACTATTATTAAACCGCATTTTGAATTTGGATCAACAATAATATATTCCAGCTGTTCGGATCAACAACTAACAAGGTTACAAAAGTTGCAAAATAAAGCTATGCGCTCAATACTAAAATGTAATCGATATACTCCGGTGAACTCGATGTTGGAATCCTTAAAATGGTTAAATATCTGTCAGAGGCTACAACTCAACACATTTACTTTATAAAGAAATATATATGGGAGATGCTCCGCGCTATTTAATACACGATATGTAGGAGAGGTTCAGCCGTATAATTTAAGAAATGCTAATGATTTCCGGCTTCAACTGGCACACAAAAACACGATGCAAAATTCACTTTTTTATAAAGGACTGAGGTTATATAATTCAATACCAATTAATATTAAAAATGAACCAAACATGAAAATATTTAGAAACACAATTGCGAATTTAATTAAAAATAATTTTATTCTTCAAAGCATGTAAAATATTTTATTTATACACTTATTACTAATAAGCCATTCTTATAAAGTATTACAAATACTACTTATTTCAAATAAAAAAAATAATAAAAAAAAAAGAATAGAGAGTAGTGATCAGAGACATTTTTTTGCACATGAATCAAGAAAACAAGATTGCGCATTCAGCCGTTAAAAAAATGTTTCTACTGCGCATCTAAGTTACAATAGAATGAAAATGAGTGTTTGTTGTAAAAAGTAAAGGAAATTTTTGGCGCAAAACTGGAAATAATTGCATAAAAAATTGTTAACTTCAGAATTTATTTCATTAGTTATTCTAAATTAATCTCAATAATCAATAAAGGAAAATCGAGAAGAGCTAAATAAGCGGTAGCGAAATGAGAGTGCTTTCACTCTCAATAATCAATATCGGTGATTTATAATTTAAATCGGGATAATATAAAAGAAGAAATAGCGCAACAATTTTTTTAAAATTAATTTACTCTTTTGTATAGGCTGGAGTATCGCCTATGCCAGTATTTTTTTTTTTTATTAGGACCAGCACTCAGGGGATGACCCCTACTAATGCAACGCATTTTACCAAAAGTAGGAAATTGTGAGCATTTGATTTGAATCTTTGAACATTGAAAGAGACAGGAAAGACCTCTGCAGAAAGTTTGTTCCTCTCGGTTTCTTGTTTTGGTGTTTAATTAGTGGAGAATTAATTATCGGAAGATTTTCGATCCCACTAATTTTTCTTCGTCTAACTTTTAGTATATGTAGTAGATTTCTGCGCTTTTGTTCCACCTCAGCTGCCTTAAGACTTCCACATACTTCCCTTTGGCTCATCTGTTTGTGGACACCAGGCGAATTTCGTTTCTTGTGTTAGTATAAAAAAACTCGACTGACCGCAATTTATTTCCGTTCTTTGCAGGATATACGTCAGCTCAGCTTTTTCTTGGTTTTCTAGAAAATCTTTATCCGTTGTCATGTGGAAGGAAGTACGAAGGGTTTCTGCAACAGCTTAAGCTTATTCAATGCCTATGGTGATCAACCAGTCTATTCCGAGTACCATTGGTTCTGCCAAAGCGTCTATTACCGAAACCTGGAACATTATTGGTAATGCCTTATCTGTACGATGTCTTGATTTTTAAGGGGACTTATGTTCAAATCGTTAAAATACTGACGTAATGTAGGTACGAGACGATCCAGTATCACATTCACAGTTATTATTTTCCTGCAATTTTCAGAGAATAAATGATTTATTATTCTAATGGAAGCAGAATCAGATTTTTCCAGAACAAACTGATTCTTGTAAACATTAATTGCAGAACTGCTTTTCGATTAAACACATGATCGAGATTGATGAATTAAATTTATCTCGGATTCATTACGAGATAATGCATCCGCATCCCCATTGCCCATACCACGTTTATATTAAATCTCCATCGCATTAATTTCGGATTTGGCTCTTTAAGTGAAAAAAGCTATTGAAGAGGCTGATGATCTGTTTGTATAACAAACTTTCTGCCAAATAAATATGGGCGAAAATACGTAACAGCCTACACCACAGCCAGCAGTTCTTTTTCACTGCACTGTTATTTGTTTCATGCTGGTTGAGCGTTCTGCTCGCATAGGAAATAGAATGATCGTCTTGCGATAGCACAGCTCCTAAGGCGAAGTTGCTTTCATCGGCATTAAAAAAGCAATTTCTTATTGAAATCAGGGGGCGAATTGCGGCATTCGATATCGGGCGAAATTTCAATAGAACTTAAATGTAAATTTCGATCGATATCGAATGCCATGATTTGGCCTCAGGGTACACTAAAATTGGGTCAGCATTTTTAAATGCTAATATTCTCTATGTTATCGGGATCATTTATATCTATTTTAGCACCTCGCAATTCTTGAATAATCTTTTATAAATTTACAATAATACCCACTTAGTCCCAAAAATAGTTTAATTTGCTTCTGGGTCACAGGTAATTAAGAAGACACTGAATTTTTTTGGGATTTGGTTTTATACCGTCTTGTGGTACTACATGATCTAAAAATTTGCATTGCTTAATTTATCAAATACAAGTCAAAGTGAATTTATATATTCCTGAAGGGACTTCGAGTAAATAATTATATAATCTATATAAACTAAACAAATTTTACTGTTGTTATAACCTTCGGTTAAAACCGTCGTCTCTGGCTGTATACTTAATACGTTTGGCGAGCGCTTTCGATGTAATAACATCATATTCATGCCATGTGTTTGTTAGTACTAAAGAGATGGTGTTAAGAATAAAAGTGGATGGAAAGAAAATTTACAAAACTCACAAAGCAGACTGACAAACGTACAAACTCAGAATTTTACCCATTACAAACATAGTGAAAATGTACTAAATTTCTATGTCTTTATGTTAATTTTTTACACTTACAGAAATTGACTACATGTTAGTAGCTTATATTAATTTTTAAATAATATAAAAACTATAAAAAATACTTAAAGTTTATAATTTAAGTGTTCAATACATTAAACACATTGAATTCAGCGACAATGAAACAAAATTAATGGAGATGGGACTAAAACATAATCTACCATTTGACAAAATACAAAAAACAATTGAAACCCAGATTGTAGGCCCCGAAGCTGCTATTACACACTTATCAACTGACCGACAAGAACACATGATGTACTTGAAAAAACAATAAAAGAACGCATTGCATCTAAAACTAATCCTGACGAACAAAAAATACTAGACAGATAAAAACTATATAGAGAAAATACAACAATTCATACAACAGACAAAAACAAAACAAAATTCAAGAATGACCCAACCGATTCATTACAAAGGGAAATACGCAGCTTACTAAAACGCTGCAAAACGTTTGCTGACGGAAAGTTATACATACACATGAATCCAGGACCCCTACACTCAGAACACAACCCAAAATTCAAAGATAATTATATACCAATCTAACCTGTAGTAAATTTCAAACCTGCGCCTGCATATAACTTGGCCAAACACCTCACCACATTCTTAAAAGAGAAAATAAATTTGCAGAACATATACATGTTACGGAATACACAAACCCTCATAAACAAAATTAAGGACAACAAAATCAATCATAATCAGGGTTCACATTAGCTCGCTCTTTTGCTCTTCACTCTTTTTATGCGCACTCTTTTTAAAGCTATGCGCAAAAGAGCAGAGCAGAAAAAAAGAGCCAATCGTTTATGCGCATTGCGCTTGCTTGATTGTTATTATTATTTGGGTTTTTAGTTAAAATTTAGTTCTACCATTGCAGTTTGTATTTGATTATTGGTAAGTAGTGGAGTTTCTTGTATATTCAAGGGAGACCCATACAAATGTGCAGTAAGTGGTGTTATATAAAGGGAGGGTTAATTTGCTTATCTTTAACATTATTGCATTTATACCTACAGAAGGTATTTTTGATGCTTACTTGTAGGTATCATAAAATAATTATTTTTTGGGTTTTTTGTTTCACCAATTGTTTTCTTGCTTTAAATTTGCAATAATTGTGTTATTTGTTGTTGTGGTTTTTCAATACAATAGATGTGCTTTAATTTAGGTATGGGATGTTTAGTAGTACATTTGTTATTGTTTTATTACTATCTTCATTAACGCTTGCTTAATTTTTTTTTTGTGTTAAACGATAAATTTCTTTTGCTTAAGTTTAAGGTAGGGGATGTTTACTGGTACATTTGTTATTGTTTATTACTTCCTAATTGGTTGTAAAACACGAAATTATTGGTACTAAATAAAGCAAATTTTCATTACCTATTAAATGCAAATGAAAACAATTGTTTCATTTGTTTAAAAAATTTATTTATATTTATACCTACAATAATTTATTTATTTTATATTACGGTTCTGGTATATTAAACATTTGCATTGATTTTATATACATACGTATGTATGAGGAAAAGGTTGAAGCGATCGAATTTTTTTTTTTTCATTAATGTTAACAAGAAAATTTAATTTTACCAACAATACCACGAATTCTATAGTTTTGTTATAAGTACCAATAATTTGGTGTTTTACCATCAATTCAATTAAAAAGTAATAAAACAATAACAAATGCGCCAGTAAAAATCCCCTACATAAGCAAAGCAAATCTAACGTTTAACCACAAAAATAACACAAGCTGTAATGAAGATAACAATAACAAACTCCCAAGTAAACATCCCATACCTAAAACATAAGCAAAACAAATTTACCGTTTAACAACAAAAAATAAGACAAGCTATAATCAAGATAGTAATAAAACAATAACAAATGCACTACTAAACATCCCATACCTAAATTAAAAATAAAGCACATCTACAGTTTTAAATTTAAAGCAGAAAAACAATTGGACAAAAAAAAACCAAAATGAAAGTAATTATTTTATGATACCAGTAAACATCAAAAATTCTTTCCTTAGTTATAATTGCAATAATGTTAAAGATAATCAATTATTACCCTTAATCCTTACTTTTTATGGCACCACTTATTGCATATTTTTATTAATGGTCCATTCCTATGACCCTTGCTTGAATTTACAAGGAACTCCACTACATAACAATAATCAAAAATAAACTACAATCGTAGACCACAAAAATACATAACACTATTCTTTCATACGTATACATACACACATACATATGTACATACATACATGCATTATGTTTGCGTACAAACATCTCTATACGCATATAAATACATAAATAGACAATAATATAAATAAAATAAATATACATATGTACATATGTTCCTCCAACCTTCATTTGAATATTAGCTATATTTAAAAAACGATAAACACTCTTCTGTCCCAAACACATATATCAAATAATTTATTTATTGAATTGATTTTTACATTATAATCTTGACGTTAAAAAAATATGTTTTGTACCACAGTAAAAGAGCCATGCGCATTTTTTGCTCTTCTGCGCATTGCGCACAAAAAAGGAGCAGCGCAAAAAAAGATCCAAGCGCATTGCAATAACAAGTTGGCTCTGCTCTTTGCGCAAAAGAGTCAAAAGAGCTGCTCTGCTCTGCGCATTCCCACGCACGAAACTTTGACTATCCTACGTAACACACTTTCTTACTTATACGACAATCAATATATCAACGAAATAATGGATATTGTAAAGACATGTCAACACGATGAATTGATACCTTAAACTTTGACATCTATAGAAAACCAACCATGACAGACACAACTACCCACAGTTTCTCAAACCATCCTACCCAACATAAGCTCGCAGCATTTAGACATATGATTCACAGACTTAAGATAGTGCCACTTTCTCTAGATAAATACAACAAAGAACTCGACACAATTTACACTATAGCTAAAAATAATGGTTACAACCACACAATTATCGACAAACTACTCAGACAATACAACAACAAAAACAAGAAGAAAGAAGACAAGGAAACAATCGATACAACACGACGACACATCTTTACTTACACGCGACCAGAAATACATAGATTAACTAACCTTTTCCAGAAAGAAGGTTTACACACAACACTAAAAACGAGCAATACTCTACGCAACAATCTCAAAACATCAACAGAAACAACCGATAAATTTAACACCAGCGGAGTATACAGACTTACTTGCACCTGCAACCATACATACATCGGACAAACTGGACGAACATTTAAAACAAGGTTTACAGAACACAAACGATCACACAAAAGGAAAAGAGAAGACTCCAATTTCGCAATACACCTTAACACACATGGACACGAACCAAGGGAAATAGATAAATGTATAACAGTATTAAACCCAAGTAAAAAAGGAAGACTAGACATTCTTGAAAACATGGAAATTTACAAAACACGAACGTTTAACGGAGATATTATTAACGAACAGGTAAACACAACCTCTGACACGATTTTTACACCACTAAAATTACTAAAACACTCTTACAAACGAAAAACACACACAGATGGTCACACTTACCTATCCAAGACGCAAAAATTAAACTATTTACAGGACAGATATCAGGCAATCTACCTGCATAATACTATTTAAACGGAAAACAATTACCTAAACCCACCACCTTTTATTCTTAACACTATCTCTTCAGTACTAACAAACAAACGGCTTGAAAATGATGTTATCACATCGAAAGCGCTCGCCAAATGTACCAAGTATACAGCGAGAGACGACGGTTTTAACCGAAAGTTATAACAACAGTATAATATTTACTGGCGGAACTAATTCAATTAACTCAATACTAAACAAATTTTATTCACGAATTCACCCAAACTAAATCTTTGGAAAGTAGCTGGTGCTGTCTTGAGTCCAAAAGGCATTCTAAGTAATTCATAGTGACCACTTTCAACTGAAAATGCCGTTTAATGAGTATCCTTTTCATATATTTGAACCTGATAAATCATTTTGCTAGATCCAAAATAGCAAAATACATACATCTACCACGGTTTTCCAAAATTTCTTCAATATTTGGAATAGGGAAACGAACATCTACCGTCTTTTCGTTAACTTTTCTATAGTCAGCAACTAATCGCCACTTTTTTTTGCCGCTAACACCCACCTTTTTACGGAACGATCGATATAGGAGCAGATTAAGGTGATTTAGACAGTTTTATCTTACTATTCAGCATTTCCTGAATTTGTTTTCTGACCTCATCCTTATGTACATACGGATATGTGTAGGATTTCAAAAATACACGAATATCATCTTTTATAATAATTCTGTGCTTTATGATTAAAATTTGTTCTATAAACCAAATCACAATAGCCATTCAAAATAAGCTTTAAATTATTTTTTTCTTTCTTATTCAAATAGTTCATTCTAATTTGATCAAATAAGGAAAACTCACAAATATTCTCTTGCATTGAAATGTCACTTACCAAGTGATAGTTTTCGGAAGTAACGGGCCGGAATCCTTTTCACTAATATACATTACATTTGGACATTCAGCAGCTTTTTCTAGTTCAACTTAAAAAATTTTTACATTAAAAACCCCTTTACTAAAAATAACAGGCCGAAATACTGTTCACAAATATACATTACATTTGGACATTCGCAGCTCTCTCTAGTTCAACTTTAAAATTTTCTACATTGTGCACAAGCCCACATTCAACATTAGTAATAATTTAACTGTCCGAATTTTGATTAAAACGATCTGAAGAATTCTTAAGTAACATTTTCCGTACATACGGATATCTGTAGGTTTTTAAAAATACAGAAATATCATCTTTTGTAATAATTCTGCGCTTTATGATGGCATTTGTAAAAGATAAATTAAAATTTGTTCTATAAAACAAATCACAATTGCCATTCATAAAAAGCTTTAAATTATTTTTTTCTTCCTTATTCAAATGGTCCATTCTAATTTGACCAAATAAGGAAAGCTCACAAATATTCTCTTGCATTGAAATGTCACTTACCAAGTGATAGTTTTCGGAAGTAACGGGCCGGAATCCTTTTCACTAATATACATTACATTTGGACATTCAGCAGCTTTTTCTAGTTCAACTTAAAAAATTTTTACATTAAAAACCCCTTTACTAAAAATAATTTCTCCAAAATCATTATGATGTTCGTTGATGTGCACATTCAACATTACTAATAATTTAACTATCTGAGTTTTCGGAAATAATAAAGACACAATTTTATTATTTATTATAAATTGACTATTATTGGAATTTATTTAATATTTATATCACCTAGTTTAGAAAACATTGGCACTTGATAAATTTTGTCTGATAATATCTCACTTTGAACGGTTTTTAATACAACGTCTGTTGAATTGATGCTCCACTTCGGATAACATGAGGCCGGACTTACAAGAAAATAATCGCTCCAGTATCCACTATATACATACGATTTTCTTTTAGTATTATGAACGGTAATTCTCCGGAAAGGCTGGAAAACGAAAATTTTCTTTTACAACATTTTCAGCTGAAGAAACGATGTGAAGAATTCTTAAGTAACACTTTCCGCGAAACAGGCACTTTACGCAAATTACTCACAGTGCTAAAATTTTGAACCATATTAACATCCATTGGTTCAGGACTTTCTTGCGTCAAAAAACAAGTCAGATTACTTAAAAAGAAGTACAATATCTGGTAGTAAGGAACTTATAAGTTGTACAACTCCAAAAAGTTTAGTAAACAAAGAACACAAATTAATATTTTGAAAATTTACTTTGTAATTTCATAAGAAATAAATAAAATACCAAAGATTGAAGACATGGAGCCAACTAAGAAAAAATTAGATATCAAATGCTCTCCTGGAACATTAAAGTGCTTGGAGTTAAGTAAGTAAATTATAACTTATTTTAACATGAAGCAGTATGAACAACCGGCCAAAATTGTTTTACTTTTATTTATTAACCATATGTTTTTCATATCTTACGAAACTTTACTACAAGGAAATTTTGCAGTAAAAATTTGTAAGTACTCAGTCAAAGAACTGTCATTTTACTCTCTTTATTTGTGCTCTCGCTTGCTGCAAAATGGGTAAACGCACGCCTTTTAGTAAAGTTCAGTAAAACACAGTACAAATTTTTGGGTAAACGAAAGGACATATTATAATAAAACTCGACAACATGCGTTCGAAAAACCAGAGAACGAATTCTTCATATAACTCTTCTACACTTCGATTTTCCTCAAAAATAATTTACCAAAACTGGTTTTTCTCCGATCAAGACTGCACATGAATTAAAATTTTTATTGCCTCCTTGGCTTTACCCTTAATTCTGCTTTTAATTGAATCCAGAAATAAAAGCTCAGAAGGAGCACCAAACTGAACAACGAGAGGATATATTTTATCTACAAGTGACATAAATGTATACCAATCCTTTTAATCCCCGAAAAATTCTGGTAATCGTTCCAGAAATTTAAGAGGATCTAAGGTATGCGCAAGTTTTAAACAATCAATAAATATTATAATTTTTTTAGATCAAAAGAAAGAGAATTTTGATTTGTATAAAAGAAGAACAACACATGCACATACAAATGTGAAAAGAATACAATATTTTAAATATACAAACAATTTTTTTTTTAAAAATTACATTGTAAAAATTAAAAATTACAAAAAACAAGAAATAAAAAATTTAGTTTGCTTAAATGCTTAAATATTATGTCCTCTTCTTCTTCTTTAGTAAATACTTAAGCAATTAAAATTCTCTCTTGCAAGACACAATCACAAAGCAAACATTAAAAAGTTCTTTATTGCTTTTGCTTCACTGTTTTTTCTCAATTTTCACATTAATTTTAAAATCATCAGTATAAATACTCATTACTGTTACTGAAAACTATTTTTTACTAAATTGTTTTTTCCACAGATTTTCACGTTTGTTTAGTAAAATTGGTTTTACTGCACTTAACTTTTAAAATTTTTTAAAATGTTTCTTATTTCGTTCTAAATCTTTTTTTTTTTTTACTTTTCCGATGTTCTTTTTTAATGAAGTAATTGCTTTAATTACCTGTTTTTTTGCATTAAACAATATATTTTAAAAAAAGTTTTATTAGCGTATATTGCTTTTATTGTTACTTGACCATTATTGTTCTTCTTTCTTTCTTTTCTATTTGTAATTTTCATACAAGTATTACGTATGATAATTATTTTAATTGTCATCTGTATACAAAATGCATGTGTATACATGAATATAATATCAACCTTCATTACTTGACCGATTGTTATAGCTTATTGCAATCATTATGTTTTTATATAAAAAACTGGGATATTACTTCTCGTGCGAAGTATAAAAAGGGTATACGTGTGGTGTGGGAATTTAAAAGGGAAGCGGCTAGAAATGACCTAAATGGGAAAAATATTTTTACATATGTATATATTTGTCCCGTTTACAAGTGGTGACTGTTCATTTTATGCATACTTATGTATGAAAGTATGTATGTATATTGTACTGCAATTAAACATTTTAGGCGGCCTAAATGGAAAAAATATTTTTACTAGTGTATATTTTTGTTCCGTTTACTAGTGGTGACTGTTTGTTTATTTTAGGCACACGTATGTACATTGTACTAAATTTTTAATAAGTATTTTAACAATTTAGTAATTTTTTAAATGGTTTTCTGCAATTTCTTCGAAATTTTGGCGAGGAAACTTAATGCCAATGAGACATCCCATTCGCAGCAGTTTTTGGGTAAATATAATTTTTGGTATATGGAAATAATTCATAGCTGTTTGACTAACAAACAAAAAAAAGGCAAATAAACGTGCGCAGTCTAACCACAAAAAAAATTTTGTATTGCTTTCAAACAATTAAGGTGAAACAAGAGCAAAAAAATGTTAAGCAAATGTTTGTACCTTAAGAAAAACAATTGACAAAATTAGTACACAAAATAACAGCATATTTGTTTTAATATTACAATAAAATTGCTTAAAAACTTCTTTAAATGTTTTTCCCAGTTTAAGAAAATATATCGATACAATTGTGTTTTAGAAAATAACACATCAAATCGCAAATTTTCAGGAGGTGGGATTATCTAAACATGATGGAAGGGTTATTGAAGAAAAGTGTAATATTTTCCAAAAATATTGTATATTTTTTAAGTTATATGAATGCTATTGAAAATATAGTGGATTTTGTAGTTGTATGGGCCATGTCGTATAAGTACTTGGAATCGGTGGAAAAGTAAATTTTTTCTGGAGGAGGGGGCATATTTTTCAACTCAATTTTCTGAAAGCCGTCCACCACCTGAAAATATATAAAAATAAAACAATTAAAAACAGTTGACAATTATAATAAATGAGTGATAGCAATAACTTACCGGAAGAGTTTCACAAGTTTCGATTTGACGGCTCAATTTTCCGGTTGCCGATCTTGGTCCAGTGCTGGTTGATTTATACAAAGCTTCAAACAAATGCCAAAACGGAAGTTCTTTGAAGTGTAGAAGGCAAACGAAACAATGCAATGGTATTTTTAACAGCAATTCGAATCGTCGTATAATACCACCGTGTGGGCCAGTGTTTGTTGGCTCATCGTCAGTGCATATGCCAATTAATGCAGTCTTACGTAACCAATCAATTCAGAATTCGGTTCTCTCAAAATAACAAGATCAGATTCTTTTACCATCTCTCGTTAAAGTATCATCTTTTCTGTCATCGAATGAAAATGCTAACAAATTGGTATCATCTAACCGTTTGCGAAGCACTTCTTGACTGCATTTCTCTTTTTCTCGGCGAACTTTCGATTTATCCATGATGAGAAGTTTGCCATGGATGTCTTTCATTTTAAAATCTTGGAAAAGAGCGGTTCCAATTGCTCATGCTACTCTATCAGGCACACCAGATCTGTCACATACCAAGGCAAAGTTAAAACAATCGTATCTGTGTGAGTATTGTGAACTTGTGCTTATATCCAAATCTTCTTGAACCGGTGGCGGTGCGTATGTTGAATCATCGGGATATTGGTATGTTGACATGGATGACATAGATGTTGCTCCTTGCTCTTCAATTTCCATCGCATAGCCATCCATTGTCTTCTATGATTATGTTGATCGTGCATAAACTCTTTAAGCCTTCGGGAACCAAACCGCATGCACATGGAGCTGCCTTCAAATCGCAATTACATGTTCCAATGAAAAAAATTGTTTCCAGAACTTTAACATACTCTGTAAATTATTGGGGTTTGTTTCTTCTCTTGATTTGCTCTTGAAATTTATCAAGCAATCTATTCAATTTATTACATACATTTTTTTCAGCATTATTTCCATACCAAGTTTTTCCCAAATTCCAATCAACTTATCTTGTACTTGAATAGTGAAGGCTTTATAGGACAACTTTTTTTGTTCGCTCAAGTAAAAATAATATCTCAAGATATCCAGATGGGTTGGTAAATTAAGATCAGTCAAATCAGTAGACACACCAAAAACAGTAACATCATGCCTGGGTATATAACTCATTGGGTTTTCGATAGTTGTTGATGTTGTTATTGCTTCAACTTGCGGTGTATTATTGTAAACTTTTTTATTTGGAATGATTTTTTTAAATATTTTATTACCTGAAATTGGCACTTCACACTTCGAGTTCTTCACAACGACTTAATACGTTCACAAAAACTGTTGCCTTATATATGGTCTACGAGACGAGGTAATAAGAATGAAATGGTGATTTAAATTCTATCTTTAACCGATTTTGTGGTCAAAACTGCCCATAAAATACTTACATGTAAATTAAACGTTAATCTGACCACAAATTCTGTTAAGCAAGTGCGCGTTTTATTACTACTGGGAAAAGAAAAAAAACATAGCCATTTCGCTGATTTTTTCATGTAAAGTGCCAAAAATGGTGATTTTTTTGCATTGTGTGTATGGAGAACCCCCCAGGGGAGTTCCAGGAGTTGTGCCGCTGGCAAGGGTGGATCGGCCCTCCAAAGTTAGTGGGGGTCGGTCACACATTTGGACTCGATTGGGGCACTCTAAATGGGTCAAAATGGGATTTTTCAACACTTGACCCTACGGGACAAAAGTCAACAGTTGGGGGTAGTAGAATTCGTTTTTAGGGGAATAGTTCCTAGGGCAAAGTTTCTTATTTTGATCCCTAGAATACGATTTTCACTGAGCAATGGCCGACTTTTTTGCATCCCCACAAATCGATCCGCCCTAGTGTGTATGGTTGTGTATTATGTTTGTTTATTTATCGCTTTGTGTTGGTTGTTCTTGTTTTGTAATAAACATGTTTCGTAGAAACTTCTAGCTTTGAAAACAAACACAGTAGACCATTTCGTTTCACTTTCTTGGTCTCAATTATTTTTACACCTTTTTATGATTTTAATAAAGCATCTTTGTAACATTATATTTCAATTGATTTTCCCCTTCTTAGGATGTCCATATACAGTGGTAGAAAATCGTTTGACCGCATTTAATTTTTGAAATACAAATTCATTTTATTTTATTTCCCGTAGTGTAATTACTTTTGTTTTTATTTTATTGTTTATATTATTGAATAAAGTAATTAAAGCAAAAACAATAACGCGTCTAACGGATTTAGAAAAAATATATGCATTCTCTTTTGAAATTATTGCATTTTAAATGAGAAATTCATTTGGACGGAGCAAAAAAATTTTGGGACGTAAATAAGTATTTTTTTTAATAATAAAATTGGATCAATTTAGGCATCGAGACTTAAAAAAAAAGCAGTTGGAAGTGAAAAAATGAGATCTGGAAAGTGACTGAATGAATCTGAAAAAAATTTTGTAGGAAATTTAAAAAAAGACGGATAATCCAATAGAGAAATTGCCAGGTTAATAAACCGATCTGAAAAGGTGGTAAGAAACTTTCTAAAACTGGGCAAAAGATATGACATTAAGGCTCCTACAAAAGGTATTTCAAAACTGACTGCGCAGCAAAAGGGTCAGATTCGCTTTGAAGCCACGAAAAATCGTGCCGTGAAATAAAGGAAAAACTTCGCCTTCCAGTAACAACTCGAACAATTGCCAATGTTTTAAATGCAACTTCCACCATAAGATGGAAAGAAGTTAAGTCAAAACCTCGATTAACGAAGGTGCATAAAGAAAAGCGTCTCTTATTTGCGAAAGCACACATGTTATGGGAGTGTCATGATGTGGGGAGCATTTTCCTAAAATTTTAAACTTCCCATATGCTTTATAACAACAAAAACGAATTCCCAAATGTAACTGGAGATTTTAGAAGATGTCTTGATTGCAGCATTGGATGACAATCCGGATGAAGAATACATTTTCCAACAAGACAATGCAGCTATTCATGTTTCAAGACAACGCATGGAATGGTTCTCATCCAAAATTATAAATGGATTATCATGGCCAGCATGCAGTCCAGATTGTAATCCAAGTGCGAATCTTTGGGGAATACTTGCGTCCAAAGATATGAGAAAGGAAGACAGTTTTCGAGCGTTAATGACCTTAAAGCCAAAGTTGAAGAGCGTTGGTCCAATATTGATATCGAGATCTTAATGAAATTAGTAGATTCAATGCCTTACAGGATATTTGATGTTATTCGCAACGAAGCTGGTTACACAAAATACTAATGTCCAAAAAAAGTGCCGGTATTAATTAGATATTTTTATTTCTTAATAGTGCGTTCAAACGAATTTCCCATCAAAATTGTGTTTTTTATTATTTTTTTTTTTCTTTTGATAGCGAAAGATATTTTAAATTTGTTTTTTATTTGTAAGCTCTTTAATAAATAACTCACAAAAATAAAATATATCAAAAAGTTTTTTATTTCGTCTTTTTCTGAAAAAATATATGGTGCATCCAAACGATTTCCTACCACTGTATAAAAATCTTTGTTTACAGCTTTGATAACATACAATTATTTACCTTGGTAAAACTACTAATAGCTATGGTGATACGTTGATCTGTCGGAAGTAATCGGCTTATAATGGTTGAGTTAATCAGTCGATAGTATTCGGCTTTTATTCGACACAACTCAGATGATACTGGAACCAGTCTGTGGAATTCGGCTTAATGCTGGCAATCTGATGGAAGTATTCGGCTTAATGCGACTAATCAGTTGGGAATCCACGTTGAATATTTTCGACTTTCCGGTGGAATAAAATCAGTCGAAGTAGCAGCAGGGTTGCTCCTCTTTATGTCCATCTTAGCCTTATAAAATATATTACAATAAATACAAAAGTATTTCAAATACTAACTTAACTTAAAATAACAATCACCTAAAGCCACTATGAAAAACAGTCATTCGATAGCTCTGTGGAAAACAGCCAGCCAAAGCCGCTGCGGAAAACAGTCGAGGAAAACATCACAATTCTCCCCATTTTCCAAAAACTGGTACTCTGGGAGTAAAGCGTCATTTTGCCTAACATATGGTTTAATTTTTGTTTGGAAGATTCTAAGTACCATTTTCATTCAAATATCGTAAACTTCAATTTCAATTCCTTTTTGTTTTTATTCCTGTGTGACGGTTGAGGTGATAATTTGTGAGTAGCTATACAGTTGACTTTGGCGCTAGGAACCGTAATTCTCGATGGTCTGGTTGTGGTCTAAAATCACATCTTCAAATACTTCAGTAATTTTTGGCGCACCCGCATATACTACTCTCCTCAGCTTCTTGTTTTGATATATAATTAGTAGAGAATTAATTATCGGACGATTTTCTATCCCATTAATTTTTCTTCGTCTAACTTTGAGTATATGTAGAGGATTTCTGCGCTTTTGTTCCACCTTAGCTACCTTAAACTTCCACATCTTCCCTTTGCCTCATCTGGGGGCCTACTGCGTATTTCGATTCCAAATGTAAAATTTGTCGAAAGCAAATTCCGAATCGAAAGTTAAATCGTACTGCGTAACTCGTTCGAAACGATGACAGGGTTGTATTTGTATAAGAATGGGAAAATATGATAAAATGTTGGTAGCACTGCAACTCAATTGTCAAACTTGGTGAAAATAACCCAAAACAAAATAAAATTGAAAATTAAAAAATACGTTTTTGCTGAAAAAAATTAAATAATGGATTGTGTTTATTTGTGGTTTGACGAAGTCGATTCAACTCCAGAAAGAGTTCAAAGAAAAATTGTAAGGGACTCATCAAATATAATGAGTCTTAATGATAAAAAGTAAGTAATCATAAAAAATATTTTTTTTTAATTGTATTAATAATATATATTGTTTAGTTTTGTAAAAAACTTTAGACTTAGTAAGGATGCTTTTACGCATATTCTTACTAGCATAAAAGCCGAATTAAAAAGTGCACAAAGATCAACTGCCATAACACCTACTTTAAAACTGGGAGCCACTCTAAAATTTTTGGCACAAGGTGGGTACCAACACCAACTTGGACAAGATCGACACCTGGGAATTTCTCAGCAGTCAATGTCCACTTGCTTGTCAGAAGTGTGCCATGCTATTGAAAAAATCCTCTGCCCCAAGCACATAGTTTTAAAAGCAACTGAAGAAAAACAAAAAGAGGCCAGAAGACATTTTTATAATGCAAGTGGAATACCTGGGGTAATTGGAGCAGTTGATGGCACCCACATTCAAATCATAAGGCCAATTGCTAATGAGCATTTATATTTTAATCGAAAATTAAAACACAGCATCAATGCTATGGTGGTAAAGTCTTAACACAATTTTTTTTATATACAACGTATTTATAATTTAAAATTTTTACAGATATGCGATCACGAAATGTATGTAAGAGCTGTGAGTGGACGTTTTGGTGGAGCTAGCCATGATTCCCATGTTTGGAACTTATCAAGCGAAAGACAATATATGAAAAAAGTTTTTGAAAATGGAAATAGATCAACTAGAATACTTGGTAGTTACAAATATACACAATTTTATTTTTAAAATCAGTAATATAAAATATTTTTTCATACGACTGCTTTAGGCGATTCAGGGTATCCCTTAGAGCCTTGGATTCTAACTCCTTACAGAAATGCTGCTGAAAATTCTACAGAATCATATTTCAATGAACGACATTCCAAAGTACGCTCTATTGTAGAAAGAACTTTTGGACTCTTGAAATCAAGATTTCGTTGTCTCTTAGCTGCAAGAGAAATGCATTATGCTCCAGAAAAAGCAGCTCAAATTCTAAATGTTTGCTGTGCGTTGCACAACATTTGTTTAGAGTATAATGTTGAGCAATTCCCTATAGATACCGTTGAAGAAGATATTTTAACTTATGCTACAAGCTCCAGCACTGAAACGGAAAACAACAATTTTAGTGACGTAGCAAAAACTGTTAGAGATGAAATTAAAAATAATTTGAGAAGAAACTAATAATGTTAAGTGTTTTTATTTGCAGAAAATAAAACTATTTCAATTCATACAAAATAATTAAAGGCACATATTTAAATATTCTTCTTAAATTAAAATAAAAAATAAGACAATTGAATAGAATACCTATTTACATACTATTTACATATGTATGTACACTTTTATATAGGTTTTTACAGAAAACAAATTCAGATCAAAATAAAAAAATAAAATTCAAAATAGAATAAAAACAATAAAACTAATACCAAAGTAATGATAAAAAATATAAGTAATTAAAATTAAATTAATTTATTAAAGGATACGTTTTTCCATTTCAATATCTAAAATACTTTTTTTCATTTGTAAATGTTGAAGTTTTCGTTTTGATTTTTCCAATTCATTGAGTTTTTTAAATTCAAATTTTTCTTTTTTTAACTGAAACTTTTCTTTTGCTAGCTCCAGTTTTTCTTTTTTTTAGCTCAAACTTTTTAATGTCAAGTTTGTGTCGGCGTTCTTGAGTGTCAGAGCTTCTCTTTAAATACTTTTGGACACCAGCAAGATTTTCACTCACTTCCCTCAAAACTTTAATAGAATTCTCTTGGTAAGAAATTTGATTTTCCACCTGTTTTTCTAAGAGGTCATCTTTATTTAAAAGTTTTTTTAAAGGACGATGTGGAGTTGAGTTTTTATTGATCTCCTCGTTGCCAGTAAAATTGTAAATTACATCTACCTCATTTTCTTCATTGACATTGGCTGCATTTACAGAAGTTTCAGTTGACGAGGGCATGGTGTTTAAATAAGTTTTTGCGCCAAAATCCAGGGTACCACTCATTCCACTAACTGCCTCTTCAATTGAAAGCAGATCACAAGTTTGCTGTTCCAATGCTGTAAGGGAACAATATCTGCTTGGCCCGCCACCTGCCCCCGAAATACTGCTTCGGTTTCGACGGCATTTACTTTTTATATGATTTTTATAGTCCGCCCACACCTAGAAATTTATTAAAATGTAATTCAATGTGGATATAGGCATATTTCAAGAAATTTACCTTTTTCCAGCCTTTAACATCACGCTCAGGGGGGCCAAGTGTATTTAGATCAGAGCACATTTTCTGCCACAAATTATGTGATTTATTCTTAGCATCCGGAACATTAAGATGTCCTTTTGCTAAGTCTGAATGCCTAGACATAAACTGTACCATTTCTTCATATTGAGTTTTATTTGTATAGGTACTTCTTTTTGGAGTATTCCTTTAAAAGTTTAACGTAAATTTTAATTAATTTCTAATAAAAAAAATTAAAAAACACTTTTGTTATACAAAACTAATAAGGTTTTATTTATTTTAAACTGCTATTTATAATAAAACGATTGAAAACTTACATATTTTATTTATTTATTTCTTTTTTTACTTTTTCAACAACAAGATTGCTTTCGATCTATTTTCTAACGATTTGTGCGTAACTGACGCTTGTTTTCGTACTACAGAGTTGACCTTTCGAAAGGCATTTTTGTGTTTCGTAATACAGAGTTGCTTTTTTTAATGGGATTTTTTTTTCGTTAGAGTGCAAAAAACTTCCTCGTTTTCGTAACAAATAGTACGAAAATCGCAATACACAGTACAAAGAGTTCGAAAGCATAAATTTTTTCTTTCGAATCGAAATACGCAGTAGGCCCCCTGTTTGTGGACACCAGGCGAATTTCGTTTCTTGTGTTCTTTTGCAGGATATACGTCAGCTCAGCTGTTTCTTCGTTTTCTAGAAAATCTTTATCCGTTATCATTTGGAAGGAAGTACGTAGGGTTTCTGCAACAGCTTAAGCTTATTCGATGCATATGGGGATCAACCAGTCCGAGTACCATTGGTTCCGCCAAAGCGTCTATTACCGAAACCTGGAACATTATTGGTAATGCCTTAACTGTACGATGCCTTATGTTCAAATCGTTAAAATACTGACGTAATTACTCACTAATGTAGGTACGACACGATCCAGTATCACATTCACTAAAATTATTCGCAGTTATTATTTTCCTTGAATTTTCAGAGAATGAATGATTTATTATTCTAATGGAAGCAGAATCAGATTTTTGCAGAATAAACTGATTCTTCTAAACATTAAATGGAGAACTGCTTTTCGATATAACACATGATCGAGATTGATGAATTAAATTTATCTCGGGTTCAATACGAGATAATGCATCCGGATCCACATTGCCCATACCACGTTTATATAAAATTTCGTAATCTTATTCTTCCAACTTTAATCTCCATTGCATTAATTTCGGATTTGGATCTTTAATCGAAAAAAGCTATTGAAGGGCTCTTGATCTGTTTGTATAACAAACTGCCTGCCAAATAAATATGGGCGAAAATATGTAAAAGCCTATACCATAGCCAGCAGTTCTTTTTCCACTGCAGTGTAATTTGTTTCATGCTGGTTGAGCGTTCTGCTCGCATAGGAAATAGAATGATCGTCTTGCGAAAGCACAGCTTCTAAGGCGAAGTTGCTTGCATCCGCATTAAAGAAAATTTTTTATTGAAATCAGGGGACAATTTACGGCATTCGATATCGGTCGAAATTTCAATAGAACTTATATGTAAATTTCGATCGATATCGAATGCCGTAATTTGGCCCCAGGGTACACTAAAATTGGGGCCTTTGTAAAAAGCATTTTTAAAATTCTAAAACTCTATGTTATCGGGATCATTTATATCTATTTTAGCACCTTTTTTTAAATATTTAGTAATCGGCCTCGCAATTCTTGAATAATCTTTTATAAATTTACAATTTACGGGTAATTAAGAACACATTGAACTTTTTTTGGATTTAATTTTATATCGTCTTGTGGTAGTACGAGGGCTGCTCTATATATTTCTGGCCTAATAGTGAAAATGCGAATATTTATAAACAAAAATGGTTTTTTTTAAGTATTCTCCAGCATGATTTATACACTCTTGCATGCGCTCAAACCAGTTGTCGAAGCACTTTTTCCACTCCGATTGAGACACCTCTAAAACATGGTTTTTGAACACTTTAACAGCTTCTGGCGACGAAAATCGTTGACCACGCATTTTTTTCTTGATGTGCGGAAACAAGAAGAAGTAATTAGGTGCCAAGTCAGGGCTGTACGGCGGATGACCCATTAATTCGACGTTTTGCCGGTCAAAAACGCTCTGGTTTGAGCCGATGTGTGAGAGCTCGCATTGTCATGGTGAACAATAATTCGTCTTCTCTTGTTGGTTTTTCGAATTTCTCCGATGACTTCAGGCAAACAAATTGTAGTGTACCACTCAGAAGTGACCGACCTACGTTGCTCAAGCAGAACAGTCGCCACATGATCAGTTTTGCCGAAGAAACAGGCGACCATTTGCTTCGAAGTGCTTCTTCCACGAACAACTTTCGTTGGATTTTGCTCGTCTTTGAAGACCCACACGGTCGATTATTGTTTCGTTTTGGGCTCATACGCATAGATCCATGATTCGTCACCTGTGACGATCTTATAAACGTCTTTTGAAGCACCGCAATCGCATTTTTGCAACATTTCTTTGCACCAATCGACACGAGCCTTTTTTTGAGCGACTTTCAAATTGTGCGGGATCCAACGGCCAGGTGTTCATGCAGTATCGAACGTATGCTGGTGGAAGAAATGTCCAAGGATGTCTCTATCTCTCGGTATGTCGCATGTCGATCTTGCATTATGAGTTCACGCACGGCATCAATGTTCTCTGGCACAACAGCCGTTTTTGGACGACCTTCACGGAATTCGTCTTTGAGCGAGCTTCGTCCACAATTAAATTCATTATACCAATTTTTCACAGTGCTATAGGGTGGTGCTTCATCGTCATACAAAGATTTATGTTTATCAATGCACTCTTGTCGTGATAATCCACGTCGAAAGTTGTGAAAAATGATGGCACGAAAATGTTCACGAATTAATTCCATTTTTTTCTATATTAATTTTTTCAAGTCACTGTAAACAATACAAATAATGGTCGTACGTCAAAACGTTTTGAGTACGATTATGCTTAAAAATGACAAACTTTCCAATGGAAATGTCAGATTGCACTTGGCAGCACTCAGTGTTGCCAGGCCAAAAATATATATAGCAGCCCTCGTATGATCTAAAAATTCTGTCTCTCGTTTTAAAAACTCAGACTTATCTATTTGAATTTTGAAATTTGCATTTCTTAATTTATCAAATACAAGTCAAAGTGAATTTTTATGTTCCTGAAAGGACGTCGAGTAAATAATTATATCATCTATATAAACTAAACAAATTTTACTGTTCTTATAACTTTCGGTTAAAACCGTCGTCTCTGGTTGTATACTTGGTAGGTTTGGCGAGCGCTTTCGATGTGATAACATAATTTTCAAGCCACGTGTTTGTTAGTACTGAAGCGGATGGAAAGAAAATTTACAAAAGTCACAAAGCAGACTGAAAAGCGTACAAACTCGGAATTTTACCCACGGATAAAAAAAACTTACAAACATAGAATTCAGTGAAAATGAAATAAAATAAATGGAGAAGGAACTAAAACATAATCTACCTTTTGACAAAATACAAAAAACGATTGAAACCCAGATTGTAGGCGCCGAAGCTGCTATTACACACTGACCAACAAGACACAAGATAGCCGATGTACTTGAAAAAATAATAAAAGAACGCACTGCATCTAAAACTTATCCTGACGAACAAAAAACTACTTGAAAGATAAAGGCAAAACTTCGAAATAATAATCTATTTCTTACTAAAGCAGACAAAGGGAACACGACTGTAATAATGTACAAAAAGACTATATAGAGAAAACACAACAATTCATACAACAGGCAAAATGCACAAAATTCAAGATTGACCCAACCGATTCATTACAAAAGGAAATACGCAGCTTACTAAAACTATGCAAAACGTTTACAGACGGAAAGTTATAAATATACATGAACATGAATCCAGGATCCCTACACTCAGAGCACAACCCAAAATTCATAGTTTCTTTATATATATATATACCAATCAGTAAAGTAGTACACAAAATAACAGCATATTTGTTATAATATTGAAATAAAATTGGTTAAAAACTTCTTCAAATGTTTTCTCAGTTTAAGAAAATATATCGATACAATTATGTTTTAGAAAACAACACATCAAATCGCAAAATTTAAAGGATGTGCGATTATCTGAACATGGTGGAAGGGTTATTGAAGAAAAGTGTTATTTTTTCCAAAAATATTGTATATTTTTAAATTGTATGAATGCTATTAAAAATATAGTGGATTTTGTCGTTGGCTGAGGTTAATCAGTGTTGTCTTTAATTATAGTCAAGGTGGTAAGCACGTTGACTACAAATCTGGCTGCCCTGGGTTCAACCCTTGCCGCAGTCAAAAATAAAAAAAATTTTTTTTCTGTTTAATGGTATATATCCATAATCACATTTAACATGAAAAATGCGGCCTCCTTCATCGGTACTTCTTCGTAGCATATTCGCCGGCGAAGTAAAATAATTAATAAAATGGCTATATCTATCTCCTTTCACCACCTGTCTCCTCTATCATTTATCCCTTTCCTAAAGAATGTAGCACTGTTACAAACTTAGTAGGTATTTAACGCCTGAAGTGCTACTTCTCTTTAAAAAAAAACTATAATTTAATTGATTTTCCCCTTCTTAGGATTTCCACTAACAGTGGTAGAAAGTCGTTTGGCCGCATTTAATTTTTGAAATATGAATTCATCTTATTTTATTTCCCGTAGTGTAATTACTTTTGTTTTTGTTTTATTGTTTACATTATTGAATAAATTAATTAAAGCAAAAACAATAACGTGTCTAACGGTTTTTAGAAAAAATATATGCATTCTCTTTTGAAATTATTGAATTTTAAATGAGAAATTCATTTGGACGGAGCAAAAAAAATTTTGGTAGCGTAAATAAGTGTTTTTTTTTAACAATAAAATTGGATCAATTTAGGCATCGAGAGTTAAAAAAAAAGCAGTTAGAAGTGAGAAAATGGGATCTGGAAAGTGATTAAATGGATCTGAAAAAAATGTTGTAGGAAATTTAAAAAAAGACAGAAAATCTAATTGAAGAAAGTACTAATTTTGTATTGTGTTCAAATATTGTTGTTTTATATGTAAAGCCCGACTTTGAATGTGAGACTGAAATTAATAAATACTGCAATTAAAAATTTTAGGCGGCCTAAATGGGAAAAATATTTTTACTAGTGTATATTTTTGTTCCGTTTACAAGTGGTGACTAGAGAACTGCACGAGTACACCGCAACCATGAGTACACCGCATACTTACTCTATATTTTTCATACTCGAGTATTTTAAACACCGCAATAAAAAGTTGCTGTGTTTATTTTACCCATTCTTGTAAGTGTTTTTTGTTGTGGGTATATTTAAAACAAAGAGCCTAAAAACGAGTCTCAAAAATATCGTAATCAGAATTTTAAGTATTTTTTATACTCGTACGCGAGAATATTTAATTCTCTTTATTTGTAAGCAGCGTTTCCACAGTTTTACCCTATTTAAGTTTTTTACTGCCGTTTTATGAAATTCTGCATTGTATGCAGGTCTATTTATAAACAACAAAAAAAAACAAAATTTGATCAAATCTATTGCTTAAACATTATAAGCAGAAAAACAGGCAACAACCGTTTTCATACGTATGAAATACAACACATATTTAATGAATAAAATGCAATAAAAACCGCTTAAAGGCACAGCTTTTGTACAGTATTTAAAGCAGGTATACTTATTTTGTTGCTATTTTTATGTACAAATATTTTCAGTTTACGCGCCTTGTTGTCATAAACCTGCTACTAACGGTATTTAGGAAAACAAAATGTTAAAAAATAAAATAATTTTTTTTTCGAATCCGTGAATAAAAGGAAAATTACTTAATTTTTTTAGTTTTAACAAAACTGTATATACGCAGATGTAATATTGCATTGACTGAATGTCATTAGACCTCATAAATAATAATAAATAAAATAAAGTTTTTAGTTTACATATTTTATTTTTTTAAATATAATTATTGCTTTTATACCTATTTATTAATTTTAAAAATCGATTTGCTTAACGAATAGAATTTTTAAATTTCTATCCTGTGTGACTAACAAAAACGTAATATAATAAACAATGAAATATTCTTGAGTTATTAGTAAACTTTTGTTGTGTTTTTAATAAATGAAAATATGGCGAATTTTAAGGGTTCTATTCAATTTATTTTCTGTTATTATAAAATAAACTTTCATAATTTCAAAGAAGTATGTTGTTAGCTGTTACAGGCATTGGCGACTTTTGATATTGTGTTTGATTTAATAATTCTGATCTAATAACTCTGTTTTCCTCTTACTACACACGTTAAAATCTCTCTCTTGGTGTCTGCTGTGAGTATGAGTACGAATAAAGTAAAGCCAGCATCGCAAACATTTTACTTGAGTATGCTAGACACTGAAACTCATCAATATTCAAATGGAATGGGTATAGTAAATTCTCGCAAAAAACAAATGCGGTGGCGATCACACCGCAACCGCGTTTAAGATGAGTATACTTAGGGCCAATTTTTGAGTTCGTATTTAAATACGCATTTAGTTAATTTTCATTTAAATTTAAGTTGTATTTAAATGCAGTTTCATTTTCAGTTCTTATTTAAGTTCTCATTTAAATATCACAAAAATATGGCAGCATTACGAAATATCAAAATAAATCTTCATTGTTTATGAAAAACAGCTGCTAACAAACACAATGAATTGCAAATTTTGTGAAAAATATTTTAAATATATCAAAAAATGTCAGCAATACTTATGTATTCACCACCTAAACTTATTTTATTTATTGATTTAACTTTTTAATTAATATTTTCATTAAGAGATGTATGCAAAACATAAAATATTGTTCTATCAATGGGTAAAATGTTTGTTTGCTTTTGTTTAGTTTTGCGAAATAACAACAAAAAATGCCATAACCATATGGTAAAACTGTATTATTTAAATGGACTTTAAATGCGCAAGATTGGTCATTTAAGTTTCATTTGAGTGTGCATTGAAAAACTGAATGTTGTACTTAACTTAAATTAAAATGACATTTAAATACGAAGTCAAAAACTGGCCCTTAGAGTATTAAAAACAGACACTCTTGCAGTTCTCTGGTGGTGACTGCTTGTTTATTTTAGGCATACTTATGTATGTACATTGTACTGCAATTATAAATTTTATAGGAGGAGTTATTCTTACCATTTTTAATAAGTATTTTAACAATTTAGAATTTTTTTAAATGGTTTCCTTGCAATTACTTCGAAATTTTGGCGAAGAAATTTAATGCTAATGAGACATCCCATGCGCAGCAGTTTTTAGGCAAATATATTTTTAAGTGTGACCGCACTTAACACATGTTTGCCCATATTCTTTATGAAATAATTTCATAGCTGTTTGACTAACAAACAAAAATAGGCAAATAAACGTGCGCAGTCTGACCACAAAATAAATTTTGTATTACTTTCAAACAATTAAAGGCAAACAAGAGCAAAAAATGTTAAGCAAATGTTTGTACCTTGAGAAAAACAATTGGCAAAATTAGTACACAAAATAACAGCATAATTGTTTTAATATTAAAATAAAATTGGTTAAAAACTTCTTTAAATGTTTTCCCAGTTTAAGAAAATATATCGATACAATTGTGTTTTAGAAAACAACACATCAAATCGCAAAATTTTAAGGATGTGCGATTATCTGAACATGGTGGAAGGGTTATTGAAGAAAAGTGTTATTTTTTCTAAAAATATTGTATATTTTTAAATTGTATGAATCCTATTAAAATTATAGTGGGTTTTGTAGTTGACTGAGGTTGATCAGTGTTGTCTTTAATTATAGTCAAGGTGGTAAGCACGTTGTATATTTTTTAAGTTGTATGAATGCTATTAAAAATATAGTGGATTTTGTCGTTGGCTGAGGTTAATCAGTGTTGTCTTTAATTATAGTCAAGGTGGTAAGCACGTTGACTACAAATCTGGCTGCCCTGGGTTCAACCCTTGCGGCAGTCAAAAATAAAAAAAAAATTCTCTGTTTAATGGTATATATCCATAATCAGATTTAACATGAAAATGCAGCCTCCTTAATCGGTACTTCTTCGTAGCATATTCGCCGGCGAAGTAAAATAATTAATAAAATGGCTATATCTATCTCCTTTCACCACCTGTCTCCTCTCTCATTTATCCCTTTCCCAAAGAATGTAGCACGGTTACAAACTTAGTAAGTATTTAACGCCTGAAGTGTTACTTCTCTTTAAAAAAAAATTATAATTCAATTGATTTTCCCCTTCTTAGGATTTCCATTAACAGTGGTAGAAAGTCGTTTGGCCGCATTTAATTTTTGTAATATGAATTCATCTTATTTTATTTCCCGTAGTGTAATTACTTTTGTTTTTGTTTTATTGTTTACATTATTGAATAAATTAATTAAAGCAAAAACAATAACGTGTCTAACGGTTTTTAGAAAAAATATATGCATTCTCTTTTGAAATTATTGAATTTTAAATGAGAAATTCATTTGGACGGAGCAAAAAAAATTTTGGTAGTGTAAATAAGTGTTTTTTTAACAATAAAATTGGATCAATTTAGGCATCGAGAGTTAAAAAAAAAGCAGTTAGAAGTGAGAAAATGGGATCTGGAAAGTGACTAAATGGATCTGAAAAAAATGTTGTAGGAAATTTAAAAAGAAAGTCTAATTGAAGAAAGTACTAATTTTGTATTGTGTTCAAATATTGTTGTTTTATATGTAAAGCCCGACTTTGAATGTGAGACTGAAATTAATAAATACTGCAATTAAAAATTTTAGGCGGCCTAAATGGGAAAAATATTTTTACTAGTGTATATTTTTGTTCCGTTTACAAGTGGTGACTAGAGAACTGCACGAGTACACCGCAACCATGAGTACACCGCATACTTACTCTATATTTTTCATACTCGAGTATTTTAAACACCGCAATAAAAAGTTGCTGTGTTTATTTTACCCATTCTTGTAAGTGTTTTTTGTTGTGGGTATATTTAAAACAAAGAGCCTAAAAACGAGTCTCAAAAATATCGCAATCAGAATTTTAAGTATTTTTTATACTCGTACGCCAGAATTTTTTAATTCTCTTTATTTGTAAGCAGCGTTTCCACAGTTTTACCCTATTTAAGTTTTTTACTGCCGTTTTATGAAATTCTGCATTGTATGCAGGTCTATTTATGAACAATAAAAAAAAAACAAAATTTGATCAAATCTATTGCTTAAACATTATAAGCAGAAAAACAGGCAACAACCGTTTTCATACGTATGAAATACAACACATATTTAATGAATAAAATGCAATAAAAACCGCTTAAAGGCACAGCTTTTGTACAGTATTTAAAGCAGGTATACTTATTTTGTTGCTATTTTTATGTACAAATATTTTCAGTTTACGCGCCTTATTGTCATAAACCTGCTACTAACGGTATTTAGGAAAACAAAATGATAAAAAATAAAATAATTTTTTTTCGAATCCGTGAATAAAAGGAAAATTACTTAATTTTTTTAGTTTTAACAAAACTGTATATACGCAGATGTAGTATTGCATTGACTGAATGTCATTAGACCTCATAAATAATAATAAATAAAATAAAGTTTTTAGTTTACATATTTTATTTTTTTAAATATAATTATTGCTTTTATACCTATTTATTAATTTTAAAAATCGATTTGCTTAACGAATAGAATTTTTAAATTTCTATCCTGTGTGACTAACAAAAACGTAATATAATAAACAATGAAATATTCTTGAGTTATTAGTAAACTTTTGTTGTGTTTTTAATAAATGAAAATATGGCGAATTTTACGGGTTCTATTTAATTTATTTTCTGTTATTATAAAATAAACTTTCATAATTTCAAAGAAGTATATTGTTAGCTATTACAGGCATTGGCGACTTTTGATATTGTGTTTGATTTAATAATTCTGATCTAATAACTCTGTTTTCCTCTTACTACACACGTTAAAATCTCTCTCTTGGTGTTTGCTGTGAGTATGAGTACGAATAAAGTAAAGCCAGCATCGCAAACGTTTTACTTGAGTATGCTAGACACTTAAACTCATCAATATTCAAATGAAATGGGTATAGTAAATACTCGCACAAAAGAAATGCGGTGGCGATCACACCACAACCGCGTTTAAGAAGAGTATACTTAGGGCCAATTTTTGAGTTCGTATTTAAATATGCATTGAGTTAATTTTCATTTAAATTTAAGTTGTATTTAAATGCAGTTTCATTTTTTCAGTTCTTATTTAAGTTCTCATTTAAATATCACAAAAATATGGTAGCATTACGAAATATCAAAATAAATCTCCATTGTTTATGAAAATCAGCTGATAACAAATACAATGAATTGCAAATTTTGTGAAAAATATTTTAAATATATTAAAAAATGTCAGCGATACTCATGTATTCACCACCTAAACTTATTTTATTTATTGATTTAACTTTTTAATTAATATTTTCATTAAGAAATGTATGCAAAACATAAAATATTGTTCTACCAATGGGTAAAATGTTTGTTTACTTTTGTTTAGTTTTGCGAAACAACAACAAAAAATGCCATAACCATATGGTAAAACTGTATTCTTTAAATGGACTTTAAATGCGCAAGATTGGTCATTTAAGTTTCATTTGAGTGTGCATTGAAAAACTGAATGTTGTACTTAAATAGAACTTAAAATGACATTTAAATACGAAGTCAAAAACTGGCCCTAGAGTATTAAAAATAGACACTCTTGCAGTTCTCTGGTGGTGACTGTTTGTTTATTTTAGGCATACTTATGTATGTACATTGTACTGCAATTATAAATTTTATAGGAGCAGTTATTCTTACCATTTTTAATAAGTATTTTAACAATTTAGAATTTTTTTAAATGGTTTCCTTGCAATTACTATTAAAGGCAAACAAGAGCAAAAAATGTTAAGCAAATGTTTGTACCTTGAGAAAAACAATTGGCAAAATTAGTACACAAAATAACAGCATAATTGTTTTAATATTAAAATAAAATTGGTTAAAAACTTCTTTAAATGTTTTCCCAGTTTAAGAAAATATATCGATACAATTGTGTTTTAGAAAACAACACATCAAATCGCAAAATTTTAAGGATGTGCGATTATCTGAACATGGTGGAAGGGTTATTGAAGAAAAGTGTTATTTTTTCCAAAAATATTGTATATTTTTAAATTGTATGAATGCTATTAAAATTACAGTGGGTTTTGTCGTTGACTGAGGTTGATCAGTGTTGTCTTTAATTATAGTCAAGGTGGTAAGCACGTTGTATATTTTTTAAGTTGTATGAATGCTATTAAAAATATAGTGGATTTTGTAGTTGGCTGAGGTTAATCAGTGTTGTCTTTAATTATAGTCAAGGTGGTAAGCACGTTGACTACAAATCTGGCTGCCCTGGGTTCAACCCTTGCTGCAGTCAAAAATAAAAAAAAAATTTTCTGTTTAATGGTATATATCCATAATCAGATTTAACATGAAAATGCAGCCTCCTTCATCGGTACTTCTTCGTAGCATATTCGCCGGCGAAGTAAAATAATTAATAAAATGGCTATATCCATCTCCTTTCACCACCTGTCTCCTCTCTCATTTATCCCTTTCCCAAAGAATGTAGCACGGTTACAAACTTAGTAGGTATTTAACGCCAGAAGTGCTACTTCTCTTTAAAAAAAATTATAATTCAATTGATTTTCCCCTTCTTAGGATTTCCATTAACAGTGGTAGAAAGTCGTTTGGCCGCATTTAATTTTTGTAATATGAATTCATCTTATTTTATTTCCCGTAGTGTAATTACTTTTGTTTTTGTTTTATTGTTTACATTATTGAATAAATAAATTAAAGCAAAAACAATAACGTGTCTAACGGTTTTTCGAAAAAATATATGCATTCTCTTTTGAAATTATTGCATTTTAAATGAGAAATTCATTTGGACGGAGCAAAAAAAATTTTGGTAGCGTAAATAAGTGTTTTTTTTAACAATAAAATTGGATCAATTTAGGCATCGAGAGTTAAAAAAAAGCAGTTAGAAGTGAGAAAATGGGATCTGGAAAGTGACTAACTGGATCTGAAAAAAATTTTATAGGAAATTAAAAAAAAGACGGAAAATCTAATAGAGAATTTGCCAGGTTAATAAACCGATCTGAAAAGGTGGTAAGAAACTTTCTAAAAAAAAAAAAAAGATATGACATTAAGGCTCCTACAAAAGGTATTTCAAAATTGACTGCGCGGCAAAAGGTTCAGATTCGCTTTGAAGTCACAAAAAATCGTGCCTTTCAGTAACAACTCGAATAATTGCCAATGTTTTAAATGCCACTTCCACCATAAGATGGAAAAAAGTTAAGTCAAAACCTCGATTAACGAAGGTACATAAAGAAAAGCGTCTCTTATTTGCGAAAGCACACATGTCTTGGGAGTGTCATGATGTTGGGAGCGATTTCCTAAAATTTTAAACTTCCCATATGCTTTATAACAACAAAAATGAATTCCCAAATGAAACTGGAGATTTTAGAAGATGTCTTGATGGCAGCATTGGATGACAATCCGGATGAAGAATGCATTTTCCAACAAGACAATGCAGCTATTCATGTTTCTAGACAACGCATGGAATGGTTCTCATCCAAAAATATAAATGTATTATCTTGGCCAGCATGCAGTCCAGATGGTAATCCAAGTGAGAATCTTTGGGGAATTCCTGCGTCCAAAGTAAATGAGAAAGGGAGACAGCTTATGCGTTAATGGCCCTTAAGCCAAAATTAAAGAGTATTGATCAACTATTGATATCGAGATCTTAAAGAAATTAGTAGATACAATGCTCGACAGGATATTTGATGTTATTCGCAACGAAGGTGGTCACACAAAATATTGATGCCCAAAAAAGTGCCGGTATTAATTGGATATTTTTATTTCTTAATAGTGCGTCGTTTTTATCCCCGAAAAATTCTGGTAATCGTTCCAGAAATTTAACAGGATCTAAGGTATGCGCCAGTTTTGAACAATCAATATATATATTATTTTTTAGATAAAAAAAAAGAGAACTTTGATTTATATAAAAGAAGAACAACATATGCACATTCAAATGTGAAAAGAATACAATATTTTAAATATACAAACAAATTTTTAAAAAATTTACATTGTAAAAAATAAAAATTACAAAAACAAGAAATAAGAAATTTAGTTTGCTCAAATGCTAATATTATATCCTCTTCTTCTTCTTTAGTAAATTCTTTAAGCAATTAAAATTCTCTCTTGCAAGACGCAAACATTTAAAAGTTCTTTATTGCTTTTGCTTCACTATTTTTTCTCTATTTTCACATTAATTTTAAAATCATCAGCATAAATACTCATTACTGTTACTGAAACTGCTTTAATTTTTTACTAAATTGTTTTTTCCACAAATTTTCACGTTTGTTTAGTGAAATTGGTTTTACTGCACTTAACATTTTAAATTTTATAAAATGTTTCTTATTTCGTTCTAAATCTTTTATTACTTTTCCGATGTTCTTTTTTTTAATGAAGTAATTGCTTTAATTACCTGTTTTTTATTTTTGCATTAAACAATTGTAAATAAAACAGTGGTTTTATTTATTTAATTAAAGTTATTTAATTATCAATCACAAAATGTCTTTAAAATATATATAACAGCGTGGATAGGCACAAACTACTTGCATGTACGACGGTCAACGTAACAAAGGGAAGTTTTAAGGTATAGGTATGTATAAGAAAGGTTTGAATACATGGTAGTAAAAGAATAGTAGTATATTAGTAACGTGTGGCTACGTTCTCATCCTTCTTCTTTCAAGTCCACCTACAGGTCCAGCCTTCTAGGTTTCCTTTTAGCTCTGGTCGATCGTCTCAGTCCTGGCGGCGATTTCACGTTGTCGTTCAGAGATTGAGTGGTGGCGTTGGACGGATAATTATTGCGCTCGATGTCGGCTAATGACTCACTAATAGGTTTGGGTGGAATGTGGAGCTCAGTGTTTTCAGCGATGACTTCTGGCGATGCTTTTATTTCGGCTTGAGTTGGTCGAATATCAGCCACGTTTCTACGGTACACGTTACCTACTGCATCCTCTACTAGGTATGAACGAGGGTGAATTTGCGTGTTTATAGTTGCTGGTTTCCAAACATTTTGATTATTAGTGCGAGTGACGACACTATCTCCCTTGGCGTGCTGATGAAGACTGTTTCTGGCCCCACTGTTTGCATAAGTGCTTTGCTTTTCTCTTTCTTCCTTTATATATTGCGTGATTGTTTTATTTTCCGCTAGTAGCAATGTTTCCTTTGCGGTTGGCAGCATGCTTCGAATTCCGTGTCCAAATAAACGTTGAGATGGTGACCTAAGATTGCCACGAGGGGTGTTCATATAATTAAGCAGTCCTAAGTAGTAGTCACTGTTATCGTATGCTGATTTTCTAAGTATGTTTTTCGCTATCTGCACTGCTCGTTCTGCTAATCCGTTGCCTCTTGCGTGGTACGGGGAGCTGGTGCGATGGTTAAATTTCCAGTCAGATGAAAAAATTTTAAATTCGTTACTTGAAAATTGAGGGCCATTGTCTGTTTCCAATGTGAGCGGTGGTCCAAATGTTGAAAATATTTCTTTTAAAAATAGAATGACTTGTTTTGATGTTGTTTCGGAAAGTTTTTGGAACTTGACGTATCCTGAATAGCTGTCGATAAAAACTATGTATTCTTTGTTATTAAAATGGAATAAATCTGTAGCTCCTATATCGAAGCCATGAGTGGGAATCTCTTTTTCACCTATTTTTACTTTGTTGTTGTTTCTTTGGTATACTTGACATGCTGCACATTTGTTAACACAATTTAATATGTCTTTGCTCATATTCGGCCAAAATACTGATTCTCTGGCCATTTGGACACACTTGGCATAACTAAAATGCCCGCGGTGAATATATTTTAATATATTTGTTCTCATATTGAGAGGTATAAACACTTTTGTACCTTTGAAGATAACGTTATCATTGTTTGTTGATAGTTCATCCCTGTAGTTCCAGAATTGCTTCAGGTTCGCAGGCAAGTCTTCTTTTGATCGCGGCCATCCGTTACGAATTAGGCTAATAAGCGATTGACTGGTTATATCATTTGAGGTTTCTCTTTTTAATGTTTCCAGTTCATTGTCGGAGATAGCCAATATGGTTTGTATTTCTAGATTTTCTTCTTCTTCTATGTTGGCTTCGTTGAAACAATCTCGACTCAGTGGATCAGCTAAGTGCATTTTAATTCCCGGTTTAAATACAACTTTGGGATTGTATGTTAGTAAACCTAACCTAATTTTTTGGAGTCTAGACGGTGATGAATGTAGTGGTTTCTGGAAAATTGATTCCAACGGTTTATGGTCGGATTCTACGATGATTTGTTTGCCCCATACGTACTGGTGAAATTTCTCACACCCAAATTTGACTGCTAGCGCCTCTTTTTCTAATTGAGAGTACCTAGATTGACATTCCGTGAAAGCTTTGGACGCATAGGCCACTGGCTGCTCATCTTGTAGTAGTACTGCGCCCATAGCATATGAGCTAGAGTCAACCTGCAACTTTACATCTTTGTTGACGTCATATAATTTTAGTACGGGAGGTTTGCTAATTGTTTTTTTTTAGTTCCTCAAAAGCTTTTTGTTGGTTGGTGTCCCAGTAGAAAGAATTGGATTTTTCTAGTAATTGCCGGAGGGGTGCTGTAATCTTTGAAAAATTTCTAATGAACTTACTCAAATACGTAAATTTGCCCAGGACTCTTTGTAGTTGTTTTCTGTTTTCAGGAGCTCTAAGGCGGTTGACTGCATCTATTTTTTCTGGGTCTGGGTGTAGTCCCGCATTACTAATAACATGCCCTAGAAATTTCACTTTGCTCTGTTCAAACAGGCATTTTTCTTTGTTCAGCTTTAAGCCATTTGTTTTAATAATTTTGATTACTTTAGCTGTAGTTTCACGCAGTTCTTGTAAATTGTTAGCATGTAGTAGTATATCGTCTATAGCAACTTTTACATTTGGCAGTTTCGAAAATAGTTTTTGCATAATACTCTGAAATACTTCGGGTGCTGATGATATTCCAAAGGGTAATCGTTTGCATGAGTAGCGACCCCAAGGCGTAGAAAATGTTAAAATTTGTTTAGTGCGTTCTGTAACGGGTACCTGCCAGAAACCTTTTTTGCAATCTAAAATTGAAAAATATTTTGCTCCCTTTAGCTGAGCACTTATTTTCTCAATGGTGTTCATTGGGTAGTGACGACGTTTGATATTTTTGTTTACACTTGTAGGGTCTATGCAAATTCTGATTTTGTTGTTTTTGCGTACCACTACCATTGGTGATACTGCAGGGGTTGGCAAATTTGTAGGTTCTATTACACCCATATAGACCATGTTGTCTAGTTCCTTTTTCACTTGGTCTCTAATTTTAAATGCCACCCGTCTGGCTGGACAGATGTCAAATTTCGGGTTTTCGACTAGATCTATGTCATAAATAAAGTTGTTTATACATTCTAGACCCTCATACAAGTTTTTATCAATTTGGAGTTCATGCACTCTTTTGACTAGTTGTAACTTTTCACAAGCTTTGGCCCCTAGTATTGGTTTAACATTTTCATCGACGATTTTAAAATTAACGTTACAAGCTTTCCCTGCAATTTTACAGGTTACTATAGTTTCGCCTAAAACTTTTATTTTATGGTTGCCAAATGACACTAGATATTTTACTCTAGTTGGTTTAATAGTTTTTGCTTTATTAAAATTTGGTAGTTTGTCCACTACAGATTTTGGTAAAACGTTGCATTGTGCACCGGTATCTAGTTTAATTTCATAATTAGAATTTTCAATTTTTACTATTTCTGAAAAAATATCCTTATGATTTGTATCCTCATTTGCAACTGAGCCAATAAAAAGTTCAGAGTCGCTACATTCGTTGTTTTGTGTATACCTTTCTTGTTCACAATATGCAACATCCCTGTATTTGTTAACTTTAATTTTTGTTTTGCACATTTTCTCAAAATGGTTTACCTTTTTACACTTTTTACAAACATGGCGGTATGCCGGACAACTGCGTTCTGCATGATTTTTGCCGCAGTTTCTGCAGTCGCACGTTTTTGGTTTAATATTTTTTCTTACCAGATTAATGCATTTTTCCTCCTGATTATTTATTTCAGCCGTTTGTTTCTGGGCCAGTTCAGTGGCTTGGCAAATTTGAAGTGCTTTCTCGAGCGTGGTATCATCTGATAGCAGCTTGGTACGTAGTGTGTCGCTTTTAATCCCTAGGATGAGTTGATCTTTTAAAAGACTGTCGGCGAGTTGTCCAAAGTTACAATTTTGGACTTGTAGTCTTAGTCGGGTGGTGTATTCGTCGATTGTTTCACCGTCGTTTTGAAAAATTTTGTGGAATTTATACCGCTCGAAGGTGGTATTCAGTTTTGGTGTGAAATACTTTTCAAATTTTTGTTTGACCTCTACCAGTGTTTCACAGACAACACTCGGCAACGAGTTGTATATTTGTATGGCAGTATAGCCAATAGCGGACATAAAACTTGCCACTTGAACATTCACTGGTTTTGAGGTTAAGCCTGTTGCGACTTCGAAGTATTCGTACTGCTGCTTCCACAGCTTCCACTCTTTACCCATATCCTTGTCGTGTTCCACCACTAGGGGTTTTGGAGTCCTTAAAAAATTGCACGTTTCCGACATTTTATACGATCAATATTGTTGCGTATTCTTTTAATTATATTTATGTGTTTGTGTCCAAACAACGCGGGTTTCGGCACCATGTAAATAAGACAGTGGTTTTATTTATTTAATTAAAGTTATTTAATTATCAATCACAAAATGTCTTTAAAATATATATAACAGCGTGGATAGGCACAAACTACTTGCATGTACGACGGTCAACGCAACAAAGGGAAGTTTTAAGGTATAGGTATGTATAAGAAAGGTTTGAATACATGGTAGTAAAAGAATAGTTGTATATAAGTAACGTGTGGCTACGTTCTCAACAATATATTTAAAAAAAATTTTATTAGCGTATATGGGATTTATTTATTTTACTTGACCATTATTGTTCTTTTTTTTTCTTTTCTATTTGTAACTTTGATACATGGGAGTTATTCATTATAAATTTTCTTCTCTCATTCATTATAAATTTTCTGCCATTATGTATAATAATTATTTTAATTGTCATCTGTATACAAAATGCATGTGTATACATGAATATAATATCAACCTTCATTACTTGACCGATTGTTATAGCATATTGCAATCATTGGTAGATATTATGTTTTTATATCAAAAACTGGGATATTACTCCTCGTGCGAAGTATAGGAAGGGTATACGTGTGGTATGGGAATTTAAAGCGTAAGCGCCTAGAGATGACCTAAAAGGGAAAAATATTTTTACATGTGTATATATTTGTTCCGTTTACAAGTGGTGACTGTTTGTTCATTTTAGGCATACTTATGTATGTAAGTATGTATGTACAGTCACTCACATTTGAAGTCGGGCAGACGCATGATGAAAACTTCTGGTAGCATAATTTATGTTCTGATGAAAGAAAATATATCTAACTTTTATTATTATATCGCAAAAACTGTCTTATTTAAAAACAACAAAAAAATTTTAAAGTTTCGTTATAAAATGTATATGTATTTAAAACTGAGACAAAGTAACTTTTCTATATCACATTAAAGGTCGGGCAAACAATGTTTTGCACAATGAAAAGGTTAAATATGCCGTTATTTTTTTATTTGCTTCAATTGTTTTCAAAATAATGTTTATTATTGCCTTATCATTCAGTCGGTACAGTTAGTAAAAATTATTTGTAAAATGCCGCGTAAAACAAACAGTCCACCTGGGAAGAATGCAAAATAGTCATTGATCTCCATTTCGAAGGAAAATCTGAACGAGAAATAGCGATATTGACAAAAAAAAAAGCAAATCAACAGTGCATGATATTATCGGTAGATATAGAGAAAATGGTTTAATTGCAAATAAATAACGTGCAGCCCGGCCAAAGAAGCTTTCGTCTAAAGATGAAAGCATGGTTTTAGGAGAAGTGAAGGAAAATCCCTTTATTTCTGCACTAAAATTGACTGCAATGGCCAAAGAAGCTTCTGGGACGAAGATAAACCTTGAAACCATAAGAAAACTTCTCCGAAAAAACGATTTTCATGGCCGAGTTGCACGGAAGAAGCCCCTAATAAGCAAGAAAAACCAAAAAGATCGGCTTGTTTTTGCTCGTCAGTATATGAGTAAAGATTTCATAGTTTTAATTATCTGTATTGTTTACTGACGAAAGTAATTCTAATTTATTTGGGTGTGATGGAAAGGAAAAAGTGTGGCGCAAACCAAATAAAGAGATGGAAGGAAAAAATTTGAGAAAAATGGTTAAACACGGCGGAGGGTCGGTTATGGTTTGGGGGTGCATGGCGGAAATTTGCATTTCATTGATGGTGTAATGAATAAAAATGTTTATTTAACAGTTTTGAAACAAAATTTGAAAGAAAGCGATAAAAAACTAGGCATTGAAACCAACTTTCAATTCCACCAGGATAATGATCCCAAGCATTCAGCATATGATGTAAAGAATTGGTTGTTGTATAACAGTCCGAAGGTTATCAAAACCCCTGCACAAACACATCCACATCAATCCAACTCTTGAAAATTGCTCTGCAGGAAGAGTGGAATAATATAAGACCGGATGTTTGCAAAAAATTAGTTGAATCCATGCCGAGCCGGTTACATGATGTTGAGAATCAAAAAGGAGGTGCAAGAAAGTACTAATTTTGTATTGTGTTCAAATATTGTTGTTTTTTATGTAAAGCCCGACTTTGAATGTGAGACTGAAATTAATAAATACTGCGATTAAAAATTTTAGGCGTCCTAAATGGGAAAAATATTTTTACTAGTATATATTTTTGTTCCGTTTACAAGTGGTAACTAGAGAACTGCACGAGTACACCGCAACCATGAGTACACCGCATACTTACTCTATACTTACTCTATATTTTTCATACTCGAGTATTTTAAACACCGCAATAAAAAGTTGCTGTGTTTATTTTACCCATTCTTGTAAGTGTTTTTTGTTGTGGATATATTTAAAACAAAGAGCCTAAAAACGAGTCTCAAAAATATCGCAATCAGAATTTTAAGTATTTTTTATACTCGTACGTCAGAATTTTTTAATTCTCTTTATTTGTAAGCAGCGTTTCCACAGTTTTACCCTATTTAAGTTTTTACTGCCGTTTTATGAAATTCTGCATTGTATGCAGGTCTATTTATAAACAATATTAATTATAGTCAAGGTGGTAAGCACGTTGACTACAAATCTGGCTGCCCTGGGTTCAACCCTTGCCGCAGTCAAAAATAAAAAAAAATTTTTTCTGTTTAATGGTATATATCCATAATCACATTTAACATGAAAAATGCGGCCTCCTTCATCGGTACTTCTTCGTAGCATATTCGCCGGCGAAGTAAAATAATTAATAAAATGGCTATATCTATCTCCTTTCACCACCTGTCTCCTCTCTCATTTATCCCCTTCCTAAAGAATGTAGCACGGTTACAAACTTAGTAGGTATTTAACGCCTGAAGTGCTACTTCTCTTTAAAAAAAAACTATAATTTAATTGATTTTCCCCTTAGGATTTCCACTAACAGTGGTAGAAAGTCACTTGGCCGCATTTAATTTTTGAAATATGAATTCATCTTATTTTATTTCCCGTAGTGTAATTACTTTTGTTTTTGTTTTATTGTTTACATTATTGAATAAATTAATTAAAGCAAAAACAATAACGTGTCTAACGGTTTTTAGAAAAAATATATGCATTCTCTTTTGAAATGATTGAATTTTAAATGAGAAATTCATTTGGACGGAGCAAAAAAAATTTTGGTAGTGTAAATAAGTGTTTTTTCTAACAATAAAATTGGATCAATTTAGGCATCGAGAGTTAAAAAAAAAAGCAGTTAGAAGTGAGAAAATGGGATCTGGAAAGTGACTAAATGGATCTGAAAAAAATGTTGTAGGAAATTTAAAAAGAAAGTCTAATTGAAGAAAGTACTAATTTTGTATTGTGTTCAAATATTGTTGTTTTATATGTAAAGCCCGACTTTGAATGTGAGACTGAAATTAATAAATACTGCAATTAAAAATTTTAGGCGGCCTAAATGGGAAAAATATTTTTACTAGTGTATATTTTTGTTCCGTTTACAAGTGGTGACTAGAGAACTGCACGAGTACACCGCAACCATGAGTACACCGCATACTTACTCTATATTTTTCATACTCGAGTATTTTAAACACCGCAATAAAAAGTTGCTGTGTTTATTTTACCCATTCTTGTAAGTATTTTTTGTTGTGGGTATATTTAAAACAAAGAGCCTAAAAACGAGTCTCAAAAATATCGCAATCAGAATTTTAAGTATTTTTTATACTCGTACGCGAGAATTTTTTAATTCTCTTTATTTGTAAGCAGCGTTTTCACAGTTTTACCCTATTTAAGTTTTTTACTGCCGTTTTATGAAATTCTGCATTGTATGCAGGTCTATTTATGAACAATAAAAAAAAAACAAAATTTGATCAAATCTATTGCTTAAACATTATAAGCAGAAAAACAGGCAACAACCGTTTTCATACGTATGAAATACAACACATATTTAATGAATAAAATGCAATAAAAACCGCTTAAAGGCACAGCTTTTGTACAGTATTTAAAGCAGGTATACTTATTTTGTTGCTATTTTTATGTACAAATATTTTCAGTTTACGCGCCTTATTGTCATAAACCTGCTACTAACGGTATTTAGGAAAACAAAATGATAAAAAATAAAATAATTTTTTTTCGAATCCGTGAATAAAAGGAAAATTACTTAATTTTTTTAGTTTTAACAAAACTGTATATACGCAGATGACTGAATGTCATTAGACCTCATAAATAATAATAAATAAAATAAAGTTTTTAGTTTACATATTTTATTTTTTTAAATATAATTATTGCTTTTATACCTATTTATTAATTTTAAAAATCGATTTGCTTAACGAATAGAATTTTTAAATTTCTATCCTGTGTGACTAACAAAAACGTAATATAATAAACAATGAAATATTCTTGAGTTATTAGTAAACTGTTGTTGTGTTTTTAATAAATGAAAATATGGCGAATTTTACGGGTTCTATTTAATTTATTTTCTGTTATTATAAAATAAACTTTCATAATTTCAAAGAAGTATGTTGTTAGCTATTACAGGCATTGGCGACTTTTGATATTGTGTTTGATTTAATAATTCTGATCTAATAACTCTGTTTTCCTCTTACTACACACGTTAAAATCTCTCTCTTGGTGTTTGCTGTGAGTATGAGTACGAATAAAGTGAAGCCAGCATCGCAAACATTTTACTTGAGTATGCTAGACACTTAAGGCTGGTTCACCGGCAAAAATTTTGTTCCGAAACATTTTTTTTTTATATGTAGTTTCTCTCTCTCTCAAAAAATAAAATGTCAAACTACATATAAAAAAAAAATGTTTCGGAACAAAATTTTTGTGGGTGAACCAGCCTTTAAACTCATCAATATTCAAATGGAATGGGTATAGTAAATACTCGCAAAAAACAAATGCGGTGGCGATCACACCGCAACCGCGTTTAAGATGAGTATACTTAGGGCCAATTTTTGAGTTCGTATTTAAATACGCAATTTTCATTTAAATTTAAGTTGTATTTAAATGCAGTTTCATTTTCAGTTCTTATTTAAGTTCTCATTTAAATATCACAAAAATATGGCAGCATTACGAAATATCAAAATAAATCTCCATTGTTTATGAAAAACAGCTGCTAACAAACACAATGAATTGCAAATTTTGTGAAAAATATTTTAAATATATTAAAAAATGTCAGCGATACTAATGTATTCACCACCTAAACTTATTTTATTTATTGATTTAACTTTTTAATTAATATTTTCATTAAGAAATGTATGCAAAACATAAAATATTGTTCTATCAATGGGTAAAATGTTTGTTTACTTTTGTTTAGTTTTGCGAAACAACAACAAAAAATGCCATAACCATATGGTAAAACTGTATTCTTTAAATGGACTTTAAATGCGCAAGATTGGTCATTTAAGTTTCATTTGAGTGTGCATTGAAAAACTGAATTTTGTACTTAAATAGAACTTAAATTTAAATGACATTTAAATACGAAGTCAAAAACTGGCCCTTAGAGTATTAAAAACAGACACTCTTGTAGTTCTCTGGTGGTGACTGTTTGTTTATTTTAGGCATACTTATGTATGTACATTGTACTGCAATTACAAATTTTATAGGAGCAGTTATTCTTAGCATTTTTAATAAGTATTTTAACAATTTAGGAATTTTTTAAATGGTTTCCTTGCAATTACTTCGAAATTTTGGAGAAGAAATTTAATGCTAATGAGACATCCCATGCGCAGCAGTTTTTAGGCAAATATATTTTTAAGTGTGACCGCACTTAACACATGTTTGCCCATATTCTTTATGAAATAATTTCATAGCTGTTTGACTAACATTAAAAATTAGTAGATTCAATGCTCGACAGGATATTTGATGTAATTCGCAACGAAGGTGGTCACACAAAATACTAATGCCCAAAAAAGTGCCGGTATTAATTGGAAATTTTTATTTCTTAATAGTACGTCCAAACGAATTTCCCATCAAAATTGAGTTTTTTCTTATTTTTTCTTTTGAAAGCGAAAGATATTTTAAATTTGTTTTTTATTTGTAAGCTCTTAAATTAATAAATCACAAAATAAAAAATATTATATATGGTGCGTCCAAACGATTTTCTACCACTGTATAAAAAATCTTTGTTTACAGTTTTGATAACATACAATTAATTACTTTGGTAAAACTACTAACAGCTATGGTTATACGTTAATCTGTCGGAAGTAATCGGGTTATAATGGTTGAGTTAATCAGTCGATAATATTCGGCTTTTATTCGACACAACTCAGATGATATTGGAACCAGTCTGTAGAATTCGGCTTAATGCTGGCAATCTGATGGGAGTATTTGGCTTAATGCGGCCAATCAGTCGGCAATCCTCGTTGAATATTGTCGAATTTCCGGTGGAATAAAATCAGTCGAAGTAGCAGCAGGGTTGGTCCTCTTTATGTTCATCTTAGCCTTATAAAATATATTACAATAATTACAAAATTATTTCAAATACTAACTTAACTTAAAATAACAATCAGCCGAAGCCACTGTGAAAAACAGTCATTCGATACCTCTGTGGAAAGCAGCCAGCCAAAGCCACTGCGGAAAACATTTAGTCGAAGTAGCTGTGGAAAACAGTCGAAGAAAACATTACAATTCTCCCCATTTTCCAAAAAGTGGTACTCCGGGAGTGAAGCGTCATTTTGCCTAACATATGGGCCAATTTTTGTTTCAAGGATTCTAAGTACCATTTTCATTCGAATATCGTAAACTTACTGTTCGGCGTTCACTTCCGGTGTTCGTCCCCTCCTTTTTGTTTTTGTTCCTGTATGACTGTTGAGGTGATAATTTTGGAGTGGCTATACAGTTGACTTTGGCGCTAGGAACCGTAATTCTCGATGGTCTGGTTGTGGTCTGAAATCACAGCCAGTAAGTTTTGCACTAATTTTTGGCGAAATCGCATATACTACTCTCTTCGGTTTCTTATTTTGGTATATAATTAGTGGAGAATTAATTGTCGGACGATTTTCTATCCCACTAATTTTTCTTTGATTTTATGCGCTTTTGTTCCACCTTAGCTGCCTTAGAACTTCCACATACTTCCCTTTGCCTCATCTGTTTGTGGACACCAGGCGAATTTCGTTTATTGTGTTAGTATAAATAGACTCGACGTCAGCTCAGCTCTTTCTTCGTTTTCTAGAAAATCTTTATCAGTTATCATGTGGAAGGAAGTACGAAGGGTTTCTGCAACAGCTTAAGCCTATTCGATGCCTATGGTAATTAACAAGTCTATTCCAAGTACCATTGGTTCCACCAAAGCGTCTATCTGGAACATTATTGGTAATGACTTATCTGTACGATGATGCCCTGATTATTAAGGAGACTTATGTTCAAATCGTTAAAATACTGACGTAATTACTCACTAATGTAGGTGTGAGATGATCCACTATCACATTCACTAAAACTATTCGCAGTTATTATTTTCCTGGAATTTTCAGAGAATGAATGATTCATTATTCTAATGGAAGCAGAATCAGATTTTTCCAGAATAAACTAATTCTTGTGAAAATTAGTTGGAGAACTGCTTTTGGATATAACACATGATCGAGATTGATGAATTAAATTTATCTCGGCCCATACCACGTTTATATGAAATTTCGTAATCTTATTCTTCCAACTTTAATCTCCATCGCATTTATTTCGGATTTGGCTCTTTAATCGAAAAAAGCTATTGAAGAGGCTGATGATCTGTTTGTAACAGCCTACACCACAGCCAGCAGTTCTTTTTCCACTGCACTGTAATTTTTTTCATGCTGGTTAAGCGTTCTGCTCGCGATAGCACAGCTCCTAAGGCGAAGTTGCTTGCGGCTGGCATTAAAAAAATTCTTATTGAAATCAGGGGGCAAATTACGGCATTCAATATCGGTCGAAATTTCAATAGAACTTATATGTAAAGTTCGATCGATATCGAATGCCGTAATTTGGCCCCAGGGTACACACAAATTTGGTCATTTTTAAAAAGCATTTTTAAAATTCTAATACTCTCTATGTTATCGGGATCAGTTATATCTATTTTAGCACCCTTTCTAAGATATTTAGTAGTCGGCCTCGCAATTCTTGAATAATCTTTTATAAATTTACAATAATACCCACTTAGTCCCAAAAATAGTTTAATTTGTACGATTTTAATTATTTATCTACTTTTTGTTGATTTATTCAATGTTTGTCCTCTATAGTTTCCTATAGTTAGGCTTTCAAGGTCAAGCTTAAATAAAAAAGACTATTTATTTAACATACTATTTTCCAACGTTTTGGTGGCGGTATTTTCCAGCATCATCAGGGAAATTTTTTTTTATTAAATCTGGCAACATTATGAATACAAAAGCAAATCTTTGTTAGTAACAACAATAATCTAAACGTTAAAATTAATTTTCTTACATATATTCTTTTATCGTCAAATTAACATTATTTTTATCACAGTTTTATTTTGTAAAAGTTGGACAATACTACACAAAACTTAAATTAATCAAACAGAATGTAAAATAAACTTTAAATAATATATCACAGTAAATTTTTTTTTTTTAGCTTTGTTGATCACAGTGCTTTATATACTAAACTGTGGTGTAATTTGCATTGCTGTTATCTTTATCCTCTTTTGTATTAATTACGCTTTTTGATTTTAGTTGAATTCTCAAGCTCTCCAACGTATATCTCTTAGTTTCCATTTTCTTTTTATCTAAAATTTGTACATGTTCAAAATTTGGTGTGTTGTTTTCTATACAGTGTTGTGCAAGTGCTGCTGATTAATTTCCTTTGCTTAATTTGTATCTGGGTTTTTGGTTACGGGTAAAATTCTGTCTCCCGTTTTAAAAACTCAGACTTATCTATTTGAATTTTTAAATTTGCATTCTTAATTTATCAAATACACATCAAAGTGAATTTATATGTTCCTGAAGGGACGTCTAGTAAATAATAATATCTATATAAACTAAACAAATTTTACTGTTCTTATACATAGCTTTCGGTTAAAACCGTCGTCTCTGGCTGTATACTTGGTACGTTTGGCTACCGTTTTCGATGTGATAACATCATTTTCAAGCCACGTGTTTTTTAGTACTGAAGCGAATGGAAAGAAAATTTACAAAACTCACAAGGCACACTTAAACAAGTACAAACTCAAAATTTTACCCATCCGTGAAAAACCCTACAAACATAGAATTCAGCGACAATGAAACAAAATTAATGGAGAAGGGACCAAAACAAAACAAAACACAATTGTAGGCGTCGAAGCTACCGCACACTTACCAACTACAGACAAGAACACATGAGACACAAGATAGCCGATGTACTTGATAAAAGTTAAAAGAAAGAACTGCATCTAAAACTTATCCTGACGAACAAAAAACTACTATGCAGATAAAGGCAAAACTTCGAAATAATAATCTATTACTTATTAAAGCAGACAAAGGAAACACAACTGTAACAATGTACAAGACTAGAGAAAACACAACAATTCATACAACAGGCAAAAAGCACAAAATTCAAGAATGATCCAACCGATTCATTACAAAGGAAAATACGCAGCTTACTAAAACTCTGCAAAACGTTTACTGACGGAAAGTTACACATAAACATGAGCATGAATCCAGGACCCCTACACTCAGAGCACAACTCAAAATTCATTGAAAAAATATACCAATCAGACCTGTAGTAAATTACAAACTTGCGCCTGCATACAACTTGGCCAAACACCTCACCACATTCTTAAAAGAGAAAATAAATTTGCAGAACATATACATATTACGGAATACACAAAATTAAGGACATCAAAATCACTGATAATACCAGACTCGTTTCCTTTGACATAAAAGATCAACATACATCAATACCCACGCACGAAACTTTGACTATCCTACGAACCACACTTTCTAACTTATACGACAATCAATATATCAACGAAATTATGGATATTGCAAAGACGATATTAAAACAAAACTACTTTAGATTCAATAACAACTTCTATAAACTACCTGCTGGACTCGGCATGGGAAACCCAAAATCACAGAGATTTTGATGCAACATTTAGAACAACTACACGCCAAAACAGTTCCTTAAACCATTCTACTCAACATAAACTCGCAGCATTTAGACAAATGACTCACAAAATTAAGATAATCCCACTTGCTCCAGATAAAAACAACAAAGAACTCGACACAATTTAAGCTAAAAATAATGGTTACAACCACACAACCATCGTCAAACTACTCAGACAATACAACAACAAAAACAAGAAGAAGACAAGAAACAATCGATACACGACGACACATCTTTACTTACACGGGACCAGAAATATATAGATTAACTAACCTTTTCCAGAAAGAAGGTTTACACACAACACTAAAAACGAGCAACACTCTACGCAACAATCTCAAAACATCAACAGAAACAACCGATAAATTTAACACCACCGGAGTATACAGACTTACTTCCACCTGCAACCATACATACATGGGACAAACAATTTCGCAATACACCTTAACACACAGGGACACGAACTACGGCAAATAGATGAATGTATGACAGTATTACGCCCAAGTAAAAAAGGAAGAAGACTAGACATTTTTGAAATTTACAAAACACGAACGTTTAACGGATACATTCTTTTCACGTTTTACTAAAACATTCTTACAAACGAAAAACACCCACAGATGGTCACACTTACCTATCCAATAATAAAAGACGCAAAAATTAAACTATTTACTGCAATAAACAGGACAGATATCAGGCAATCTACCTGCATAATACCATTTAAACGGAAAAAAATTACCTAAACCCACCACCTTTTATTCTTAACACTATCTCTTCAGTACTAACAAACACGTGGCTTGAAAATGATGTTATCACATCGAAAGCGCTCGCCAAACGTACCAAGTATACAGCCAGAGACAACGGTTTTAACCGAAAGTTATAACAACAGTATAATATTTAGTGGCGGAACTAATCCAATTAACTTAATACTAAACAAATTTTATTCACTAATTCACCCAAAATAAATCTTTGGAGAGTAGCTGGTGCTGTCTTGAGTCCAAAAAGCATTCTAAGTAATTCATAGTGACCACCTTCAACTGAAAATGCCGTTTTATGAGTATCCTTTTCATCTATTTCAACCTGACGAAATTCTTTTGCTAGATCCAAAATAGTAAAATACATCCATCTACCAGCTTGTCCAAAATTTCTTCAATATTTGGAATAGGGAAACGATCATCTACCGTCTTTTCTTTCACTTTGCTATAGTCAGCAACTAATCGCCACTTTTTTTCCCGCTAACACCCATTTTTTTCGGAACGATGCATATACGAGCAGAATAAGGTGATTTAGGCAGTCTAATCTTACTATTCAGCATTTCCTGAATTTGTTCTTTTGTAATAATAATGTGCTTTATGATGGCATTTATAAAAGATAAACTTAAATTTGTTCTATAAAACAAGTCACAATAGCCATTCAAAATAAGCTTTAAATTATTTTTTTCTTCCTTACTCCAATGGTCCATTCTAATTTGATTAAATAAGGAAAACTCACAAATATTCTCTTGCATTGAAATGTCACTTACCAAGTGATAGTTTTCGAAAGTAACAGATCGGAATCCTTTTCACTAATATACATTACATTTGGACATTCAGCAGCTCTTTCTAGTTCAACTTTAAAAATATTTACATTAAAAACCCCTTCACTAAAAATAATTTCTCCAATACATTATGATGTATTGGAGGCCGGATTTACAAGAAAATAATCGCTCCAGTATCCACTATAAACTTAAGATTTTCTATTATTATTATAAACGGTAATTCTCCGGAATGGCTGGTAAACGAAAATTTTGTTTTACAACATTTTCAGCTGCAGAATTTTGATTGAAACGATCTGAAGAATTCTTAAGTAACATTTTCCTCGAAATTGGCACTTTACGTAAATAACTTACAGTGCTAAAATTTTGAACCATATTAACATCCATTGGTTCAGGACTTTCTTGCGTCAATTCAGATTACTTAAAAAGAAGTACAATATTTGGTAGTAAGGAACTTATAAGTTGTACAACTCCAAAATGTTTAGTAAACAAAGAACACAAAATAATATTTTGAAAATGTACTTTGGAATTTCATAAAAAATAACTAAATAAAATACCAAAGATTAAAGACATGGAGCCAAGTAAAAAAAATTAGATGTGAAATGCTCTCCTGGAACATTTAAGTGGTTAGAACTACGAGGGCTGCTATATATATTTCTGGCCTGGCAACACTGAGTGCTGCCAAGTGCAATCTGACATTTCCATTGGAAACTCAAAACGTTTTTACGTACGACCATTATTTGTGTTGTTTACAGTGACTTGAAAAAATTAATATAGAAAAAAATGGAATTAACTCGTGAACATTTTCGTGCCATCATTTTTCACAACTTTCGACGTGGATTATCCCGACAAGAGTGCATTGATGAATTTAAATCTTTGTATGGCGATGAAACACCATCCGATAGCACTGTGAAAAATTGGTATAATGAATTTAATCGTGGCCGAAGCTCGCTTAAAGACGAATTCCGTGAAGGTCGTCCAAAAACGGCTGTTGTGCCAGAGAACATTGATGCCGTGCGTGAACTCATAATGCAAGATCGACATGCGACATACGGAGAGATAGAGACATCCTTGGACATTTCTTCCACCAGCATACATTCGATACTGCATAAACACCTGGCCGTAAAAAAGGTTTGTTCTCGTTGGATCCCGCACAATTTGAAAGTCGCTCAAAAAAAGGCTCGTGTCGATTGGTGCAAAGAAATGTTGCACAAATACGATTGCGGTGCTTCAAAAGACGTTTATAAGATCGTCACAGGTGACGAATCATGGATCTATGCGTATGAGCCCGAAACGAAACAACAATCGACCGTGTGGGTCTTCAAAGACAAGCAAAATCCAACGAAAGTTGTTTGTGTTTCAAAGCAATTGGTCGCCTGTTTCTTCGGCAAAACTGGTCATGTGGCGACTGTTCCGCTTGAGCAACGTAGGACGGTCACTTCTGAGTGGTACACTACAATTTGTTTGCCTAAAGTCATCGGAGAAATTCGAAAAACCAACAAGAGAAGACGAATCATTGTTCACCATGACAATGCGAGCTCTCACACATCGGCTCAAACCAGAGCGTTTTTGACCGGCCAAAACGTCGAATTAATGGGTCATCCGCCATACAGCCCTGACTTGGCACCTAATGACTTCTTGTTTCCGCACATCAAAAAAAAAAAAAAAAAAATGCGTGGTCAACGATTTTCGTCGCCAGAAGAAGCTGTTGAAGTGTTCAAAAACCATGTTTTAGAGGTGTCTTAATCGGAGTGGAAAAAGTGCTTCGACAACTGGTTTGAGCGCATGCAAAAGTGTATAAATCATGCTAGAGAACACTTTGAAAAACAATAAAACCATTTTTGATTATAAATATTCGCATTTTCACTATTAAGCCAGAAATATATAGAGCAGCCCTCGTAAGTAAGAAAATTATAATTTATTGTAACATGAAGCAGTATGAACAACCGGCCAAAATTGTTGTACTTTTCTTTATTTACTATATGTTTTTCATATCTTACGATACTTTACTACAAGAAATTTTTGCAGTAAAAATTTGTAAGTACTCAGTCAAAGACCTGTCATTTTACACTCTTTATTTGGGCTCTCGCTTGCTACAAAATGGGTAAACGCACGCCTTTCAGTAAAGTTCAGTAAAACAGAGTACAATTTTTTGGGTAAATGAAATCACATATTATTATAAAACTACAGAACATGCGTTCGAAAAAACAGAGAACGAATTCATCATATAACTTTTATACAAATCTTTTTTATCCCCGAAAAATTCGGGTAATTCCAGAAATTTAAGAGGATCTAAGCTATGTGCCAGTTTTAAAGAATCAATAAATATTATAATTTTTTTGGATCAAAAGAAAGAGAATTTTGATTTATATAAGAGAAGAGCAACACATAAACATACAAATGGGAAAAGAATACAATATTTTAAATATACAAACAAATTTTTTAAAAAATTGTAAAAAATAAAAATTACAAAAAACAATAAATAACAATTTAGTTTGCTCACATGCTAATATTATGTCCTCTTCTTCTTTAGTAAATTCTTTAAGCAATTAAAATTCTCTCTTGCAAGACACAATCACAAAGCAAACATTTAAACGTTTTTTATTGCTTTTGCTTCACTGTTTTTTCTCTATTTTCACATTAATTTTAAAAATCATCAGCATAAATACTCATTACTGTTACTGAAAACTGCTTGAATTTTTTACTAAATTGGTTTTCACAGATTTTCACGTTTGTTTAGTGAAATAGTTTTTAGTGCACTTAACTTTTCAAATTTTATGAAATGTTTCTTATTTCGTTCTAAATCGTTTTTTACTCTTCCGACGTTCTTTTTTTTAATAAAGTAATTGCTTTAATTGTCTGTTTTTTGTTTTTTTTTAACAATATATTTTAAAAAAAATTTTATTAGCGTATATTGCTTTTGTTTTTTTTTACTTGACCATTTTTGTTCTTCTTTCTTTCTTTTCTGTTTACAACTTTCATACATGAGAGTTATATTCATTACAAATTTTCTTCTCTCATTGCCATTATGTATAATAATTATTTTAATTCTCATCTGTATACAAAATGTGTATACATGAATATAATATCAACCTTCATTACTTGACCGATTGTTATAGCTTATTGCAATCATTGGTAGATATTATGTTTTATATCAAAAACTGGTATATCACTTCTCGTGCGAAGTATAGAAAGGGTATACGTGTGGTATGGGAATTTAAAAGGCAAGCGCCTAGAGATGACCTAAATGGGAAAAATATTTTTACATGTGTATATATTTGTTACGTTTACAAGTGGTTCATTTTAGGCATACTTATGTATGTAAGTATGTATGTATATTGTACTGCAATTAAAAATTTTAGGCGGCCTAAATGGGAAAAATATTTTTACTAGTGTATATTTTTGTTCCGTTTACAAGTGGTGACTGTTTGTTTATTTTAGGCATACTTATGTATGTACATTGTACTGCAATTATAAATTTTATAAAAGCAGTTATTTTTACCATTTTTAATAAGTATTTTAACAATTTGGTAATTTTTTAAATGGTTTCTTTGCAATTACTTCGAAATTTTGGCGAAGAAATTTAATGCCAATGAGACATTTCATGCGCAGCTGTTTTTGGGCAAATATATTTTTAAGTGTGACCGCACATAAAACATGTTTGCCCATATTTTATATGAAAAAATTTCATATTGTAAAATATTGTATATTTTTTAAGTTGTATGAATGCTATTAAAAATATAGTGGATATCGTCGTTGGCTGAGGTTGATCAGTGTTGTCCTTAATTGTAATTCAATTGATTTTCCCCTTTTTAGGATTTCCATTAACAGTGGTAGAAAGTCGTTTGGCCGCATTTAATTTTTAAAATATGAATTCATCTTATTTTATTTCCCGTAGTGTAATTACTTTTGTTTTATTGTTTACATTATTGAATAAAGTAATTAAAGCAAAAACAATAACGTGTCTAACGGCTTTTAGAAAAAATATATGCATTCTCTTTTAAAATTATTGCATTTTAAATGAGAAATTCATTTTACGGAGCAAAAAAAATGTTTAGTATGTATGGCAAATTTGGTATCGTAAACAAGTGTTTTTTTTATAATAAAATTGGATCAGTTTAGGCATCGAGAGTTAAACAAAGCAGTTGGAAGTGAAAAAATGGGATCTGGAAAGCGACTAAATGAATCTGAAAAAAATTTTGTAGGAATTTAAAAAAAGTCGGAAAATACAATAGAGATATTGCAAGGTTAATTAACCGTTCTGAAAAGGTGGACATTAAGGCTCCTACAAAAGGTATTTCAAAATTGACTGCGCGGCAAAAGGGTCAGATTCGCTTTGAAGTCACGAAAAATCGTGCCTTTCAGTAACAACTCGAACAATTGCCAATTTTTTAAATGCTTCTTCCACCATAAGATGGAAAAAAGTTAAGTCAAAACCTCGATTAACGAAGGTGCATAAAAAAAAGCGTCTCTTATTTGCGAAAGCACACATGTCTTAGAAGTGTCATGGTGTGGGGAGCATTTTCCTAGAATTTTAAACTTCCCGCATTCGACCAAAGTATATGAGAAAGGGAGACAGTTTTCGAGCGTAAATGACCTTAAAGCCAAAATTAAAGAGTGTTGGTCCAATATTGATATCGATATCTTAAGGAAATTAATAGATTCAATGCCTAACAGGATATTTGATGTTATTCGCAACGAAGGTGGTGCCCAAAAAAAGTGCCGGTATTAATTAGATATTTTTATTTCTTAATTGTGTGTCCAAGCGAATTTCTCGTCAAAATTGTGTCTTTTCTTATTTTTTTCTTTTGAAAGCGAAAGATATTTTAAAATTGTTTTTTATTTGTAAACTCTTAAATTAATAAATCACAAGAATAAAAAATATTATCAGTTTTTTATTTCGTCTTTTTAAAAAAAATATATGATGCGACCAAACGATTTTCTACCACTGTATAAAAATCTTTGTTTACAGCTTTGATAACATACAATTAATTACTTTGGTAAAACTACTAATAGCTATGGTGATACGTTGATCTGTCGGAATCAGTCGATAATATTCGGCTTTTATTCGACACAACTCAGATGATACTGGAACCAGTCTGTAGAATTCGGCTTAATGCTGGCAATCTGATGGAAGTATTCAGGTTTATGCGGCCAATCAGTCGGGAATCCTCGTTAAATATTTTCGACTTTCCGGTGGAATAATATCAGTCGAAGTAGCAGCAGGGTTGGTCCTCTTTATGTTTATCTTAGCCTTATAAAATATATTACAATAATTACAAAAGTATTTCAAATACTAACTTAACTTAAAATAACAATCAGCCGAAGCCACTGTGAAAAACAGTCATTCGATACCTTTGTGGAAAACAGCCAGAAAAAGCCGCTGTGGAAAACAGTCGAGGAAAACATCACAATTCTCCCCATTTTCCAAAAAGCGGTACTCCGGGAGTAAAGCGTCATTTTGCCTAACATATTGGCCAATTCCCTCCTTTTTATTTTTGTTCCTGTGTGAGGATTGAGGTGATAATTTGTGAGTGGCTATACAGTTGACTTTGGCGTTAGGAACCGTAATTCTCGATGGTCTGGTTGTGATCTGACGAAACCGCATATACTACTCTCCTCGATTTCTTGTTTTGGTATATATTTAGTGGAGAATTAATTATGGGACGATTTTCTATCCCACTAATTTTTGTCTCATTTTCTGCGCTTTTGTTCCACCTTAGCTGCCTTAAAACTTCCACATACTTCCCTTTGCCTCATCTGTTTGTGGACACCAGGCGAATTTCGTTTCTTGTGTTAGTATAAAAAGACTCGACTGACCGCAATTTATTCCCGTTCTTTTGCAGGATATACGTCAGCTCAGCTCTTTCTTCGTTTTCTAGAATATCTTTATCCGTTGTCATGTGGAAGGAGGTACGAAGGGTTTCTGCAACAGTTAAGCCTTTTCGATGCCTATGGCGATTAACAAGTCTATTCCAAGTACCATTGGTTCCGCCAAAGCGTCTACCTGGAAGCTAAAACATTATTGGTAATGCCTTATCTGTACGATGCCCTGGGGGGTTATTCTATTGCGATGCGAAAGAAAAATGGCTCGTAATCAAACAATTGGTACCCTCTATTGCGTTTTCGTATTTTCTAATTTTATTCTCTTTCGCAAATATGGTATCACTGCACTCAGTAATACGATAGCTTATGTCAAAATCGTTCGTTATACGCAAATATCTTGCGCTAACAAAATATCAAACGCAAAGGTAACGAATCATGTAAGTAAGCATAAATTTTTATATTTATATCTAAATTTTTTTTAGGGAAATGCCATAAAGCTTACAGACTCGGCAACGACAGTCCGAAATTTGATTTTATAATGCAGCATAGCGGTTTAGCCAAGGGACATTTGCAGTGTGGCAATGCCATCAACCCGTCAAAAAACTGACGGACAGCCTTAATTATAATGAACTTCCTATAAGAGATGAAGAGGGTAGGAAACAAGTAATGTATTTTGATAAATATGAAACTAACGCAGCATAAATATTTATTTATGCGAAAGAATAAGGTAAGCATTCACAATATTGCATTTCCCGATGAAGAAGTAGATAATTAAACTTCTGCATATGAAGAAAACCAACAACGGGATGTTAACATCAAAATGCTTTGGCGCAAGATAAATGCTACCCAACATGTTACAGCAAACAAAAAGCCTGCAGAAGAAGTTTTGCTATATTCGCAAAATGGAAATTGCATTTTAAATGTTATGTTCATGTTCCGTCTCCATCCATAATGCCACTGAATCCATCACTATTTTTGATTTTTTAATAAAAAAAAAACAAACAAAATTATATTTATAACATTTTGTTGGTCAAAGATCCTTTTTTATAATCTACATTAAATGTTTGTAATTAATAACATTTTGCATTGGACGCGAGGCTTTGTGTATTATTTAATAAAATAAATGTTTTTGTTTACAAATTTTGACATTTCATTCTGTCATTCTTCTCTATTGTTTATTTTGATGTACCAGATTAGCTTCTTTTTTAAATTATTTTGCAAAAGCGTTTGCGTAAACATTACAGAGTATCAAATTGTACTCTTATCGCATCGAACTTGCTTTCGCATCGCAATAGAGAGTAACCCCCCTGATTATTAAGGAGACTTATGTTCAAATCGTTAAAATACTGACGTAATTACTCACTAATGTAGGTACGAGACGATCCAGTATCACATTCACTAAAACTATTCGCTGTTATTATTTTCCTGGAATTTTCAGAGAATGAATGATTCATTATTCTAATGGAAGCAGAATCAGATTTTTCCAGAATAAACTGATACGAGATAATGCATCCGCATTCGCATTGCCCATACCACGTTTATATAAAATTTGGTAATCAAATTCTTCCAAGTTTCGTCTCCATCGTATTAATTTCGGATTTGGCTCTTTAATCGAAAAAAGCCATTGAAGAGGATGATGATCTGTTTGTAATTTGTTTCTTGCTGGTTGAGCGATCTGCTCGCTTAGGAAAAAGCATGATCGTCTTGCGATAGCACAGCTCCTAAGGCGAAGTTGCTGGCATCCGTATTAAAAATAATTCTTATTGAAATCAGGGTTCACTAAAATTGGGTCATTAGTAAAAAACATTTTTAATATTCTAACTCTCTATGTAATCGGGATCATTTATATCTAGTTTAGCACCTTTTTAAAGATATTTAGTAGTTTGTTTTGGCATGCGGGTAATTTAGAACACATTAAACTTTTTTGGATTTGGTTTTATACCGTGTTTGTTACTACATGACCTAAAAATTCTGTCTCCCTTTGTAAAAACACACTTATCTATTTGAATTTTTTAATTTGCATTTCTTAATTTATCTAATACAAGTCGAAGTGAATTTATATGTTCCTGAAGGGACGTCGAGTAAATAATTATATCATGTATATAAACTAAACAAATTTTATTCTCTAATCCACCCAAAATAAATCTTTGGAAAGTAGCTGGTGCTGTCGTGAGTCCAAAACTAACTATTCTAAGAAATTTATAGTAAATCTAAAAATCTTTATTTACAGCTTTGATCACAAACAATTAATTACTTTGGTAAAACTAGTAGTAGCTATGATGATGCGTTAATCTGTCGGAACTAATCGGCTTACAGTGGTTGAGTTGGTCAGTTGATAATATTCGGCTTTTATTCGGCACAGCTCGGATGATACTGCAACTAGTTGATAGTATTCGGCTTAATGCGGCCAATCATTTGGGAATCCTCGTCGAATTTTTCGACTTTACGGAGGAATAAACTCAGTCGAAGTAGCAACAGGGTTGGTCTTCCTTATGGCCGGCTGAGCTTTATAAAATATATTACTATAATTACATAAATACTACAATACTAACTTAATGTAAAACAAGTAAGAGTGCTATATTTGCCTATGCCGAACCTTATATAATCTTCACCGTTTATGTAAATCTAGTTTAGTGAAGTTACTCCAATCACAAAATGAAATATTGGGGTGACAGAGAATTAAAAAATAAAAAAATAAATTTGGTACTTCATATTATTTTACATAAAAACGACATCGGCTCTTAATGGGTTAAATATTTTTAAAAAAATTTTAGTATTTCCTAAAAGATCTCTTCAATAGCTTTTAAATGATACCCATACTGATATTTAAGAAAACTTTAAAAAATTTCGTAAAACATCGGTAAGCGCCAATTTTTTCACTTGATTTTTTTTCTTATTTTTTAATTCTATACCGCCTCATATATTTATTTTTTTGAATGGAGTTACTTTATTGTTCGAAATGACTTAAAAAAATTAGAGGTAGGCGTGGTGTTTTGCCTGCTGCCTCGAAGAACATGGACCAATCATGCTGATTTCCAATAGCACTTCTATATCTGATCGATTGCCGAGGCAAACTTGATTTCAACACTAACGGACAGACGGACGGAGTCAGCATATATATACTTTATGGGGGTAGAAATGAATATTGTAGAAATTACACACGGAATGACAAACTTAAAATGCATGTCTCTTTGTTTAATATACCAAAAATTTGGACTCTGAATCTAGTTTTTATTACTGGTATTATGAACGTAACTATTTGAAATTTTATTTTCGAAGCTCTGAATTATTGTGTTTATTTTACTAACAGAATATGGTTTTCTTTCTTGTATTTGGAATCCAGCCGTGTTTAAAACCTTAACAGGTTCAAACGCATCAGTTGATCTTTTACTTTGGGATTGTTCAACCTGTTAATGAAAATAATATAAAGCATGTTTATTTGAAAGTTAAATCATGGATTAAAAATAAATAAATACATAAAACATTAAAAATATAATTAGGACTATGGTCTAAAAATATACTTATACATATTATGTTGATACTTACCCAGTATGAGTAATTGTGAAGGTACGGTCACATATAAATATTTGTTAGGGGCAAACAACACCACAGCTGAAAAAAAAATTATTTGCCGCCAAACAAAAATGCTTCTAATTTATTAAAATGTGACCATTCAACGGCAAATATTTGACTCATTGTTAGACAAGACAATATTTGTTCATACAAAGTTTTTGTAGGAACAGAGGCAAATAATAGCTATATCATCAATGTTGATAAAAAATCGCTTGTTTTACAGATAATAGTAATAATAAAATGCAGTTTTTTAAAAAAAGATATATTAAAAAACTTGGCGGGAACGCGTATTTTTCAAGTTATATGTTATTAAAATTTTTATACATAATTTTGTATATTTCGGCATTTTCGCATTAGAATTTTAAAATTTTACGTAAAAAATTTGTTCCACTGGGGACCATTAAAATTTCTTTTATAAATTTGTAGTTAAGTATTGGTTTCAAATATCACATTAAATGTTTTTCAAAAAGGTTTTTATATAAAAAGATTCCTGGTGTTTTTTTTTTTTCTTCTTCAAATATGTATGTGTTATGTTTGGTGTAATATAATAAAATTTGGGGTATATAACTCGGAAAATATCCGTTTCCGTTAAGTTTCTTAACTTAACTTTACTTCCTACATTGTAAGTAACTTTTATTTCCATTTTGAAATACTTGCTAAACCAGATATAAATAAATTTGCTTTAATTCTACTAAGGACAAGTAGTCCTACCGGATGTTATTAGTTTTGTAATTATAGAGATCTAAAGTTGTAAAGTGTACATGTACTGTTATATTTCCGCACAAAAAACTCTGATCAGGGTGAGATGTATGTTGTTTTAAAATGCTTATAAACAATTATATACATTTATGCTACGACTATCAAAAACATTTCTTACTACGATCACAAATGAGTGAGTGCGTCTTTTTCGTTTTTAAGTAATCATATATGACAAGAAATAAATAACATCATATTCATTAATGCTACTTTTCATAAACGAATGCGAAGGATTTTTCAGCATTGAAAAAATTAAGTTTCTCATAAATGAGGAAAAAATAGTTTTCTTTTTCACGGTCATAAATGAAAAACAAAAAAAAAACAAAATATATGCCTGCGAGCCCACATGAATGTATGTATGTATGTAGCATTGATACAAGTAATAGTAAAAAATAAAGGAAATGCGTATTAAAAAAAACAATATTATAACTAAGCTAGGTAAACAGTACTATGTACGTAACTATATTTAATATGTATAAAAATTTTTAAAAATATTTTTTTTGGATAATTTGCTTAAAGCATATGATATTTTAGTACTTGAAATGAGGAATCACTAAGCTATTCAAATTTATTAAGCTGCTATTTTTAACCTCTTAAATGTGTTTGACATGTATACACGTCGTGAGAAATAAAAAATTATCGACTATAAAATCTCTAAATTTTAATGAAATCCAATACGAATATTATTTGATTATTATTATTATTATTATTATTATTATTATTATTATTATTATTATTATTATTATATTATTATTATTATTATTTATTATATGCTTGCAGTGACTGCTCTATATATTTCTAGCCTAATAGAAGTTTCATTCAACAATGCTACGCGATATGTATATGGTATTACAAGATTTAGTAGTATCTCGTCCTGGAGAAGTATGATTCTTGGTTGTGACCTATTGGACTATCTAAAAATGCGCAACTTGATTTTTCTGCACAAATTAATAAGTGTCCAATCACCTGGCTATTTGTTTAACAAAATCTCATTTGGAAGGTCAGCCAGGGGGTTGTTGTTAATACCACCAAGGTATAACCATCTAAACGCAAGTAGATTCTTCTTCATCAATGCCATAAAGCTCTGGAACTCATTACCCGCAAACATAAAACTCATTGCTGACAGACAGGGTTTTAAGAAATCCCTCATGGAATTTTTTATACGTGATATATAGTCTAAGTCATTCTCCCTCTTTCTATCTTATTCTTCATCGACTAAATTTTCTAATAAAGTTATTCTATTCCATCACTTTTTATATTCTTGCTAAATATTTTAAATTTTATTTTTTATTATTATTCCATTCCTTATTATTTATTTAGTTTTTTTTTTGCTTTTAATTTATTTGTTTTCTTAATTTTTAAATTTTTTGTTAGTTTTTAATACAAATTGCTATATTGTAATTTTTATGTAATACCATTGCCCGTTATGTAATACCACTGGACTATAAAAGAATTTCATTCTTAAAGTCATGATACGTAAATAAATAAATAAATAAAAAAAAAAAAATGAAAAAAAATAGTGAAAATGCGAATATTTATAATCAAAAATGGTTTTATTGTTTTTCAAAGTATTCTCCAGCATGATTTATACACTTTTGCATGCGCTCAAACCAGTTGTCGAAGCACTTTTTCCACTCCGATTGAGACACCTCTAAAACATGGTTTTTGAACACTTCAACAGCTCCTTCTGGTTTTTCGAATTTCTCCGATGACTTCAGGCAAACAAATTGTAGTGTACCACTCAGAAGTGACCGTCCTACGTTACTCAAGCGGAACAGTCGCCACATGACCAGTTTTGCCGAAGAAACAGGCGACCATTTGCTTCGAAGTGCTTCTTTCACGAACAACTTTCGTTGGATTTTGCTCGTCTTTGAAGACCCACACGGTCGATTATTCTTTCGTTTCGGGCTCATACGATTCGTCACCTGTGACGATCTTATAAACTTTTTTTGAAGCACCGCAATCGTATTTTTGCAACATTTCTCTGCACCAATCGACACGAGCCTTTTTTCACAGTGCTATAGGATGGTGCTTCATCGCCATACAAAGATTTAAGTTCATCAATGCACTCTTGTCGTGATAATCCACTTCGAAAATTGTGAAAAATTATGGCACGAAAATGTTCACGTGTTAATTACATTTTTTCCTATATTAATTTTTTCAAGTCACTGTAAACAACGCAAATAATGGTCGTACGTCAAAACGTTTTGAGTAGGATTATGCTTAAAAATGACAAACTATCCAATGGAAATGTCAGATTGCACTTGGCAGCACTCAGTGTTGCCAGGCCAGAAATATATATAGCAGCCCTCGTACATACACGCGAGCGCTTAACGAAAAAAATTGTCTACGATCTTTTCATAAATGAGCACTTGCCTAAAAAAAATATTATCCCATTTTTTTTACTTTTGAGCCCTATCTCGCACAATTGTGGTCTTACAGGAGAAGGTAAAAACATAATAGATGCTGTATTTATGAAACGTAAATTCTTGTAAAACCCATGTTTTTGATACTCTTGTTACCCGAGTTAGGGCCTTTCTTCATAAGACCAGCGAAATAGAAATAAAGTAATCCAACATTTATATAATAGGGTTGTACACTTGCATATATCTATGAGAAAGGCGTGGAAGATTTTGAAAATGAAAAAAAGTCGTTTACATTTGCAACATCTTTCATCTTTGACAAACACTTTGTTATGTGTGTTCCCAAATATTAAGCTATTTAATAAAATGGAAGAAATTCTAGTTTTTGGGAATAAGATATTCCAAATAGAAGTCCGAAACTTTTTTAAGGAGAGTTTGCACGTAGATAATACAACGTTTTCATTATTTTTTTAAAGCAGATTTTTACAAAACCATTTACAAATTTATATATTTTTAATTTTCAGCCGGAAATACGTGCATTTATTGGGATTTTATATGCAAATAATAATGCATATATTATTATTTTTCCAAGTGAAGTATTTTTTTTTATTTTTAATATTTACTAATAACTTGTTATATAACTATAAATAATATAAAAAATATTAAAAATTAATTTAAAACAAATTTTTTTACACATTAGTTATTCTTTCACAATCCACACATTTAGACTGCATTTGGGCAATATAGGTATACACTAAGTTTCAGTCTTTCTAGGGTTAAAATCGGTTTAAAATATATTTTAGAACAAATTTGTATGGAGAATTTTTTTAAAAACACATTTCAAAGTTATATTTATTATTTATGAGTGTGGCAATTTAAAAGTAATAACTTTGAGGCTCTTCCATCTTATTCATTATATTTTTTTGACAAATGTTTCATGTTTATATTTACCAGTTCATTTTCTAGTGATGACACTAAAATGATCGAAAGATTTTGAGTGGAACAAAGTGAGATGGGAACATCTTGTAAAGATGTTGATTTTTATAGCCTTTTTACACTTGCTCACATCTTTCATTAATTTGCCAAGATGTTACATCTTTCCCATAAGAAATACATAGGGCTAAAAATCAACATCTTTAGAAGATGTTCCTATCTCGTTTTGTTCCACTCAACATCTTTCGATAATCTTAGTGTTATCACTTAAAGAAACAATGAAAACGTCGTCTTATCTACGTGCAAACTCTCCTTAAAAAAATTCCGCACTTCTATTTCGAATGTCTTATTCCCAAAAACTTTAGTTTCTTTGTTCTCCAGCATTACTTCTGCTAATTTTGCAATAATTAAACCAAATATTGTAGAATTTGTTAGCTTCATTTTTAAATAGCTTAATATTTCGGTACACGTATAACAGAGTGTTTGTCAAAGATGAAAGATGTTGTAAATGTAAACGATTTTTTAGCCCTATGTATTTCTTATGGAGAAGATGTAACATCTTCGCAAACTGATGAAAGATGTGAGCAAGTGTAAAAAGCTGTAACAAATATGGATTGGTCAGGTAAATGTATGCGGAAATAAAAACACGTAAGGTTGTGGGGGATCAACGTCTAACCGAATTAATATAAAGATTAGTTGGCTAAATAGATGATGTTTACAACTTACATAACCTATCGTAGATATATGCGAACAATGCTGATGAAGGATGTAGCGAACCAGAAAATGCTGCATTTCATTATGCTAGTGTCTAATTTTTCTTGTTTTCTTCGGAAAACGTCCGCTACATTTGTAAATAATTTTTAAATTAATAAAAAAACCAGAAATTAAATTAAATTTAGAAACCTAAGCCGAAAAAAACAAATTTCTATTCATATATGATATACACGGTTCAAATTCTTATTGGGGAAAAAATTTAAAAATAAAAAAAGAAACTTCATTTACTTTATTCATTTGTTTATTTAAATGTTTTGTTAAAATAAGCTTTCTTGTATAACTGCATGTTACATTTTCTTAATAAACCAAAAATTTGCACTATTTCTAAATCTTATTTTTATTACTGGTATTATGAACGTAAATATTTGATATATTTGTTTCCATAGTCTAACCACAAAATATTTATAATGGGCAAACAACACAACTGAAATAAAATTATTTGCCGGCAAACAAAAATGATCCTAATGTACCATTCAATGGCAAATATTTTACTCATTTTTAGGCAAATAAATATTTGTTCTTACAAAGTTTTGTAAGAAGAAACAGAGGCAAATAACAGCTGTATCATCAATGTTGCGTAATATTTAAACTATATTATAAAGTTTCTGAAAAAATCGATTGAATTACAGAAAATAGTAATAATAAAATGCAGTTTTTAGAAAAAAGATAAGATAAAAAACTATATATTTTTCAAGTTATATGTCATTAAAATTTTTATATTTAATTTATAAATTTCGTCATTTTCGCGTTAGAATGGACCAAAGTTTCAAAATTTGACGCAAAATAATTTGTTCCATTGGGGAGCATTTTATTTTATAAATTTAAGTATTGGTTTTAAATGGAGTCGGGTACATCACATTAAACATTTTTATGTGGTATGTTTTCTTAGCATTTCTGCCGATTCTTTCCAGCATTAAAATGCCGATTTTTGTGTAGAGTACAGTATTTACTAAGCACTGCTTACGAAAAATAAAATGTCTATCCCTTTTTGTAATCAGTTTGATTTTTTTATTCAATTAATTTGTACTGCTTATATACTAAATTTATGGCTATTCAGCATATTTTATTCAATAAATTTTCCCTCCGTTTGTGGCTATTCAGCATAATTTCATTCAATTAATTTGCACACCGTTGATTATAGAGTTAATGAAACTTGAGCTCAAAAAGTGTGGCAGTAATAAAAAGAATTATGATCATGTTACAATTTATTTGAAATAACAAAAATGCTTAATCGCAATTTATGCAAAAAAAAAAAAAATTATGCCAATTTCATGGTCAAATGAAATCATATTGATATTAGTGTATAAAATATAAGAAATACTTATACAGTGTGTCTTAAAAATAACAAAGTAAAATAAGAAATGTGTTTCGAATGTATACACACTACAATGCGTTAATTTCAAATGAATGTGTATTTAATGTTAAATTTTAGTATATTCTATCACAAGTGTTCATAAATTTTATTACACATGTTTCAAGTGTTAATAATACGACCTGATTTCTTTGATATCTGTTTAACAACTTCCTTTATTTCTTATTGTCTAACAGTGTTGTCAACTTTAATAATTAGATACTCTTATAATCTAAGGACTACATAAATACATCTAAGTACATAAATAAATACATATTGTTACGTGCTCTCCTTTTTTTATTTTCATTTTTTTTTTAATCTATTGAGAACTTTCTAATAATGTTCCCATTCCCCATACAGTTGTGGCCTGTAACTGCTCTTCCCGTACGTGTTACCTGTTCCTGCACCATATTAGGATTAGCCACACCTCTAGAATCATCAGTAGTATTAAAACTTCCCGCATTCTCATTTTCTGAATCATCCGAACTATTCCGATTATCAATATTATTTCTTCCATGCACGATCTCCCGTTCCTCAACTACATTTTGAGTCTCACTCCAATTATCAAGAACCTGTTCACTATTAGATAACCCATTATGATATATGTAATCCATAACCCTCTCTTCTGCCTGGTTTCTCGTATTCCTCAAAAATCTTCTATTCCCTCTATACGTATTACCACCTACATCCTTCACTATATATGACCTGCCAGAAACCGCCTCTACAATTATGCCATATTGCCATCCATTATCTTTCCAAAACAAAACGTTGTCACTAGCGCTAAGAGTACCCAAAGGTTTGGCCGATCTATCATAGTATAACTGTTGTTTATCCTTTTTCTTTAATATTCGATCTCGAATGTAGAACTCATCTTTATTCCTTTCACTCAATAAACTGTTAGATACTGGATTTTTTGTTTTAAGTGTTCTACCCATAAATAATTGAGCTGGCGATAAAAGCATGTCCTGTAATGGAGTAACATTATACTCTAAAATCTGTTCCTGATAATCATACTTTCTTTCTAATACATTTTTCTTTAAAATATTTTTTGCAATAGACACTGCTTTTTCCGCCAGACCATTGCTCTGTGGGTAATTTGGACTAGAAAACTTCAAATTCACATTATAGTCACTAGCAAAACTCCTAAATTCGCGACTATTGAAAGGAACATTGTCTGATCTGATCTCCGTCGGAAAGCCAACTTTAAAAAATAGTTGCTTTAATACCTTAATAATCTCACTAATTGATTCATTCCTTAGTTTCTCAGAGACCAACCAGCAGGAGTATGAGTCAATAATTGCAGGTAAGATGCCCCTGAATAATCAAAAATATCTATCGCTACCTGTTCCCAAGCATAAGAGGGCTCAGGGTGGAGTTGCAATGGTTCCTTTTGGTTCCTTCTGTGCATTGCTTCACAAATCCTACACTCGCCAACAAACCTTTCAACATCAGCCGATAACCCTGGTCAATAATATAGTTCTCTAGCTGTCATTCATGTTTTCTCAACCCCCAAGTGAGCAGTATGTAGCAATCGCAAGGTCTGCGTTCTTAGTTCAGAAGGAACAACCAATTTATGCCTTAAAAATAGTAGGCCCTCTGCACTACCCAATTTATTTTTGATTTTATGAAACTTCTTTTCATGAACGCCCAGATTCCTATCTACAGGCTATTCACTGTCAATATACAACAAAATCTTACACAAATTTTCATCAGCCTTTGTAGCCCTAACAAATTTCAATTTGTTTTTGTCTGACATACAAATCTTCCTGATCACCGAATGGACAACAAATTTCAAAACTTGATCTTGGGGTACCGTTTCTGGTAAACTCGCTCGTGATAAACAGTCAGCTACTAATAACTCCTTTCCCGGGACATATTTTATCACCAATGGTGGGTATTTCAGTAATTGCATGAACATTCTCTGAAGTCTAGCAGTGACCCTATCCAAATCTTTTGTCATCAAGGTTTCCAGCGGTTTTTGATCCGAATGTACCTCTACATCTCCCCCATAAATGAATATACTTTGATATAATTATCTATATGCTAAGAAGTAGTGAAACTTCTCACATGCCAAAAAAAACTTCCAACAACAACAGCCTTGGGTCATAAATTCTAAGTACCGGAGGAGCACAAATTAATCGCTTTAATTCTTCAACTTCTCTAATATGATTATCATTCCATTGCCATCTTACATTATTTCGCGTTACTCTCCTAAGCTTAACTGTTATTGCAGATAAGTTTGGAATATATCTTCCAAGAAACTTAGAAAGTCCTAAAAGTCGCAAAACATCTTGTTTATCCAGCGGCATGGGAATTTTCTCAATAGCCCTTAAATATTTCCTATCTGGTCTAATTGCACCTTCTTAAATTATCTGTCCCATGAAACACGCTTCTTCTTCTTCCATGTACTGTATCTTCTTCTTATTGAACTTGACATTAAATTCTCTTGCCCTTGCAATCACCTTAAGCAAACGCTCATCATGCTCCTGCTTAGTCCTCCCAAAAATACACAAATCATCAAAATATACCTCAACACCTTCAAGATCACCAAAAATTTGTATCATATATCGCATAAAAGTTTCGGGAGCATTGCTTAAACCAAACGGCATCCGGTTCCACTTATACAACCCGAATGGAGTTTTAAACGTTGTTAATTCTGAGCATATTTCGTCAAAAACCACCTGCCAAAACCCATTTTTCAGATCCATTACCGTAAAATATTTCGCACCACCAATACGACTAATTATTGACTCAGACGTCGGTTGATGCATCGCTCTCTTCTTATACATTCATTTAATGGTTTAGGATCAAGGCAAATTCTTTGGGTACCATCAGTTTTCTCCACAATCTGTAAATTGTTCACACACTCAGTAGGTTTATTGACCTTACTTATCACACCATCCCTAGCCATTAGATCTAACTGTTCCTTTAACGGTATTCTCTTTTTATAATTTACCCTTGGTTCAGCTGTATTTTTTAATTCTATTAGACACTTACCCGGTATTTGACCAAGCCCATCAAAAACATCTTTATATGTACGAACAAACTCATCCTTGCTCTCAGGCAGATTTTCACATCCAAGATCCGTAGCTGTTGATGGCTTTGGTCCCTTGTCTTTAATCTCCCTATATTCCACATTATCTACTCTACTTATTAAGTCCAAGGACACACACGATTCTCTCCCTAATATTGGCTGATATTCATTACCGACCACTACAAATTCAACAAATGCCGATTCCCTTCCCTTATTTACTGAGCACAATAATTTAATCGTGCCATATATTTTTATTTCCTCATTACCATACGTAAACAATCGAATATCTGATTTACTCATTTTATTTCATAGATTAATTTTCTCCACATATCCACTGGTAAGCAGTTCTAATCCGCACCTGTATCCATTTTAAAATTAACTTCAAATCCATTTATATTTAGTTTCTTAAACCAGCCTCTCTCTAAATTATTTATTCTACAATCAGAAATGTTTCCAATTACTCTCACTCTACAGTTCTTATCATGACTAATACCACCTTTACCTTCATCATATTATTCCGTATTAACAGCTCCTGTCAGTTCTCTATCCATTGTAGCCTCCACAGCATTTACCCGACGGCTATCCATTCCGCTTTCATTCGACACATCGACGCAAAGTGTCCGGGCTGATTACACTTATTACATCTTCGTCCATCTTTCGTTGCAGGGCACACTTGTCGATGTTCATAGCTCCATTTACCACCACACCGATAACACAAGTTATCCTTCTGCTTCACATTTTTAGTTGTTCCCATACATTGCAAAGCGTCAATTTTGCCTTCTTTTTCTTCTAAAGTTTTTTTTTTTTATTTTTCGCTACGAGCTCTGCCACTTTACACATTTTAATCACATCCTGCATATCATTATCTTTTGCCTCCAAAAGCTTAGTCTGTAAATTTTTTTCGCAGATACCCAAAATTATTTTGTCGCGAAGTATGCGTTCTTCAAATTTGTTACTGTTACTGCCGCACACGAATTCGCAGAATTTAATCTGCTTACGCAGCGCTGTTTCAAATTCACAAAATGGCTGACCTTGTTGCTGCACAATGCTAAAAAATTTGAACGTCTTCATTGTTATATTTTTCTTAGGATTACAATATTCGTAAAATTTTTTAGAACGTTTTCAAGTGTCTCCTTCTTTTTTGGGCAAATTGAAGGAGTTGTAAATGTCCAACCCCTTCTCACCAATATGGTGAAACAATAAGGCAATCTTTACCTCCTTCGCTTCATTCTTTTTTCTAAAGTAAGCAAGTTAATATTAAAGCGCTGCTTTCACATGGGCCAAAATTTCCCAGGATCTTCAACTTGCAGAGCTTCGGGGCCACTTATAATTACAGCACTAGTATCTGCATTCATTGTCGGTGGTTTTATTTCTTCACTTAGTTGTTAGTTTTTTTCTTTTTCCATATCAAACACTAGTCTATTTTTCTATTTTCCACCTGACTCCATGTTTTAAGTGTTAATAGTACGACCTGATCTCTTTGATATCTGTTTAACAACTGCCTTTATTTATTATTATCTAACAGTGTTGTCAACTATAATAATTACATAATCTTATAATCTAACTGCCATCCCTAAATTAGCGCGTAAGACGCAAAGCAATGTAATTCATAGCTTTTGCGCTGAAATGTTATCCCTAAATAACAGCGTTAACTTCGTGTCGTTAAAAGTAATGTTAACTCATTTTATTTCATAAAACCCGCTGTATAAGAATAAAGAAGAGATAAAACCGCTAGATTGCCTTGAAAATTACTAAATTGTCACTACTTTTCAACGATAACAAAACAAACCAACAAACAGCAAACTTCACTTCCTAACGCACTGTCAAAATTGGATTTTCCAATTGCTAAGCGTTGACGCCAAGCTATTTAGGGATGCTTCATACATTTTGTATGTACATGAGAAATTTTGACAGTTATCTTGCGCTTTACGCGCTAATTTAGGGATGGCAGTAAGGGCTACATAAATACATCTAAGTATATAAATAAATACATATTGTTACTACACAGATATCAAAAGAGAAATCGTGAATCTTTAAAAATAATAAATCACCTGGTCATGACAACATCGCTGGCAGATTCATCAAGATGTTACCTAGTAAAGCAATATTATATTTAACAAACATTTTGTTTTCCATCAAAAGCCTGGTACTCTGTTCAGTTCTTCATGCGGAATGCGGAATGAAAAAATGTTGCAAAAGTAGTACTCTGTTTTAACTGTGGAAAAAGTTATGAAATATTTCTGGCAACATTCCCTACAAAACCTACCTAACCGATACACCAATACTTTTAAAGAATTTTAAATTTCAACAAATACATATGCACACTTATATTCCATAAGCAATTTAAGTAAGAAAGAAATATACTTCTTGATTGAAGAAACGTGCTGTACCGTACTCTTTCTCTCACTTTATACGTTGGCAGCACTAATGAGAACGCCAAAGAAATGTAAAATAATTGAAGACGCGCTTGAACAAGTGTGAAAAATTTAAGTAAAATTGTTAAAATTAAAATGAATAAAAAACAAAAACTAAAAGATCTATATCCGCTTAACCGGCGAGGATGAAAATGTTCTGCACGTAGTAATTGGAGCTACATTACCATTGTCATCTATTGATGCAGCACTGGACGTTGAGGAGAAGTTGGAAAAGCCGGAATACCGCAAGGCAATGGTATTTTCAAATTTTGCATACTTTCTTTGCCTTCTACTAAAACTAAATTTACATTTATGCTCCATTTACAGAAGTCATATCTCTTCCATCTCAAAGGTGGCAAAGGACGAAGGACGAATTAATTTGCCTTTTTTAATTTTGATGGCCGAAAAGGGAAGCGAGCTTTGGTGAAACTAACGCTCATCAATAACATTCTAAGTGGTATGGCCAATAATCGACAGAAATGTGATATTCTTATTAATAATTTCATATGTTTTCAGATGTTTTTGCAACAGGAGGGCGAAATTTTTTTGAAAAGGAATTAGAAAAGGCATCGAGCTAAGCCACAACAGATATAAACAACGTAAATTCGTTAAAAAATAGTTTTATTATAAAATACGTTATTTATTAATTTTTGATCGCGTAACAAGCTTTAAATGAACTGTTTTTTGTTTTTATTATATTTTTTAAAAATTTTTTTATATTTTTCTTTAAAATTAAATTTAAGCTTAAATTAATTAGTTGTTTTATTATATTTCTTTTTAATTTTGTTATGAATTAGTTGTTTTATTATATTTCTTTTTGATTTTGTTATGCATTCTTAAAAAATTTGCTTTATTTTTCTCATAATAAAATAAATTTAAAAAATTACAAAGTGTATTTGTTGGTACAGTAACAATAACCAATTTTTATGAATACAATAACTGGTAGTTTCAGAGCACTAACCAATATTAATAACGGACGACTATATATATCAAGTGGTTAAATAACTCGTTATTTATTAGGTAGTAATAACGGTTATGTGTACCGGTTAACTAAAGGGTTATTTAAAATGTAATACTACTGATATCGTTACGGTTATATAAGCAGTTATATACACGTTAGTACTGATGTGTGCGAGAGAGAACACTATAGTGTTTTCCCTTCTAAACAATAAGGTGAAAGAAAGAGATATAATCTCACACGTACATAAGAGAATAGGTTAGTTTTTTTCCCAAAGGCCTATGCAAAATAACTGAAAGTTATACAATTTCTAACCAATACTTTGGTTATGAGTACTTAATATATAACGCGTTATTTAACCTGTAGTGTTCTTGCAGGGATTTTATCAAAGCTTTGAAATAAAGCAAGTAGGCCTTATTTCATGAGGAATTTTGCAAACAACAGCTGATCATACCTCATTTACTTACATTTTTCTTAAAAATATTATACACGTGAAAAGAATAAAACTTTAAATTCTTCTAACTCGCGGGATTGTATAAATAAATGTCAAATTTTCCACATAAATAAATGTCAAATTTTCCACATGAAGTAATTAATGTTGCTCAGCAAATTTCTCAAATTCGAACAGAGTACAAGGCTTTAGTGGAAATATTCTGAGATAGTTATGATCCCTAAGCAATGTTGCCGTTTGGTTAAATTTTTTTACATATTTTGTTACTTTTAAAGGCTCCACGTAACATGTAAAATATTGTTATATTTAGCCAAATTTTGCTGCAAACACGAATCAAAGTTACATCATTGAAAAGGTACTTGTTTCATTATTTGAGGCAAGAATCTCTCTGATAACATATCAATTGATTATAATAACAAACATTACACACTTGCAAATGCTATAAAATTCCCACATAAAAAATTAGTTCGAAATAAGCAAAAAACAACGTTGCTGTAGTTATACTTTCAAGAATTAGTAAGAAATCATGAAATGTTTATTGCTTTATGTTTAGAAACAGCGAAATGTTTATGGCAGCGATTTTTCAAACTGCAAAATACGCGGCCTTATTATTCGAGCAGAGTCGCATTAGTTGGTAACTTTCTTTGATATTATGTAAAATGTTCGACAGTAAAATCTTTTATAATAGGTCAAAAACTAAATTTTATTAATTTTTTTTTAAGAGAAGGTAGCACTTCAGGCATAGCCTTTTTAGTTGTTTTCGTAACCGTGCAACATTCTTTAGGAAAGGGATAGGTGAGAGATAAGACAGGTGGTGAAAGGAGAGAGAAAGATATAGCCATTTTATTAGTTATTTAACTTCGCCGGCGAATATGCTATGAAGGTGATAAATTAACAGCTAAAAAGAATAAAAAATAAAATGAGTAGCTCTTAATTTAATTTGCAAACTTATATATAAAATAAGCAGATCATAATTAGTGTAAAACAAAATGCACTTTAATCACTAATAGAAACTGCCTTTCAGTTTTTCTAATTCAACTTTACGTTGTTAATTCGATTTCATCGGACGTAAACTTTAGAAAATGTTTTTTATGCTCTTCTTTTTAAGCTTTCGTTTCAATTTCTTTTAAAGACTTCATAACTTCAGTTTACAATTCCTTTTAAACGATTAATTTCGTTGCTATTTTTGCACTCTTTTTTAGCGTCAATTTTATTGACATTGGAACTTAAGCCTCTAGCTAAGTGTGCTGTTCCTCCATTAGCTTCATCAACTGCTTTACGGTTGTTATTTTTATACTTAAAAAGAAAAACAGCATGCAAAAATTTAAAAAGCATTACGTAAAAATCATAAGTAAACTTTCTTTTGTAAGCGTTCATTTTTTAAAGTTTACGTACATAAATTTAAACGTCAATATTTGAAAAAAATAACATTCGATTGCGACATCATAATACCGATTTTTGAAATAGATTTTTTGCGTAATACCATTTTAATAAAATCGTACGATTTTCGTCACGACAACGACAACTTTCGCTAGAAAAAATGAACAACTAGCTAGTAGTACCGTCCCAATACACCTCGATTTGTGTTTTTATTGTCTTAATCAGTATGTAATTAATATTGGTGATTTAAATAATAGCAAAAAAAAAATTCAGCCGTATACAGTGGAAAAAAGAAAAAGGAAATCATAGTTGACTATTGTTTTTGCTTCAACTTTGATCTTTGTCTTTACCTTATTGTTTGGACAAAAATCTTTAGTTTATTTAAAATGTTTGTTAAAAGATTCCTGAAGAGCTAAGTAAGCGGTAGCGAAAATTCAATAATCAATATCGTTGATTTAAATAATTAATCGGGATAATAGAAAATAACACGAAAAAAAGATTTTTTTGAAAGTTAAACGGATTTACTTAAAAAAATCCTACTTTAACTAATTTTATGAGATGTCGTGAACATGCACCTTCCAATCACGGTATATTAGTATTGAGTCCTGGTTTAAATACTCACGAGAATCATCAGGCTAAAATTTATTAATTTTAAATTTGAGTTTTCATACGTTTTCCTATTGTTTTTATTTTATTTTAATTTTGTTTTTGTTCAGTAAATGAATTTTTTTCTTGTTATTTTCGCTCAAATATGTTTATTTACTATATTTTATATAAATTACATAAAATTACTATTTATTTAAAGACAATTTCAAAACGTAACTTTTTTGAAGGAAAGGCGTAACTTTTTTGTCCCTAAGCCTAATAAGCCAGAATGTGGAATAACAACATAAACACCGATTAGCCTGCTTTGCATTTTTTCCAAAATTTTTTGAAAAACATTACAAAAGTTTTTAGATGAGCTCTTAAAATACCGGAATACTAGTTTAGTTTCAGACAAAAACATGGCACTACAGAACAAGTTCACTGCGTGACCAACTCAATTCGCAGAGCTTTGGAAGAGAAAATGTATTGCAGTGCGGTTTTCCTAGATATTCAACAAGCGTTCGACAAAGTTTGACACGAAGGATTATTGTTAAAAATAAAGTAACTTCTTCCAACTCCATTTTATCTAATCCTAAAAGCTTTTCTACAGAATCAAATAAGCTATGTTAGAATAAAAGACGATGTATAAACTATTTTTTAAATTATAGCAGGAGTTCCTCAGGGTAGTGCAGACGTGCCTGTATCAGATGAATTATCAATTTCAACATATGCTGACGACACTGCCTTATTGGCTGTTCATGATTCTCCTGTCACAGCTTAAGTCATTCTACAGAACGAACTAAACCTAATATAATCGTGGTTAAAAAATGCTAAATCAAAGTAAATGCTCAAAAATCTGTCCACACAACGTCTACATTAAGAAGAGGTGATTGCTTAAGTTAGCATAGTTAAAAAATAAAAATCAAAGTAAATGCTCAAAAATCTGTCCACGTAAAGTCTACATTAAGAAGAGGTAATTGCTTAAACCTAATTATTAACGATACCCAAATCCCAAAAAAAGAGTCAGTTAAATACCTTGGAATGCACTTAGATCGATGACTAACTTAGAAGGATCATATTAAAGCAAAACAACAATTCTCAAAAATAAAAAATAGAATGTTTATCTGGCTGTTAAACTTTATTTTAAAAATAAAGTAAAGCTTTAGAAAGAAATATTAAAACCACTATGGAAATAATGGATTCAGCTCTGGGGTACTGTAAGCAATTCAAATATCGAAATAATACAACGATACCAATCTAAAGCTTAGTCTACACGATGTGTTAAATCACCATATATTTGCTGGTATTTAAATGCTTAGAAGTGACAACAAATACCTCTGTCAGCATATAGAATATGTTGGGCGTCCACACGATATGTTGAAAGTAATAAATTTTGTACTTTTAAGATATGATAGCAAACATAGTTTCGACATATAAGTTAGCATACGAATTTGGTGTCTTCACTATACGTTGAACTTTATATGAAGAAAATGTGTTGACTTGTTGTGACTTTTGACAATACTTTATAAATTTTCTATTAATATTGATTGTAAACTAATCAGCTAAATTAAATTCAGAAACTACATTAAAAAGATAAAAAATTTGGAAAAGGAAATGGAAAAAGAAGGCTTTTGTGTGAAGTTCTACAGGGAAATAAAAAAATAAATATTCACCAACTCAACAATTTGCTTTCATTAGTATCACACCTTTACTTTTAAAACAGGATACTGTGATGCGGAAAAGAATAACATTATATAACTTTTTGTTTCCTAGGCAGTGGTTGTACATTTTCTTCACTACAATATCTTTTTCCGATCCCAAAGCAGACAATAAGCACAATTATTCCAGAAGTGTTGGATGCGATTTTCACTATTGTAGAGGCCAAAAAGGCTTTCTGATGGCGGTCTAAATTTTATATATTATAATGTTATTAGTGTAGTTTAAAGGTTCAATTAGACGTATCATACCATAACGCCATAGCCGTAACCAAGGCGAATTAATACAGGTGATTGCACGGCTACAACAATGCGACAACACAAGAAACAACAGGGATTTTGTTGCTACAAAATCAAGGTATGTTGTCAAAAACAATTGTTTAAAAAAATAAAATAAACAAAAGTAAGTTACAGTTAAACCTCGACTAACCGAGCCTGTATTAATCGGTTACATCTATTTACCAGCATGAGGTTCTCTATTTATTCCATCATTATCCGTGCTTTACATTTATACCTCCATTAACCGTTCTTTACATTCATTATCCGTGCAGCATTTATACCGTTTTTATTGTGTAAACCTAAATCCGGTGTTTCCGCTTTTTTTAAGTTCATGTGTCCACAAATAAAAATTTATTTGCGCTTTGATCTGCTAACACCTGATGTGGAATGATGGTAATTTACTACTTGAACTACTTACAGAAAAGTTCTTTCAATTAAAGACAAAATTACTTTGATTCGTGACTACGACAAAAACATATCTGTTAAGTTGCTGTTTCTATATACATATTTTTATATAACCTCTATTAACCGTGTATTTCGATTATCCGTGTTGGTGCCGGTCACACGAAAGCCTGATAATCGAGGTTTAACTGTAAAATATAATATGTATAAGATTTTTTTGTTATTTGCATTAAATGTATTGGCCGCGAGGCTTTGTTTATTATTTAATAAAATAAATAAATGAAATGATTATTTTTCTTAAACTGCAGGAATTATCAATAATAAAAAGACATTAAATTTTTTGAATTTTTTAAACAAATAATTTATTTTTAACAATTTTTTTAAATAATTTTAATTTGCCTTGACAACTACGTATACAGCTGATGAGCATTTTCGCCAGCGAATAGTGGTGCCATAGCAACTTTTATTTGTCTTGCCGTTTGGTAAAAAAGGTGCGCACTGACAAATATAATCAAAACGTACCATTGCAATGTTGTGAACGGGAAAAAGAAGAACAAAATAAAAAATAAACATTTTATACTTAAATTCAATAATCAATTGTATATTATAGAAAAAAATAAAAAACAAAGCACTGTTCGTAAATGAATGATTATTCTGCACTGCCACTGTTAATCAGCTGTTGCGTATGCTCGGATTTGCTTGTAAACTGCATGATACAAAAAATGATAAAAAATTGTGTAAAAATAATAAAAGTTTAAAATACTAAACAAAAAGAAATAAATATCAAAAAGAAACTTATCAAAATTTATACTCACACGTTCATTGTATCAGCCATTTTTGTGATTAGTTTTTTGCTTTTATTTGCGCATAATATACCTTAGTGATGCATTTATAAACAGATGACATTTGCAGTGCTGCCACGTTTTGCATTTACGAACGTACTGCCCATCACATGCAGTGCAGTGATGCATTTACGAACAGGCGCAAATTTACATCTATGGTTACGGTTATGGCTATGACATTATGGCATGTCACCAATAATCAAATACAGTGCTTCCTATAAGGTTGGTTTGAACAGCTGTTTTGTATGTTAATGAAACAGCTGAACATTATTTATCAAATTCATATATTACTGACAGTAATTGGCGTTAAATTTGGTATAGGTTACATAATTAAATTAGTGAAGATATTTCTTGATAAAAATACCTTTGACAGCAAACTTAAAATAATATATTGGCAGATATACATATAAATAATATAAGTATATAATAACACAGAAAAAGCACGAAATAAACTTAAATGTAACATATAATTTAAGTAACATATTATCTATGTATTTTGTTGTAATATATTTTCGTATATTATACTCATTATTGTTTATTCAAGAATTGTTCAATGCTTAACTTTGCGTTTTATAAAACGAAAGTGAAAATATAATTTCCCATCTTAGATTGAGATAGAAAATTTTAAATATGCTGAAAACCCTGCATACGCTTTTCAACAAATACCATATATGTGAACATACGCAATCAATTTGTTGAAAATTAAAAATATGTTATCTACACGATATGCTAAACCTTCAACACACATATACTTAAACCATTAACATATCCTCAACATATCATACATATTGTTACAAAGATGCTTTATTAAAATCATAAAAATATGTAAAATAATTGAGGCCAAGAAAGTGAAACGAAATGGCCTATTGTGTTTGTTTTCAAAGCTAGAAGTTTCTACAAATCATCTTTATTACAAAACAAAAACAACTAACTCAAAGCGAGAAATAAACAAACACAATACACAACTATACACACACCTGCATTGTATAACAACTAAATAAAAATACCCATCATGTATTTTTAAATAATGATTAAAGGTTCTAGAAGTAAAAGACAATGCTCACTAATGTGTCTGAGATAAAAATGGCAACGCAGCATTTTTTTACTACGAAACAGATGGAGGTAAAAATTCTCGAATATTCAAGAACACCTAAAAATAGGGTATATAAAAGCAACGCCAATACGTGCTGATTCATTCTGATTGTGAGCGTCATCTAGTTAAGATCTTGTGGTATAAAAGTGTTACTAGTTACTAGCGTGTATTTTTAATCGCGAATAGTTAAATCGTTAAATAATTGATTAATAAAGTTTAATTAATTTAAAACTCTAAAAGTTGTGTGTGTAATTATTTTGCAAATAAAGAACTCATAAATAACACGTTTATAATTTAAATAAACATAACAACTGGTGTCAGGAGTGAAATTACAAAATAATAAATAAAAATTATAATGAAATTTGACGAGCTAAAAGTTGAGCAGCTAAAAATGGAGCTAAGTAAGTTGAATCTGCCGACAGCGGGCAATAAAGCAGAATTGCAAAAGCGGTTAATAGATGAATTCAAGCAGCGTGGTATCGATATTGGGACATACGAATTTGGAGAAAAAGAGGAAAAAGAAACGATTGAAGTATGTGCCCCAGCAACAAACACCGTTATAGACTTGAATTCAATGTTTGCCGCTATAATGATGAAAATAGAATAAAACAATCAGAAGCAGGAAAACCAGATTAAGAAAATAGAAGAAAACAACCAGAAGCAGGAAAACCAGATAAAGAAGTTAGAAGAAAACAACCTGAAGCTTCAAGAAAAATTTCAAAACAGCTTTAAAGCAATGCAAGAAAGCTCTAGCGTTAACGGAGGAAGGCTTTTAGTGAAGGTAAATGAGAAATTTGAAGAAATATCAGAAGTCTTCGACAAACATCGTAGAACAAAGGGTCAGCGAGTTTGATACAAAATTGTGCGGCCTAGAGATAAAAGTAAGCGAAGAGTTATATGAATTAAAAGTGCAAATGGGCGATCTTCAAATTGGAGAGGGACCGGTGAGAGTTATCTCTGAGAACGCCAGCAAGATTAACACCCCGAGCTTTGACGACAGCACACCTTTTAATGTTTTTAAGTTTCAGTTCGAAACAGTGGCCAGCAAAAATAGATGGGACAACGAAGAAAAAGCTATAGAGCTAATTCTGGCCTTAAAGGGAGCAGCAGCACAGATACTCGAAAGCTTACAGCCGGTTGCAGAAATAATTATGAGGACATAATGGTAGCCTTACAACGCAAGTACGGTAGTGAGCACAAAAGAGAACTTTACAGAATGGAGTTACGAGGCAGGTTGCAGAAGGCAAATGAGACGCCGCAAGACATCGCCATGGATATTGAACGTTTGGTGCAGCTGACTTATCCAGGCGAACATCATCCGTTTCTGGATCAGTTTAAGATTAAAGCATTTGTGAATGGAATACGGAATCCAGGTGTTAAATATGCTATGCAAAAATCATCCCTTGTAGAAACCATCTCTTAACCGCTAGCCCAGGAGAAGGCAAAAGTTATCACGAAGCAACAGGAATACAAGGTGCGATGTCTTGAGACTGATGCGTGTTAGCACGGAGACAAAAGGAACGAAATAAAGGAGATGCTCAAAGAAATAATACAGGAGGAAATGTGCAAATCCCACGCCAGATGCTTTAAATGTGGCAAGGCCGGCCATTTTCAGCGCAACTGTAGATCCGCAACGAGAAGGTCAAGATCTGCTTCACCAGCAAGGGACAACAAGCAGGCTAACAACACCAAATCGCATGAGTCTCCTTTAAACTAAATCGAGCTAGCACTAAGGGGCAAGTGCTAGCTCCCATAACCGATGGCTCCACAATCTACATTTCCATTGTACAACAGAAAAATAGCAACTTAACTGTTTGCAGTCTTATAAACGGAAGTAAGCAAATCCTCACCATAGACACAGGAGCATCTCAGTCAATTATAAGGTCCGATTTAGTAAAAGGGGCAGCGGAACCGTTAAATAATGTACGACTGCGCACTGCTACTGGCGACTTAGCCACTGTCTATAGAGCCAGGGTAAGAATGACTATTGCAAGCATCAGCGCTGACCATGTATTTGTTGTTGCCGATATAGTGGATGATGTTATCATTGGTGCAGACTTTATCATAGCTTTATCATGGTATTAGTCTGCACATGGGCGAGCAATTAATGATCTGGCGCAATGTGGAGATACCCCTTGATATTGGATATGACAGCAGGACCACAGTAAAGAAGCTATTTCCGTTGAACGCCAGAAATTACCACCTCAGGCGGAAACTATAGTATAGGCACGTGCGGAGACAGATTGTGAGAATAACCGCTTGTGGGTGGTGGAACCAAAAGAACTAAAAGACGATATCATAGCAGCAAAAGCCCTCGTGAAAATCAGTGACGAGGGCAGAGTTTCTTTGACAGTACTTAATCTGACGAGGGCAGAGTTTCTGTGACAGTACTTAATCTGCCCAATAGCAAAAAAACTGTTAACAGGAATTTTGAGATGGGTCGATGTGAGCCAGCAGAAGCCATAATTAACTGTGCGGCGAATACAGAATGTCCTAAAACAACAGCCACAGAAAGAGATTCATTAGCATAACAGGTGCAAAAATGGGTGGCAGGACTAACACCTCCATACAGAAACAAAGCAAAGCAGTTGCTGAGATAACATGCCTCCGTCTTCACCCTAAATTATAAAAGCCCAGGTAGAACAGCAGTTGCTAATCACGAAATTGATACTGGCGAAGCGAGGCCTATAAAACAAGCACCCAGAAGTGTTTCCCTAGCAAAACAAAAAGAGGTCAAAGAACTTGTCAGCGAAATGGAACGAAACGGAGTCATTGAATCATCCTCGAGTCCGTGGAGTTCACCAATAGTTTTATTAAAGAAGAAGGGCGGCAGTACCAGGTTTTGTGTTGACTACAGGAAGCTCAATGACATCACCAAGAAAGACAGTTATCCTTTACCTAGAATTGACGACACCTTAGACACGTTCGCTGGAACGGAATGGTTCTCTACCTTGGATTTGCAGGCTATTGGCAAGTAGAGATAGCCGATAAAGACCAGGAGAAAACTGCCTTTAGCACAAGTGGTGGCTTATGGCAGTTCAAGGTGATGCCATTCGGGCTCTGCAACGCTCCAGCTACATTTGAGCGTTTAATGGAACGTGTGCTTAAGGGTCTCAATTGAAGGACGTGCTTAGTGTATCTGGATGACATAATCGTGATGGGGAAGACTTTTGATGGACATCTCCTGGATGAGGTTTTTAAGCGTATAACAGCTGCAGGATTAAAATTAAGTGTTAATAAATGTGCTTTGCTTCAAAAGGAGGTCAAATACGGCAGTGGGCGTGTCAACTGATAAAGACAAAGTACTGGCAGTTACTAAAATTTTCATGAGCTGCGTAGTTTACTAGGGCTATGCACATACTACAGGAAATTTGTGCCAAACTTTGCTCAAGTAGCTTCTAGCTTGCACGAAATGACCAGAAAGTCGCAATCATACCACTTTAGTGAAGCAGCGGAAGAAACTTTTGTGTACGGCACCAGTCCTCGCTTATCCAATAGCTGGACAGAAATTCATATTGGACACGGACGCAAGTTGCTATGGAATAGGAGGAGTGCTTTCTCAGGAGGTTAGTGGAACAGAAAAGGTCATTAGCTACTACAGCAGGGTGCTCTCCAAGCGTGAACAAAATTACTGCGTTACACGAAGGGAGCTTTTAGCAGTGCTGGAGTGTGTTAAACATTACCACAAGTACTTATATGGTCAACATTTCATCTTAAGGACGGACCACTCCGCATTACGTTGGATGATGCAATTTAAGAATCCTGAGGGCCAGCTTTCACGCTGGGTTGAAAGTTTGCAGAGCTATGACTTTAGTATTGTGCATAGAAAAGGTGAAAAGCACAATAATGCTGATGCCCTGGCAAGACGGCCATGCAATGTAGAGTGCAAGCACTGCACAAAAGTAGAGAAAAAGGAGTGCGTCATTGATGTGCGGGTACCCAAATTGGGTAAAGAGAAGACTGGTCGAAGGCGCAGAATGACGACCCAATTTTGGCAAAAATTATTGTGGTTAAGCAAAACAACAGGAGACAGAATCACAATGAAATATCGGCAGAAAGCCAACTAGCAAAGTCGTACTGGGTTCAGTGGAATAGCCTGAAGGTAGAAGATGGCTGCTTATATCGATGTTGGGAAAGTACAGATGGTAAAACTACAACGGACTTGAATGTCGTGCCAACTTCTAAAAGAAATGAGGTACTAAAGCAGTTCCATAACGGTCCCAGCGGCACCCATATGGGCATAACAAAAACTCTGGAAAAGATAAAGCAGAGATTTTACTGGGTAGGCTGCCAACAATACGTAGCCAATTGGATAGCAATTGCAAACACTGCATAACACTCAAGGGTCCTGTAAGAAAAAGTCGTGGCAAACTTCAGCAGTACAACGCAGGTGCACCCTTTAAGCGGATAGCTATTGATATTACAGGTCCATTCCCTGTCAGTGATGCTGGAAACCGATATGTACTAGTGATAATGGACTATTTTAGAAAATGGTCGGAAATTTATGCTATTCCATACCAAGAACCTAAAACAGTGGTAGACGCCCTTGTGAACAATTCACTATTCACAATTCACTGGAGGTAGAAATTCTCGAATATTACAATACGTGCTGATTCATTCTGATTGTGAGCGTCATCTAGTTAAGATCTTGTGGTATAACAGTGTAAAGTTACCAGCGTGTATTATTAATCGCAAATAGTTAAATCGTCAAATAATTAATAAATAAAGTGTAATTTAATTAAAACTCTAAAAATTGTTTGTGTAATTATTTTGCAAATAAAGAACACATAAATAACACGTTTATAATTTAAATAAACGTAACAATATGTTTAACAAAATTTGGTGTCTACACGATATATTGCCACTGTTATCAACTTTTTTAGCATAAAACTCTCAGGATTATCACGCAGGCACCACGATTTATAACAAACGCTGCCATGCATAAAGATCTTAATATACCAAGTATAATGGATGTCATAACAAAACAAAGCGAAAGATACTTAAATAGATTAATTAACCATGTGAACACACTAGCTATTTCCCTATTAGATGACACAAGTTAAACAAAAAGAAATGAACTGTTGGGGCACCCTTTTATTTCTAATTTTAGATATTAATACTTGTTACTATAACGGCCATAGCAATCGTCATTCTGAACAATTTTCAAGGGTTTGTCTATAACGGTTCAAAAGATAGGCCAATATAAGTAACTCTACATTAACTATGGGACGCCCTTTAATTTAAAAATTTAAATTATTAACTCGTTGATATAGCGGGCTTAGATATACAGGTCCCTTTTTAGTTTCAGCGTTCAGTCTATAAAGGTTCAAAAGTTCGACCACATACTTGATATTAAATCAACTATTGGAACACCCTTTAACTTTCAAATCCAAATTTTATATTTGTTGTTAAAGCGAACTTAGCAATACAGGTTTGCTGTAAATTTCAAGCGTTTGTCTACAACTGTTAAAAAGTATGGCCATATACATCAAATTAAATGAACTATTGGCGAACCCTTTAATCTATAATTATTAATATTGATACTTGTTACTATAGCGGCCATAGCAATCGACATTCTGTCCAATTTGCAAGCATTTGTCTATAGCAGTCCAAAAAATAGGCTCATATAAGTAAATTTACATTAATTATGGGGCACCCTTTAACTTTTGGACTTATTTTTTTATAACTTTTTGTTATTGGAAGCTATAGCAATACGCAGTCTTTTTAAATTTTACAGATACACGTAAAAAATATATATGTTGTATAGGGACTCCCTTTAATTTCTAAGATTAAGCATAATCTAACATATTAGCATAAATTTTCAAAATCGGTTTAGAAATGACTGAGTTCTGCAGGCACAAACATAAAAAAGCTATATTCAGTCGAATTGATAACCTCCTTCTTTTTTTGAAGTAGGTTAAAAAAAGAAAAAAATACAACACAATCTACCTATTTTACCTAAATTAACTAACTATTTTGTACTAAACAACAAATTTTCTGACTCCAACTCTTATTTCATAGGCAGTTAATTAATTATGAAATGTTTGCTTGTGTAAGGAACGCATTCGCTGCAATTTATTGAAACTTCTTATAATGTTTTGATCCAATTGTGTGAGTTTGTGCCGAAATTTTTTCGGCTCTTTTATACAGTTGAAAGAGGATGAACAAAATCATAAAACATAAAGATAATTTATTTATATGCAAAGGCACTTTGCAATTAAATTATTAAATTAAAAAATACTGAAAACATTTATTAAATAAATTGATTTTTTTTAAATATATATTTTTATTAAATATTTTATTTCAACTGTATAAAAGAGCCGAAAAAAGTCAGCCGTATACAGTGGAGAAAGAAATAGAATCATTGATGGTTATTGTTGTTTTTGCTTAAACTATATTTTTGTATTTACTTTATTGTTTGGACAGAAATCTTTAGTTTATTTAAAATGTTTGTGAGAAGTTTCCTGAAGAGCTAAGTAAACGGTAGCGAAATGGCCATCAAGACGTGCTTTCACCCTCAATAATTAATATCGGTGATTTAATTATTAAATCGGGGTTATAAATATAAAAAAATAGCACAAAAAGATTTTTTTGAAAATTTATTAATCTAATACAAAATTCCCGTTGTTAAATTTAATTTTATACAAAACTTTATTTGGGACATAAAGTGCTCCAAGTTTTTAAGAAACTATTTTATATATATCAAATTTCGGAAGATAGGAAAAAAAACCTGTATCTTACCAGACTTTTTAAAAATTGTTACGTTATCACGCATTTATATGTATTAATAAACGATTCAGAAAACATTTAAATGTAAAAATAAGCCTTTAGCTAAGGACCTGTAATAAAACACATATCTTTTTGTTGCAATTCGAAAGTTATGGATAAATTATTTAGGTGCTCAAAATATAACTTCCCTTAAGTAATTAACCACCTTTAGAATTGTCTTGGAATACGCTGAGATTATTAGCTCTATTCCCACGCTTCGGGTGGTGCGGAAGACTAATTTTGTTTTTCTTCTGCATGCAGCCAAAT